>LPNX010347065.1:28777-81608 GCA_001517045.1 Pseudotsuga menziesii
CATTTGGAGAAAATGAGGGTGGAGATGATGAGGATGTTGCAAGGGACCAAGAGCAAGGTCATGCAAATGCTCGGAGAAAGGGTCAAGGTCGGCGAAGGGCTAGTATTGAACAAGCACATGGTTGTCATCCCATGACCATTTATCCTTAAGATATACCCGATGCTCTTCCTTGGGAAAATGAAGAGGTTTCTATCACCCTTGAACAATGTATAGCCCACCATAAAAATTTGAGGGATTGTCTTGCTAGCTTGGAACTCCCAACAGAGAGTCGACAAATCTTGCAAATACTTTTGGAATCTTTAGGTAAGTTTGTTGGTGCTTATAGAACTATTGGGCCAACAACATATTGTTTTATTCACTTGATGCAAATGCGGAGGGCTGGGGTGATGGGTCCTGATAAGTGGGTTAATGTAGAGAAGAGGGTATCAAAAGTAGATTCCATTTCAATATTTAATTTTAAAGAAGGACCGAAGTGGAAGATGTTAAAGGTGCAATATTTCAAGCACCCCGAGATTGCACACCATTTATATGATAGATTCTTGGCTTCCCATGGTAGATTTCCATGGAATGATGAAGTGCCACATTGTTTTGCGAGATTTTTTTATGTAGAGTTTTTTTAAACATGAAGCCAGATTACACAGATGTGTCCAAATTTTATGGGGTTGGAAAAGGTAGGACGTATGAACGAGAAGGAGCCTATCGCGATCCATTGTTGCCTAAGCCTACACCTCATTTGGTGTCTCAGCCACAGAGAGTTGTTACATTCTGATCAGAGATGGAGGCGCCATCTCAAATTGATCTAGAGCTCAAAACCGTCATAGGAGACAACTTACCATCTACTCTAGTGGTTGTTGATGTGGGCATGGATCGACATAGATCACGTGCTTGTTCTTGTGCACATTTTTCTTATAAAACAGATAATGAGGTAGATTCAATGAGCCTTGAAGACGCCAAGGCATATGCAAAACATTGTCGAGATGGATTGTTTGATTTACTCCATCGCAAGGAAAGAGGGAGGGGGGAGGTATGTGAGAACTTTTATGTTTTCCTCATAATTGTTAAATCTTGTTTTGTTAGTTTATCTAAATATATAATGAACTCATTTGAATTGCAGTTCACCCAAATGTTGGATGAACATGATTTTATGGTCAACTCTAGTGTTAACCTAGGGCCATTGAAAGAGGTACATTTGCATAAATATCTATAAATTTATATGTTCTTATTATTGACATGACACATTTTTTCAAGATTGAAATTTTGTGCGTTCATAGGTTCCGATCCCGTCGCCTAGCACCATGGGTATTAGGCCCCTCTCATCATCAATTTTGGAAGACATTCCTAGTGTCTCTCAAGATTTGGAGGTAAATCAATCACCTTTCAAATGTTTTAGTAATGATTAAATGTTTTTTTAATGATTAAAAACAATTGACATTTTATTTAAATTTGAATTAAGTTACATTTAAATTACATTTTTTAAATGTTTAAGTAATGGTATTTTAATTGTAGGTGGGTAAACGTATTGTACAACCTTCCATGGATGTGGATGTGGTGACCTCTTTGGGTGTTGGCCTCACTCAGGTATATTTATTCATTTTTATTATTTTAACTTCAAATTGTATTTTTATTTAAGTTTATTTACAGTATAAAATTTATATATTGAATCTTAATTATATGTTGCATGTGTTATATAGGTCAATCGCTAGGAGAATGTGGAGAGTATAATGGATATCACATAGTTATATATGTTTTTATACATGTGAACTTGTTGATTTGACATATTCCATGTCAAAACTTTAAACTTAAACTTATCAGTTTAACTTATATATTTTAAACATATATATAATTTTGGACCGTTCATATATATATTGTTTTTGGAAGTTTTTTGTTTTAAATGATTTAATTTAATTAGTATCTTAATATGTGTTTGATGAGATATATACTAGATTTTTTATTTGTTTAATTGGCATGGGTTTGGTATCTTTAAGTGGCTTTGTTTTATTTGATCATCAAACACAAGGGAAAATATATGTAATTGATAAAGTGCTCTAGCATGAATGCATTGGTTGCATTGGTTGTATGATTACACCTAGCACTTTGACGTTTCTATGAAAAGTGTTATCCCTCATCATGCAAGGGTGTTCACTTGTGAATTTTTTCACAATTTCAACAGTACGGGATGCATTTGATATTTTAGAGTTTTGCTTGATATTGTGGTGCTAGCCTAGATGTTAGTGGTTATGGTTAACAATTGGTAGTTGTGATGTGTAACAAGTGTACCTTATGGAGTTTAAGGAGGTTATTATAGCTTATTCTTTCATGTAACTTTATCTAACAACATAAATGGGCCAAGGAGGAACACTGCAATGGTTTAACTCTAGGAAAAATTTGGTATAATAACCAATGATATACTTGTAGCATTTAGCATGTTATTTGTTGAATCTATCAAACCCTGTACAATATTTGGGATAGATATTTTGGGAAGCCTTTAGGTATAGGTTTGTGATCATTGCAGTCTCAAAATACATGATATTAAGTTAGAAAATACTAGTGAAGATTATGTTGTATCTTTAGGAATATAGTGAATGCATCTTAAATTAAATTTCCAGGTATAATGGATGCAATATTCTCATAAATGCATAGTCCAGAATAAATGAATATAAAGGAAATTTACCATATCTTGGTAATTTGATATTAAGTTAGAAAATACTAGTGAAGATTCTGTTGTATCTTTATGAATACAGTGAATGCATCTTAAATTAAAATTTCAGGTATAATGGATGCAATATTCTCATAAATGCATAGTCCAAAATAAATGAATATAAAGGAAATTTACCATATCTTGGTAAGTTGTATAGTTGTTGATTAGTGGCAATAGGGAAATGTTGAATATCCTTGAACATGCATTCATACTCCAATTTTTAGCTTGATTTGAAGTAATCACTAGCAAAATCCAACCAATGAAGTTTCTTATTATTCTTGAGATAATTAATATCATGATTTATCCTATTTGGTGGACTATTTTATGGTGTATATCGTACCAAGAAATATGAATTGTTTTAGCCAAAACAAATCAGCACCTACATAGTATCTAACTCAATTCTTTGGCAGCTTGAAGACCTAAAGTAGTTGGATGGTTTAGGACAACCTATTTAGCTTTCAACCCATGAATCCTATAGCAGCCACACCATCATTTGTATGCCTAATGATATCCCTAGATCAACTTTAAACATATAATATCCCTATATCAACTTTATCCCTAGAATCAAAACCCTAAGATCTATGGTTTCTTCATTTCTTTTGGACCATCTAATTTGTTCAAAATTAATTCAATATTGTTTTATAAAAGGTGTAGTATTACCTACACACGGGGGATTCACTTGTTGACCAATATCCTATCACGTTAGTTCATATTGTGGGTTTTAAAATTATTAAAAATTGAACCAATATATTGTAGGTATTGGGGGTATGAGGGGTTTAAGGTGGGGGTGGGTAGGGTGGTTTATAAGGATTGAGGTATAAAAAGGGGTGGGGAGGAAGTTTTAAGTATTGGGAGGGGGTTTCAACAAAAAGAGTTTAGGTCAATATCTCTGGAAATAAAGGGTATTCTTTAATATCCCACGATCGCACGTGCTATGTGAGATGTTCACTAAGTGAAGTCCCTGTCTACCTACATTAGAAGTCCTTTTTGAAACCAATCATGGAGATAGAAACTTTTATTTGTCCCATCTCTTCTAAAATTCAACCTTTTGCATTCCAAGTTCAAGCTACTTTTTTTTATCTTGCTGAAAAATCTACTTTTGTGAAGTTTAGATCAACTTCAAGTTTTAATGAATAAACAATTTTAATGTCCCATAAATGTAAGTTCTAAGTGTACATTTTTGTTTTGCATTACATTTTCAAATACTTTAAGGAGATTAGTGACATCATTGGGTGGGAAATTGTCATTACAACCTAGTTTTGGACCTTTGATACAACATGATATATTAGACTCACGGATATTCATGCTCATGTTCAGGAAGGTGCCCAAAGTTAGTAATATTAAAGTAAATGTTGGCCAAGAATACTAAGAGCCTATATTTAGTGTTGATCAAACGGTTAACTATCATAGACAAGAAAATGGTCTAATGTATTATGGTATTTTGGACGTGATGGATTTAAAATTGGAAAATCTAATATTTAATTGTGATTGTTTAGATACAATGGATGTATGGAAGATGATTTAAATAAAGTAAAAAATCAACAATTTGTGTTTAAAAATGCTCTAAATCTATGTTTTCTTGATGGGCCAAAGATATTTTGTTGAGAAAAATGTTTAGTTACATTGGCATATTTGGATTGAATTCTAAAGCTAACCTCTGCAATGTTGTCCATTCCTTTCCTTTGTTTATTCAGTAAATGGAAGGAACTTTTACATGGAAACATTGGAGAAAGAGAAGTAAACCTTTTCCTGTAGAAAAGGGAAGGTACTTCTACCTAATCTATGGAAATATTAGGTGATTTTCACTAGATTTATGAAGTAATGGTTTTGTTTATAAGATCAATAAAATGTGGCTAATAGAAAAAGAATAAATCCAAGTGAAGGTGTATGAGAAATTAATATACTAACCTAATATTTCATTGTATTGAACCACATGCCTTTATTGTGAACATTATGATAGATCTAGATCCATAAAAAAATATCTAAAGGATATCCAATCCATTTCTTAGGGAACTTTGCATGATAATTATGCATTATGAGAAATTCTCTTGAGATAACATGATAATTCATTCACAACCCTTTCAATTATAATCCCTCTCAGCATACATGTAATTGTGATCTTCACTCTAAATTTTTGTTTTCATTTTGGTTGAGGATCAATGTAATTAGTATCTTAATTCATTGATGTAATTAGTATCTTAAGATACTAACTAGTATATTTAATTTAATTACATAAATGATTTAATTAGTATCTTAAATTATTTTGGTTTTAAATGAATTTATTTCACAATCCTCTTTTGTGCAAATTCAATCAAGATTTTTAATCATTAGTAATGATTTTTAATATTTAGTAATGTTAATATTGAATGTTTGTATGTTATGAATTTATACAATTGTACATATCAATTTCCTTATAAAATTAATATAGATCATTTTGATGTACATATGTTGAACAATCCAAGAACAATATATCATATAATTGACATCAATTTGATATATACATATGCTAAGCAATCTAAGAACAATGAGCTATAAGCTCAGCAATGCAAGAACACTATTTTATAAGTTTCCTCAATTTTATGGACATAAATTTGACATGTACATAAGTTCAACAATCTAATCTAATAGTCTATCATATTTAAGTCTAAAAGAGGCACAGATCTCATAATTTGACAATTTCATAACGAATGTGATTAAAAATTCATCAAAACAATATAGCTCAGAACTTATCAATAATCACTCTATTTGAGTGTCACAATTATAAAACCAATGAAAACGTCCTTCATGTAAAAAGTATGTATCATGTTCAACATTATTCTAATTAGAAACAAGATCTTAAAGGAATCCCAACTTCAATTATTCTTTCATGATCAACTGTTGACATCTTCCATCTTCTAGCTTTCAATTTTGTATTTGATTTAACTTCTATCAACTTTATGCAAGCTGCGCATACCAAATGACTATATTGGAAGCATATGACATCAAGTTGATAGTATTTAAAGTGAACGTCCCTTTCAGTTTGATATGTTTCTTGAAAAAATAACCTTTTAATAGAATTGACCATCTTTCATATATAAAACCTCTATCATCATAGTCCTCCAATAATTTCATCTTTCTCTCTGTGCATCGCATCAAATAATATCTCACATTTTCCTTGTTCTCTATGGGTGCAACAACAGCAAATGCATCTCCTAGACATAATTAAGAACATTGAATTTGTCAAAAAAAAAAATTAAAATAAAAATAGAAAAAATTAGTATTTAGTATATATACATAAAATTACCTTCTCTAACCAAATCGGAAATTCTATCACCATCAGTTGATATTGCAATGTCCTCTGATTCCAATTCTTCAAAGCTTGCAAGTGGCATTTTTCATTTTAAATTAATTTCATTGTGTTTCCAAGGTTTAACATAATTGTCATTGATGTTTTCACAAATCTCTATTGATTTTGTGTCCTCTATGCAAATAGGAAAAAAGCATGTTAAAGTTCCTACTATCAAATGAAAACACATTGGAAGGTTTTTGTTTTGATTGAGTGTAAATCTCGAGTTCCATGAATAGTGCTAGCATCATATGGGATTGATCTGTCTATATCTTGGATTCCAATATGCCAAAAAAACATGTCCAACATAAACAATTTTACATGTACATGTGAATAAAATATTAGTAGATGTACATATTAAAGTCATTCTAAGTTGAATAATTCCGTTTTGAAATCAAAGTTCATACCTACGCACATCTTTTGATTGTTGATTATAATCATGGATGAGATTTAAATGACACCATTGAACAACTTGATTAGCACACACAAATTGATCGACAGAATGGTTCATTTGATACCTTCGAAGTGCTCATTTTACATGCACCCCTGCACCATCGTGCTCCCCTTTTCCATGACCAATTTCAAAAAAATTCCAATGATGTTTCATATTTGTTTTTTTATGAAGGCGACATAGCCAGAAGAATGATCGTGAATACTTAAATTTCCCTACGCATCCATCTGACCATATCCAATCTTCATTCATTACAACTCCACGTGTTTTCAATGAACCATAAATAATATCAAAACAATGTTGTACATAATGTGTATCATGCGCACAGTCATTGCTGATATAGAAATGGTATTCCTTGATCACATGTCAATTGTCATTCGTGCTTTCTATATCATCAACATTTTGTTGAGCATGTCTATATAGAACATGGAGAAATATAGAAACTTGGTCAGAATGATAATATTCACTCTGTATTTCTTTTTGTGCCTCAAATGTGTAATTCTCTGTGAAATCAACCAAAGAAAAAATAGTCCCTTGTGGAAAAACATCACGTGATTTTTTGAATTGCAAGTCTTGCCATCATGCTCTATGTGAATGTTTTATGTATTTATAAACTTCTTATTCAAACTTTTTCAAAAACTCTGTAACACTAATTTTATCTTCTTGTAAATATATTATTTTCGAAAGAGCATTTGAAGAACTTATAGAATTGTGGGAATACGTGACATATTCATATCTCTTCCAATCAAATATGATATCTGACAATGACGGATCGTTAATATCAATAGGATATTTATGGTGGAATAAAGCTAGAGTTCCGCAATTATCACATTTCTTTCCACCGACACATCTTTTGTTGTAAAAATTCTTGTGACTATCTCTTTCACGTAGAATTTCAGATATAAAAGCACAAATTGTGGAAGGAGGTGAATTCGACCAAAATGTTTAACCAAACCAAAGGAATGTGTCATAATATAATTCAAACTCAATATGATAGCGACAACAACATGTGTCATGAATAGTGATAGATCTAACATACCATGGCTTCTGTTGTACAAATGTATTGATTGACAGATTCAATTCACTGTGTTCATCTTTGAATTTATTGAACAATTGTATTTGAGTCATCTCCAATATATGTTTTGGATGGCTTTTATACTAATTTCGATATATTCTGTGTCGTATCACGTCTCTTGCATTTGCTGAAACACGAGAATTTTCCACCCAATATTCATGCATCATAGCTTTAACACTTTCACTGACCCTATCTTTATAGGGTTGTCTACAAATAATTTCCCAACAAGCAAGCTCATCGTTTGCATCTATTTGTAATCGAAATTTGTTATATTTGTACAATGTTTTCTGTGAAGTTCCGATAACCTTTGCGATCTGCGTTGTCAAACGTTTTTGTCTAGTACTAGATGAAATAATAGCTATTTGTATTATTCTACGTGCAGCACTAGTATATTTCTTTCTAGATTTTCCAATCATTTTTATTGCATTGGATATATTTTTGAACACATTTTGCTTCACCTTTAAATCTTTTGTCTTCTTTTGAATACCCAATAATGACCAAGTTTCCTTCAACTTCTTGGAGACTAACAAACACCTCAAAATTTGAGCTTGTGTTGCCACTGATTCTTTTTCCAGAAATTGTTCATGTATCTTTTCAGCACGATATCGTACAATATGGTCAAGTTTCATGTTTCCAAATTTTTCTTTATCAACATTTTGTAACATGTCGTCGTCAATGATGAAGCCACCTATATATATTTCAATTTCAATTTTAATTTAGAATATTTCAAATATACTTAACTTGAATCATAAAAATATGACTCGTAATTATAAGTATAATTACATGGTTTAAAATCTTTTAATAACAAATATATATATATATATATATATATATATATATATATGTATATATATGTATATATATGTATATGTACATATATATATATATATACATATATATATATATACATATATATATATATATACATATATATATATATACATATACATATATATACATATATATACATATATATATATATATATATAATTTACAAATATAGATGTTCAATTTACGAATATACACTCCCTAATATTCTTCTCTTTTCCTGAGATTATGTAATTGTGTTGAAAAGATAAAAGAAAAGGCAAAGAGCATAATTTAACGTTTAATTTAGCTACAATCTAATCCCATACTGGTGTATGTTCTTTGAATTTTCTGCAACTAAATCTAATTTAAGCCTCAACATAAATATGTGCGAAATAATTTACCTATAATTCATTGAAATTTTTTGAAATGTATTTATGGATTGATGAATCTGTAATGAGTAATTGAATGACCTATATTAGTAATAGGAAAACTATATTATAATTATTATCTATTTAATGAGCCCAATAAACAAATACCATTTGTTAGGATGGTAAAAGATGTGATTATAGAATAGATTCCACACGACGGGCCTAACTGTTATATTCCATTCTCTGTAATATATTTTTATACATCTCCTTTCTTGCATCGTATGTAAAGTAGGTATGTATTAAATTCCATATTTACTTATACAAATAAACTCCAATTAAAATCATAACCATTTTCTAAGTAGAGACATGAATAAATGAACTACAAGTGTATATTAGAGTTTATTCATATTTTCTATTTATGTGTGCATTCAACTTGAGTTTGTCTAATAACAACTATATAAATGTAGTACAGGCGGGTTCAATATAATATTGTTTAAACCAAATTCATTTACAAAATTTACTTTACATATTTTCATTGTTGTTTTCGTGGATGCTAATTAGGTATAGGTAAATGCCTAGTGGTATCTACGTTAAACAATATAAACAACTCACATATTTTAATTGTTGTTTTCATGGATGCTAATTAGGTATTGGTAAATGCCTATTGGTATCTATGTTAAACAATATAAACAACTCTTACAACATTAAAAGAAACAATATAATGATATTTACTAGCACATACACACAAAAGATTGTATGCAATAACTTAATTATAATCAAATTATAATTTTTTCATAATATTATAAATCTTATTTTTTATTATGAATTTAATTTATCTGTTTCTAGATATATCCAACAATTTTAAGTTTTTCTTTATATATATATTTTTAGATATTTTCCAATGATGTCCATTAACCTGCCCTCTTTTTTATATTATTAGAATTTGGACAATTTTAAGTTTTTCTTTATATTTGTTTAGATATTTTCCAATGATGTCCATTAACCTATCCTCTTTTTTTATATTATTAGAATTTGGACATGTTTGGTGACATTCAAAATGTTATGAATTCCATATTAATGATTCACATTTAAGGAATGTATAAATAAATTATTTATTGCTTCTCTTTATAAATTTGAAATATTTTTATTTATTTAGTAGATAGATTCATAGATTTATGGAACGTTGCTTGATCGTAACATAAGAACTACAAAAACTAACAATTCATTGTCATTTGGATGAGAAAAGAATAATTTTCATGATTACTTTTGAAATGAATGCTGATAATGTAATGGCCAATTATGTGAAGAATATAATGTCTTTAAAATATTGTATCAAAACTTCAAATTGTCTTTCTTGTTGTATATGTCCACATCTCCTTGCTTAACTTGCAACACGACGTTCTTTTATTGCACCCCTAGGTACAATTGCTAGTTAAATAAAAGTTGTATATATTAATATAGCTATAGTCACAAGTATTAAGATTATTGTGATGTGATTGTCACAAGTATTAAGATTAGTCATTATGACTATTTTAATAAACAAGATACTTGGTATTGTTATATATTTTTAAATATATTTTTATATCTAATAATTTTATTTGCATATTAAAAAAAATTAGTCATATCATTAAAATGAACCAATCATAAAATGAAAAAAAAGTATATTTTAAAAAATAAAAAAAAAATATAATTTCATTTTTAAAATATTAATTTAATATGTGAAATCATAAAATAAAAAAGTAGATTTTAAAAATTAAAAAAATATAATTTTAATTTTAAAATATTAATGTAATATATGAATTTTATAAAACATATGTAAAACTTTTGAAAATGTATAAAGTATAATAAAAATCTTATTGTAAAACAATTATATAATATATTATTAAAAAAAAAATTCAAATATCACAACTATAATTAGTCCTTATAAATCCTATTATAGAACAATTATATTATATTATTAAAAAAAAAAATTTCAAATATCACAATAATTAGTCCACGATTGAACATTTTATTTGAGAACTTTTTAAAACTAATTAAGAATATTGTATATGTCAATTTGCTAATTAACACATACACAATGTTTTTTTAAGTTGTTCGAACATAAAAATAAAATTAATAGAAAATACATGATATTTTATTTGAAAAAACAATTGGTTTGAAATATATCAAATAACATTATTTATGATTAAAAAACAAATAAAATATTTTTATATTTTTTATATAAATATAAAATATTATATGATAATATAAAAGTGAAAATAAAAAGTAAATAAGTTCGTCTTAAAAAATGTTAATAATTATCATCATAATAAATAATAAAAATCTTATTATGAAATAATTACCTATATTTTATTTAAAAAAATTAAATTTCAGAATATCACAAATATAATTAATCAATAATTGAACATTTTATCTGAGAACATTTTGAAACTAATTAATAATATTTACACCAAGTTAGAGTCCTCAAAACCCCCATTAGAATGAACGACCTACAGACATAAAAATTCACACATTTCATGGCCTTCCAACTACCAACTTGCCAATTGGAAATCTTATAAGACTACTTATTCCACTGACACCAGAGTACAAATAGAGATATGGCTTGTCCCACACTGAGGAGTGATGCCATCATCCACAAGGTTGGTCGTAGTCCCCAATCTCAAACAAATACACTTCCTACTCAGACACATGGGGGAGAAAACATGTTAACAATAAAATTAACACCCTTGAGAGTATTAGTCTGAATACAATATTTTACCTTGCCCGCAACATGAAGAGCAGAGTTTTTTGAACAATTTGACCACTGCTTCCACAAAGGAAGAAATGTTTGAAGACAAGGTGGCTCTAAAGAGGCCAATTCTGTGACCACTTAAGGGCCAAATCCCAGTTCCTATAACTGACACAGTGGAAAATGCCTAACATGGGCATTAATTGTCCTAGAAATATTGAAAGTCAAGTTGAAATGCCTAAAAACTAAGGAAAGTGGTTTTTTCTTAAGGAAATAATCAAAACCTTCAAAAATTCTAATCCCACATTCATTATCAAAGATGGGATGCTCAAAGCCCAATCCTATAAATGGAAGGCAGGTGAGGTGAATTAAGGAGGATAAGCTAGAAAAGCAAAGGCATGTTGTAGGATTTGGAGGCTAGAGATAGTCTTTTTCACATCATAGTTTCTTTGGTGATCATTGGCATTGATGGAAGAGGATAATTTAGAGCAAGGGAGAAAGGGATTCACCCATTATTGGGTTGTAATCACTTTCCTCCCATTTTAATATGACGCAATCTGATTCCCCCCAAAATGTTGTATTTGGCTCTATGCATTTTTATGTGTTCTTTGCCAATATTTGGTATATAGATTTCAAGCTTTTTTAAAGTTTTTCAAAAGATAAAGATAAGGAACTAGCTAGCGGGCTGCTAATGGAGGCCTAAAGGCTAAGAAGGTTAGAGCAAAAGGATCTTCAATGAACGACACGCTTCAAGAGGTAATCTCCTTCCTTCTCTCCCTATCTCTCATTTGATAGAAATATCAGGAAGTTTTCATTTATTGCATGTACTTTTGTAAGCAGGATTCACCCTCCCTGTAGTTAAGCCTTAGATATGCTATAGACATGTCCATATGATCAAATCTATCAACAGAATGGCGACCATACTATGGAGCTAAGGGGATATGCTCTTGAAACAAGTTTTCTTAAGAATTTCCCCTTTGTTAGGATGATTTTTACCTTTCAAATCTTATTATGCATGCTTGATCTTGTTCTTAGAAGGTTTTAATTCAGTCCTAGAGGTCAAAGCTGGCCTTAATCCACCTTTTATTTTGTTGTTTATAAGAAATTTGGGCCTAGATTTTCCTTTTTCCCTTCTTTGTCTTGCTGACACCTTTACACAGAGGAGATAGAGTGCCAACAATAGTATACACAAAGGTGCGCTAGCCAGAATGAGAAGCAGAGAAAACATAGTCATGGTTCTTGATTTTTTGATGTTTAGATCTCCAATTTTGGGTCATTTTTGTGGATTTTTGCTATTATAGGTGTCTTAGGAATATTCTTAGATAGGTCTTATACTGTACTTACCTCTTTTTCATCAAGATTTAAGGAGTTTCTTTGAATAATTTTGAACTTTTATATGCATTGGGTTGAAATTTGAAAAAGGCACGATCCTTGATTTTTGATGGCCAGATCTGCAATTTTTTGTCATTTTGATTGATTTTTGATGTTGTATATGTCTTAGGAATTCTCTAACAAAGGTTTTAGACAACATTTTCTTCCCTTTTATCAAGTTTTAGAGAATTTTTTGAAGAATTGTAAGTTTGGTGTTCATTTTTTGCTTGAGTTTGAAATTTGTGGAGATCACTATTTTTTAAATTTTTATTGAATTCTTTTAAAATTTTGCAGAAATTTGATTGACATCCTAAAACACTTGATAAATCCTAATATGACCTTTTAGGATCATTGTTGAAGAATTTGGGGACATTTTCCCTCAATTTTGGAAGGCTTGAAAAAATCTTTTTTAAGAAAAACTCGGAAAAATCACTTTTAGGAGGAGGTTTTTTTTAGTGTTATTCAAAGTTTTCCTTGAAAAGAATGCTCAGATCTGAAATTTTATGACATCTTTACACTTTAAGTCATTTATTTCTCTCTTCAATTTATCAAATTTGGTCCAAATTGGTAATTTTTATCACATAGTGACATAAGGAAATTGTTGAAAAAATTAAAATTGACATTGTTTTAATTTATAAATTCTTGTGACCATGAATTTTGAATCCACATAGACTTGATGACCTACCACAAAACTTGTAATCACCATTAAGACACTCTTCATACCATCATTTAATATCAAATTCACTCAAATTCACAAACTACGAACCTACCACTCAAGATTAGTTCAAACACAATGAGAGGATCTTTTTGTCCTTTCCAACCTTCTTAAGATAAGTTGTGTTCGAGCCACGAGTATCCTCTTCACTTTCGCTTTCGGGCGGTCCTGTGAATGAGAAAGTGGATCTCAAGAGAAAATGTCGGTCATGGAAAACACAAATTGAATCACATTCTTACATGTACACATCAGTTTAAGAGACTTATTGGAAACAAGAAAAAACATTGAATACTCAACCATTTTTCGTTTCTAATTAATGATAATTGAATCCAACTTCCTGAACCCTTGATTGAAAAATGAAAGTGATGTCATGTTTTTGAAAGTGATTTTGCGATACGCACATTTGAAGGATCTCAATGAACCTCTTACTCTCTCACAGTATATAATTTCAACGAATAAAAAGATAGGATTAAAAGCATCTATGCATTGGTTTGGTTCAGTAGCATAAGTCGCAAAACCATCAGTTTCACCACCACTTGAAACTAATCGAGTTACCTTTAAAATCAGCGCTTCATCTAAAAACAACCAAGATTTTATCTTTGATATCACCAACAAGATTAGGCTAGGGATTTGGGTTGAGATAGTGAGTTAACAGTCCAAAGCCACAAAAATTTGAAACTAGCTTTGATTAACGAGAGTTAAATCCATTAGTAGCAAAGAGTGCTAGTCAGGAAAGCGCTTCTAACACAAGAGTTAAGCATGAGGTCAATCCGAATTAGTAAGAGTGGTACCTGACCTCTTGCTTCTTTGGTGGGATATGAGCACATTACAATGTCTCGGTTAAGTGACAAATCCTCAAGGT
This sequence comes from Pseudotsuga menziesii, assembly GCA_001517045.1. Taxonomy (NCBI): domain Eukaryota; kingdom Viridiplantae; phylum Streptophyta; class Pinopsida; order Pinales; family Pinaceae; genus Pseudotsuga; species Pseudotsuga menziesii. Next base: position 43,181 of record LPNX010347065.1, read on the forward strand.
GACATCACTTTTCTGAGATATGTAGTCTATGTGAGTTATCCTGGACTGATGACTGTCCTACCTAGTCAGCGATTGTGAAGTGGTAAACATACTTTCTTGTCCTAGGGAATCACACATGTTGTTGTGAGTGGGGGACACTTTCAGACACAAGGTTGTTTCAGCTCCTTAGGAGGGTGAGTATCCTAGAGCTAACACTTGGACCCATGACGATTGAAGAACAATGTAACTATTTCTTGTACCTTCACCATTTAGTAATTCTTGAGACTTAATGTCCCTCAAGAGCTACTAGTTTTGGAAGGCCTTCTAAAAATACAACTTTCCACTAAACCTCGGTTTTTTGGAAAGAATCTTGATTGTTGCTTCCTTAGGTACTTTTTTAGTGGTGTGGACACTTTGATTTTTGTTGAGTCTAGCTACATTTAGGATTATTTGACTGTATTTTGATATACTCAAATAAACAAAAACTTTTATTAAAATTCATAGTGATTAATATCCCGATCCACCTGTCAACGTGGCAACGAGGAAAATTACCCAAGTGTGAGGACCCCACTACATTGTGGAGGCATATAAATGAACCACATCGTTGTGACTTTGAAATTGAACTACTTATAAACCCAATCAAATATTACTAGAGAAGAACAACGTCAAGTCAATTCTAAAAATTTGTCACATCATAGACGAAACATAGATAGAATTGATGATCTTACTTTATTTGAGATTGAAAAAATAGAATATCGCACATTTGCTTACGTAAATACACCCTTAGTATATCCTTTAAACTCAATCATACTTGCAGAAAGTGAGTCACTGGTTAGTATTTTTGAAATTTAGGATAATATGAAGAACATTACACTTGACCCTTCAGCTTCCTCAGGAGTTGAAAGAACCATATCAATGCAGCCTCAAATGGTTGCAGGAGGTTATCAAATCCTCTTGGCACACACAATGGTTGTCTAGGTTCTACTTCCAGGGGAAACCCTTTACCATGCAATGTTCATATTCCTGGTGGAAATGATGCATCCTGGAACACAAATTCTAATTGGAATCATCCTTCATCGATGGTAGGAAATTCCCAAAATGGTTATCCTTTGATTTATCCTAGAACAATGCCTAGGGGGAATCCACCTATCAACCCCATTCCACAATGGAGTGGTCATGTTTCAGAAAGTAACAAATATTTTTGGATCCAAACTCTGCAAGGAGGAAATATACCTTGGAATTCCAATCAAAACCAAGGACATAATCAATGGAATGGTCGGGTTCTAGTAAGTACCCAATCTTCTTGGGACCTAACTCCATCGTGAGGCAATCCATCCAGTGGTCAGGTTTTAGGAAGTAACCAATCTTCCTGGGACCTAAATCCATTAGGAGACAATCCACCCATTGATCATGTTCCAAGAAGTACCCAATCTTCTAAGGGGGAAACCCACCTTGGTATACTAGTCAAATCCAGGGACCACCTCAATGGTGTCGTTAGATTCTAGGAAATAACCAATCTCACTAGTGTCCAACCCCGCAAGGGGGGAATCCACCCATTCATCAATGGTGTGGTCAGATACTAGGAAATATCCAATCTCCTTGGAGTCTCACCCTGCAAGGGGGAATCCACCCATGAATCCCATTCCACAATGGAGTGGTGAGGTTCCAGAAAGTAACCAATCTTTTTGGAACCATCCTGCAATACTTTTGTTTGATCCAGCTACGTCTCCACATGGGCCTCATGCCAATGGTATGATTGGTTCTATCAACAACCTTGAGTAGATCACCCAGCAAATGGGGAAAATGTCTGTTCAAACCTCAGAACCTACAACTGGTCGGGATATGAAACAACATGCTAATCCTTCCCCGACTTCTGGAATACTCATAGTTCAACCCGTGGACCTTAGGGGGGAAGAAGAATAAGTACAAGGGTAAACACAGTGTTAATCCTTCTCAAAATCCTGAAGAAGTCATAGTTCAATCCATGGAACTTAGAGGAAATAAGAAGAAATACAAGAGTAAGAAAAATGCTAACTTTGGGGAGGGAGATGCATTGAATCCAGCTCAAGACAATGAGAAACAAAAATATGTTGTATTAATGCAACCTTTTCTGCAACACCATCATCAAATGGTTGCTACAACGTTGGAACCTTTTCCAGGAGGAAACCAGTCAAAATCCCCGCAAGAGGGAAATGATACCAATACCAATGTCTTCATGTGTGATCATGAGGTGAACATTAAAGTGAGATCTCATTCTTATGATCTCCCTCCTAGTACATTGGGTCAATCGGAATCACAGCCAAGTGGTTCTCTCACCATTGAGAAACCAACCATAGACATAGTAACACACCCCACAAAGGTGATCTATGTATAACAATGCATAATCCTAACACAAGAGCTGCTCATAACGAAAATGTTGTTGAGGAAATATCTCAAGCACCATGTGCCATGTCCTCCATGGAGGTATTTCAATATTGTCCTGCACAAAGAAAGGAACTATTGTCTTCAACTAGATTCGTTGATCCATCCGATGCAACGTTGATCACATTAGACTTACACCAATCAACCTATAGGATCCCTTCCAAAGTTTCTTTTCAGATTGAAGTAACACCTCATGGAAATAATATCTTTCAAACCATAGTTGATGGAGGGACCTCAACCTGTGTCATGTCATTTAAATGTTGGAAAGCGTTAGGATCACCCACCTTAGTTCAATCCCATACTGTGCGAAAATCATTTGACAAAAATTCATTCTCTCTTCACTAAATCATTGTATCCTACCCTATTGAATGGGGTGGAAAAATAGTCACAATAGATATTGAGGTAGTAGATGCACCTATAGATTACAATTTTCTATTAGGACGTAGTTGGATACACGCGATGATAGATATAGTGTCTTCAAAGTCCCGAGTGATTTGGTTCCCTCAATGGGGGAAGATTGTTATGATCGAACATTTAGATTACTGCATGCTTGAAACTGCTATCCAATCGAATGTTCATTTCATTAGGGATTCTCTAAAGGAAGTTCAAGACATTAGGGTAGTATCATTAAAAATGATTCCCTCATGGGAAAATTTATGATCTCGCAACCCTTATCTACTGTAGAAGTGTCATACCATGTTATTCAAATGGATTTAACAGATTTGGATCAAAATCTTCCCTTAATGGAAGAATATGATCTAGTTACTTGGCCCATTTTGGTTGTGAGATCTCCTAGCTCACTCGATTTCTTTCTTGGAATTTTATCACTAGATGAAACTATCCTTGAAATCATAAACATTTGGTTGTACCCACCTAAGGACATCTTTTGTGGGGCCACTGGGAGAATATTTGGTTTAAATCCACCCAACTATAAGAACATCCTTAGTATGTTCCTTGATCTTATTAGGTGTATTTGGAAGCATGAATATAGTTTTTGTTTATCCCTTTGTGAAGATTCATTTGAACCTTTTGTAACCCAAACTTTCCTTAAGGTCGAACCTGTTGGAAATTGGTGGGTCAGCCCATTATATCTGTATTTTCCACCATTCGAATAGAAGAGCCTATCGAACATGGGACACCCTAGTCAGCACCCCATTGCCATTTTGGTTCCCATGCCGATTTATTCTCATAGGCCCGGGAGCCCAATTAGTCCCATCATGACCTGGAGTTTGAGACCACATACATCTCTTCCATACAGTTCTAACCATTTCATGATGGGCTCCCTAATTCATGTCAGTTTACATAAGCAAGTGTTAAAATATCTGCATGAACATTTGTGCTTACTGCTTCCACGCTTATTGTTGATTTTGTGTATATTCCTTTACGGTCATTTTTTTTCAAAATTCCTATAAACCATTGCTTCTGTTTAAGTTGACATAGACATGCAATAACTATTTGATTCAGGTAGTTGATGGACCATTATTCATTGTGATTTATGATTTTGGTGTTTTTTGTAAGAATTAGCATGAATTAAACCACATTTCCCCCTTCCTACTTGTTCATCGCATCAAATTGGATAACCGTAGTTACTTGGTTCTATTTCATTGTTCGTCGAATCATAATCTCGCTTCAGATAGCCAACCGATGGAGGAAACATCCGTAAGAGTGTGCACAACTAGCTTAGCCCTTGTTTGCAATATGTATCTTTGCCTTGTCCTGACTCGTGCTCTTGAAAAACAGAGTACACCCATGCAACACTCGATCCCTCCCATGTACCATAGCATTCTTTATTCTTTTTTCAAACTAATAAATGAAAAAATCCTCTAAAAATTAAAAAACACAAAAATCCAAAAACGGGGAAAATTGAATCGTGTCATATTGTATCTTTGAGATAAAGGCAACAGTCAGTAATAGTCACCCTTGAACACGACACATAATTTTGTACCTATTGTCAATACACCATTTACATTTGCCTTAGGAAGTTGTACCACTAATATAAGCAGATCTCCACCGATAGGTTATCCTTCCTGTCATCTATGGAGCTTTCCTTAATTCATCTGGAATTGATGGATTTCACAATGGTTGGTTACTCGAGTCTTATGTTGCCAAGTGTACATTTTGTACCATGTTATGTGTTCAAGGGAAATCAAACCAATGTTAGTCATTCCTCAAATGTTCTTAACCAATCATGTCGTCCTTCCTTGTGTCAGTATATGGTTTTGGATCTCGCAACTCTACCAAATTATATCATCCTCTTAATCTCAGTTTCATTTCAGTTGATGTGGGATGCATTAATGCCCTCCTTCTGACGGATCTATTCCTATTGACGCCAAATCATCATCTAGGAAATGGATCTAGGAACCCCGGTGTACCTTGGATCTTGTAGTCATTAGTGGCAGGATTCCTTGCAAACGACAGTGGGTATACACCAATGATCCCTGATTGTTTGATTTTACAAGTGTTTGACTTCGGAACATCTATTCACACTTGTCAATTTGTACTCAAGTACCTTGGAGTCCATCATCATTATTGGTGGGCCTCCTCGCATCTATTAATGGTATACATCAATGACCGATAATCAGATGGCATTTTATTATGCTCAAAATTGACTCATTTATTCGCATGATATAAACTCGTACTATCATTGGTTTGTATTAAAAAACTTGGGAAATACAGTTGTATCACTCATCGATGCATTGCCCGAGTTGCGGAAGATTAAAATACCATGTCAAAGTACCATGAAGACCTGGATATGTTGCACTCATGAAATGTGCACTTATATGTTTTTACAAAATTTACTTTTGACATGGATCCACTGTGTATTGTTCATGGCCATGCTTGTTTACTGATAAGTATGGGTATACCTGCCTCAGGAAGATATCATATATTTGGGAAATTTCCTTGTTTGAATTACAGGCGTTTCTCCAACTCCTGCATTCATAAACCATCCTTGTCCATCATGCCTTGATCACTAAAGAGTATCAACACAAAGAGTATTAGAATGAAAGAGAAATCAATGTATTTCGTCCCTCAACATAGCATCGGAACTCACACATTAGGGGGCATCTGTTAACAATAAAATTAACACCCTTGAGAGTGTTGGTCTGAAAACAATATTTTACTTCACCTGCAACATGAAGATTAGAGTTTTTTGAACAATTTGACCACTGCTTCCAAAAAGGAACAAATGTTTGAATACAAGGTGGCTCTAAAGAGGCCAAGTCCGTGACCAATTATAGGACAAATCCCATTTCCTATAACTCACACAGTGGAAATTCCTAACATTGGCATTAATTATCCTAGAAATATTGAAAGTCAAGTTGAAATGCCTAAAAACTAAGGAAAGTGGGATTTTTTAAGGAAATAATCAAAACCTTCAAAAATCCTAATCCCACATTCATTATCAAAGATGGGATGCTCAAAGCCCAATCCTATAAATGGAAGGCATGTAAGGTCAATTAAGGAGGACAAGCTAGAAAAGCAAAGGCATGTTGTAGGATTTGGAGACTAGAGATAGAGTCTTTTTCACATCATAGTTTCTTTGGTGATCTGAATTCGCATTGATGAAAGAGGATAGTTTAGAGAAAGGGAGAAAGAGATTCACCTATTATTGGGCTGTAATCAATTTCCTCCCATTTTATTATGATTTAATTTGATTTCCCCCCAAATGTTTTATTTGAATCTATGCAGTTTTATGTGTTCTTTGTCAATATTTGGTAGAAAGATTTCAAGATTTTTTAAAGTTCTTCAAAATCTAGATGTAAGGAACTAGCTATCAAGATGATAATGGAGGCCTAAAGGATAAGAAGGCTAGAGCAAAAGGATCTTCAATGAACGACACTCTTCAAGAGGTAATCTCCTTCCTTCTCTCCAAATCTCTCCTTTGAAATTTTTTAGAAATCTCAGGAAGCTTTCATTTATTGCATGTATTTTCGTCCCCAGGATTCACCCTCCCTGTAGTTAAGGATATATAGGTTGTAGACATGTCCCTACTGTCGAATATACCAACAAAACGGTTGACTCGGCCCTCATTGGCAAAAATACCCTACTATCCGATAGGCCCTCATCATCGAAATACTTGACAATCGCTTAGTGAGAACCATAGTATGGAATAACCTAACGAAGGTTCACAACTCTCCAATACCATCAACACCATACAAAAACCCTAGATCGAACCTAACTCCACCAAAACCCTACGGAAACCCTTCCCAAACAAATACAAAGTATACATTATTAGAACACTAGTTGAATAGATACAATAATTTGATTTTGACTTTGATTATTGCAATTCATTTAATTTTATTTGAATATTTTTTATTTAGTTATATGTATTATAGAATTTATAGTATAATTTTAATAATAATTTTTTTTGTAATGTACTTTTTACAATTTATTTGTATATATATTGGAATTGTAGTTTTGATTTGTTGAACCTATTATTTTAGATGTTTGCAAACAATCATGATACTTCAATTTAAAAAAATCACAATTTATCATGGTATCTGAAACTAAAATTAATTGGCCATTAGTTTACATAGATGTAAATGGATAGCCATTAAAATATTGCACTTCATAACTTTTTGCGCAATCTTTTCAAAGTGATCATTTCCAAACAACCCTTTCAATGGTTTTGAGACTCCTTGATGTTTCTTTGATATAATTGTAAATATGATGCACTAAAATCTTATTTTTTCAAATTCACACTTGCACTTAATTCCTAAGGTTTTTAATAACATCAATTCACTATTGGATGCAGACTCATTCAATTGTATATGCCATTCATGACCTTATATTATCCATGCGTTGTTTGTGGTGTTAGATGGAAGGAATGGTGAACATTATGAAGCAATTATCGAATTGATTCTCTCTTCTAAATATATGCATTGATGATATAGAGGACATGCTTCGAGTTTAGGAGGTTCAAATTAACAGACTAGTGGAGGATGTGGACAAGTTTCTTAACATGAATCGAGAACTAAAACTCTTAAACATTTCCTTGGTGGAATCGACGGCCTAAGAAGATGGCTTCAAGATAACTTTCCAATACAATATATTTATTTATGTTTTATAATAATTTAATTATGTATTTACACTAAATAGATTACAATATATATATATATATATGCCAAGATCCTACATAAGGGTTGCAATTCTTTAATATGAAATGCGATGACCATTGACCTAATAAACTAATAATTGATTTAGACTCATTACAAGGCATCCCTTCCTGAAAAGATTCATCCTCAAAGGTTGTGTAAAAGAAGTGTTTGACTTAAATTTACTCCATATTTGCTTAATTGGTTACAACTTCATGAAGGTTGTTTCCCTTGATGAGAATACTCTTTGATAAATGAATCTTGTTCAATAGTTAATCCACACATGAAATAGAAAACTTATCTTTAGTGGTAATTTGGTTTAATGCTTGGCAGTATACAAAAATTTTACAAGGACCATCCTTGTCTCTTACATGTGTGACCGATGTTGAAAAAGAATTCTTTCTTAGAGTAATAATACCACGATGGAATAATTATTGAACCAAATGTTCAACTTTTTTCTTAAGTCTATGAGGTTGTTTGTAATATTGATTTCTGATTCATGCTAAATCATTAATCCATTCTATGAAGTGGTCTCTCGAACAAGATGGAAGAAAACCACAAAGTGGGTCTTGAAAATCAGCACAAGATCTCCCACAAATCTTATTTATACCCTTGGGATCATCATTTTTAGAAACTTCCTTAATGGAATAACTATGTAAAAGATTAAGTTTGTATCATTTTTTATTTATCTTCTCCATTCTATTGGACAAGACTATCTGGGAAGAAGGGTAGACGATTCCATGCAACTTGTACTTCCTTCCATTTTCAAAAACTCTTATAAATTGCTTTTGTAAATTTATTCCCAATATACCAAGCATGGTCAACCATTGGACTCCTAAGACATCTACACCTCCGATTCCCATAACATATAGAGGAGATTTTTATTTGTTATCATCAATAGCTAATTCTACCTTATGGTGTTTCCCATCACATGGAGTAGCTTTATTTCCCAGAATAACTACTTGAAAATCAAAAGTAGGGTAGATAAACATGTTTAATTGTTGTGTGATCATTATATCTATGAAATTATGTGAACTGACGCTATCTATAAGCACAATTTCCTTAGTATTCTTGATGTTGTTAGATTTTTAACATTAAGCTAGCATTACATTAGGATCTTTAACTGAGAGAATAACAAGCACAGCAATCAAACATAAGAGACAATGAACACAGTGTTTTTCCTCAGGGAAACCATAAAGGAGAAAACCCCGCAACTTCCTAAGAGATAGAATCAGCACCAAAGTAAAACCCAAAACAACAAGATGATCTCCCGACAGCAGTAACCTTCTTTCTTCCTTTCCCCAGTGTCTTCCTCTTCCTCAGCTATGCACTACAACTGAGTGTGAGTGAGTGTGTGATAAATAGAGAGGCTAGCTCTCTATTTATACTAATTCCTGACTTGACTAAACCCAACTAGGGCCGATTTCACAAGGTGAGTCTAACAACCCTAGTGCCCCATAATTGAGGGGACTTTAACCCTTAGACAATAGAAGGGTTACCCACATTGACTTGACATGACTTGTTTACATTATAGAAACTCCCGATAGGAACCTCAGGGCATGACATGACTCAAGTACATTACAAATACATCCCAGAATAAACATTGGGTTACAATACATAAGAAATACAAGTGAATACATTCCGAAGTTACAATTATATCAACACTCCCTCTTAACTAGGAAGGTATTCTCTCGACACAATTTATCAGCACAAGTCTTCTTCTCTGTGTCATCTGGATCATCATCGAGTCCTTGTCGTCTTCACCTTCAAGTCATCTTCATATGGATCTAGATCATCATCGCTGGAACACCATCATTGGATCTGGATCATCACTCGATCTGGATCATCACTGTTGGATCATCATCACGGGTGCTATCTCATGATTCTTCTCGTCACGGGAAGTTCTACAGAGCCAACCCTTTTTCATGCTGGTTGTAGGCCTAGCCTCCATGTAGGTCTTCTTCAGCGCTTATATCTGACCCTAAGTCAGAATGGCCCGCCCAGCACTTATATCTGATCATGTAGGAACCAATCCTATAATCTTATCAGAAAGGAACGCCCAGCACTCACATCTGACCATGTGGGAACCAATCCCACAACCCTGACAGAAAGGCCCAGCACTCACATATGACCATGAGAGGAACCAATCCATCATTCATGTCGGAAAGGCTATGCACTTACATTTTACCATGCGAGGAACCAATCCAACATACATGTCAAAAAGGCTCTGCACTTACATTCGACCATGCGAGGAACCAATCCAACATACATGTTCGAACCAATCCGGCATGCATGTCAGAAGGGCTCTACACTTACATCTGCACATGCAAGGAACCAATCCAACATGCATGTCAGAAGGGCTCTACACTCACATCTGATCATGTAGGAACCAATCCTACAGTCATATCAGAATGGCCATCAGTCCCAGACTGAGATTTCCTAGTAACTGACTAGGTGCTTCCATTCCAAGAATGGCATTCAACGCTTACTTCTGATCATGTAGGAACCAATCCTACAGTCACATAAAAATGGCTCAACACTCATATCTGACATGGAAGGAACGAATCCTCTCACCATGATAGAATGGCTCAGCCCTTACATCTGACCATGGAAGGAACCAATCCTCTCACCATGTCAGAATGGCTCTGGGTCTCATCATTTCCCCTTGGAGGCAACCTTGATCTGGAGAACACCAAGCTTCTCCCTGAAGTACTCAAACTTCACCCTAGCCAATGGCTTTGTCAACACATCATCTATCTGATCGTCCATTGCAACATAATGGAGCTTCACTGCTCCACTCTACACCATATCCCTGATATATTGATACTTGATCTCGATATGCTTGATCTCGATATGCTTCGACTTGTCATGGAACACTAGATTCTCTGACAACTTCATGCAACTCTGGTTGTCACAATGTATACAAGTAGCATTCATTTGGAGATCAAATAAATCAGACAGTAGCTTCCTTATCCATATTGCCTCACAACTAGCTAAACAAGTTGCGACATACTCTGCTTCAGCTGTACTCAGTGCCACACGGGATTGCTTCTTGCTAAACCAAGAGATCATACCTGATCCCATACTAAAGCAACACCCTGAAGTGCTCTTCCTATCGATGGCACTGCCTGCCCAATCTGAATCAACATAACCCTCCAGGTTAATCTTCTGATTCGCCTCATACTTGAGTCCATAATCAATTGTACCCCTCAGGTACCTCAGAATATGCTTTGCAGCAATCAAGTGAACATGTCTTGGATATGCCAGGAACTGGCTCAAGGTGTTCACAGCAAAGCAAATATCTGGTCCCGTGTTCGTTAGGTACATCAAGGACCCAATCATCTGACGATACATCGTAGCATCAACCGCTTCTGGTGAAGCATCACTCAACAGCTTCAGGTTCGATGCCATAGGTGTGGTCATGGCCTTCCAGTCCATCATCCCAAACCTCTTCAGGATCTCTACTGCATACTTCCCCTGTCCGAGGGAGATTCCATATACATTCTCCCACACCTCCATGCCTATAAAATAGTGCATCATACCCAAGTCCTTCATTTCAAACTCGGCAGCAAGCTTTTTATTCGTATCAGTAATCAACCCATCCATACCTGTTACAAACAGATCATCTACATATAGTAGGAGCATCACTGGGTTGCCATCTTCAACCTTGTAGTAAAGTTTGGAATCTGCTTTACTTTTGATAAAGCCCAAACTAGATAGAAAGCTGTCAATTCTGTCATACCATGTCCTGGGTGCCTGTTTCAAGCCGTACAGGGCTTTCTTCAGTCTACACACATGAGACTCCCTGTCATGTGTCTCAAAATCAAGTGGCTGCTCTACATACACTTCCTCTTCCACTACACCATTCAAGAAAGCAGTCTTGACATCCATTTGGTGTATCTTCCATTTCATTACTACAGCCAGAGAAAGTACCGATCTGATGGAAGTGTATCTGGCTACAGGTGCAAAGGTTTCTTCATAATCTATTCCTTCTTCCTGTGAGAAACCATGAGCCACGAATCTTGCCTTATGTTTCTCTATGCTACCATCTACAGCATGCTTGATCTTGTAGATCCATTTGGAAGTTACAACTGACTTCCCTTTTGGTCTTGGGACAACATCCCAAACATCGTTCTTCATGATCGATTGATACTCTTCGATCATAGCATCCTTCCATTCTTTCCGTTCTGCCGCTTCTTCATAATTGGAAGGCTCTTTATTGATAAAGTCACATAGTAAAGCTACATATCCAGAGCAAGATCTGGTTCTCTTTCTTTCTCTGTGATTCTCTTTTGGAGCCCCATATCTTTCTGCACCTTGGATAGCTTCTCGTACCCAAGCAGGTTTCCTCTTGTGAGGATTCTTCTCTTGAGGTGGATCTACAAGTTCTTGTGGTTCTTCAAATTCTCGATCTTCTTCTTGAGTTTCTTCGTTCATGGTTGTATCATGAATTTTGGGTGCTTCTGCTTCTTCAAGTTCTTCATCAGGTCTCTTTCTGCATTTATTGTAAGTTGTGTCTTCGTCAAATGTTACATCCCTATTGATGTCGATCTTCTTGAATCCTGGGAAATATATTCTGTAAGGCTTCGAGCTTTCAGAGTATTCCACAAATATACCCTTCTTTCCTAAAGGATCTAATTTTTTTCTCTTCTCTTTTGGAATGTGTATGTACACAGGACAACCAAATATTCTGAGATGGATAACTTCTGGTTTCTTGCTAGAAAAGACTTCTTCAGGTGTCTTGTTCTCAAGTACTCTATGTGGAGTATGGTTCTATACATACACCGTTGTTGTGGCAGCCTCTGCCCATATATGTATGGGAAGATCTTGATCATGAAGCATTGCTCTTGCAACTTCCATGATAGTTCTATTCTTCCTTTCTGCAACCCCATTCTGTTGTGGATTATATGGAGTGGATATCTCCCTCTTAATTCCTGATTCTTTGCATAAGTCTTTGAATTCATTTGATGTGAATTCTCTGCCATTATCTGATCAAAAGGTATTGATCTTCTTTTCTGTGTGGTTCTCGATCAAGACTTTGAATTCCTTGAAATTGCTGAAAACTTCATCTTTGTTCTTCATGAAGTAAATCCATGTCTTCCTAGAAAATTCATCAATGAAAGAAACATAGTATACATACCCGCTTAGTGAACTTGATGACATTGGTCCGCATACATCGGAGTGGATGATTTCCAAGATTCCTTTTGCCTTGCTTTCGCTACTTGGAAATCTCTTCTTTGTATTCTTTCCTTTCACACATCCTTTGCAGACCCCTTCATGTTTTTCTTGAATTTCTGGAAGACCTTCAATAGCTTTGCTTGCAAGTGGTAGTGCTTTGTAGTGCACATGTGCAAGCCTTCTGTGCCAAAGTTCATTTGGCTCTACTGTGTCATGGACCAATGTTTGTTTTGGATGGCCCTTCAATTTGTATAATCCTCCTTCTTGTTCTCCAATCACTATTGCATCGTCAATAGTCTTTCCTCTTGACCACATGAGGACTTAGCCATCTACAAATGCAACCCTCGTGCCTTTTGCATCCAATGCCGATATGGAGAGAATATTCTTCTTTAGTCCTAGTACAAACAAGACATCCTTCATTTTCATAGACTTTACAGAGTCTAGCTTGTAGGAGGATTCACCACTGCCTTATATGGGATATTGGTAGTCATCCCCAAGTTTCACCTTATGGGGTGAATTATGTTCGGATAGTTTATCAAAAGATTCCTTGAAACCTGTCATGTGTTTGGAAGCACCACTGTCAATAAGCCAATCTTTGCTTCCATGAGTGACAGTTCCCGTGAGAGTGGAGATCAGAACATATTCTTCTTCACTTGAAGAGTCTTCACTTTCTTGTTTTACTCTCTTTCTGGGAGGATCATCATCCTCAGCAGTGTGAGCATGATGTCTTATTTTGGAGTTCCTCTTCTTTTTGGATCCATTCTTATTCATGGGACAATTTCTAGTGAAGTGTCCTATTTCATCGCATGTATAACATCTGAGTTTGGAAGAACCTTTCTGATGAGAATGCTTACCTTGGTGATGATGCTTTTCCCTTCTTCCTTTCTTGGAGTGTACTGTGAGAGCTTGATCTTCACTTCCCATCTTTTCTTCTCAAGATGCTATTTGAGCTTCTTCTTGTGAACATTCTTCCCACAGTCTACTAAACTTGACTAACTTCTTCCTAGCACAGATTCCTTGGATGAAAGAATCCCATGACCTAGGGAGACCATTCAAGGTTGTCATCACAATTTCTGCCTTCTCCACTTCTTCATCTACTGCTTCAAGTTGTTCTTTGATCTGGGAGACCCTTGTGAAGTATGACTGGATGGTCTCCTCACTCTGAATCTTTACATTCTTCAACTGGTTCCTTAGAGTCATCTTCCGATTGATGTTCTTCCCTTCAAACAGTTTGGTTAGGGCATCAAACATAGCTTTAGGTGTCTTGAGGGAGGACACTTGTGGTATGAGGTGATCCTTGATTGAATCAACAATAATCCTCTTTTCCATAACCAACTTCTTCATATGTAAGGCTTTAGCCTTATCTCCCTCTGGAACTGGAACCTCCTCACTGATATAGGAGTCCAACTCATTTTCTTCCAGGACCAGGGAGATCCTATACTTCCAGGCTCGAAAGTTATCAGCTTCCTCAAGCTTTTCATTAAGCTTGGTATGATGAGACATCTTAACTGAGAACCTCAAATGGAAATACAAAAGATTTAGATCTTACCAGGTCAAGATGTCGGATCTGGATCTGGATCTAGCGCTGAAATCATGTAGTGCTGGTTCAGGAGCAAATTAGGGTTTTGCTTTTCTGGAGTTCTGTCCAACCAAATGCTTTGATCTTGATCCCTAACTTCGATTTTGAGGAGGATATCAATCTAGGCCTGGGCTCACTGAAAAATTACACTTCTGTGAAAAGCCCTAATTTTCGGCAGTAGTGTCGGGTCCAAAACTAAAAAACCTCAGAATTGGATTCTGCCTCGACAGAAAGATGCGCCCTAAGGAGGAGAGTTATTCCAACCTTCTTTTGCTGACAATCTGTGGAGAGAGATCCATAAAGTAGGAAGCCCTGGTTCCCGCAGTTGCATAGTGTCTTCTTCTCAGGGTAGCTCTGATACCATGTTAGATTTTTAACATTAAGCTAGCATTACATTAAGATCTTTAACTGAGAAAATAATAAGCACAACAATCAAACACAAGAGACAATGAACACGGTGTTTTTCCTCGGGGAAACCATAAAGGAGAAAACCCCGCAACTTCCTCAGAGATAGAATCAGCACCAAAGTAAAATCCAAAATAGTAAGATGATCTCCCGATAGCAGTAACCTTCTTTCTTCCTTGCCCCAGTGTCTTCCTCTTCCTCAGCTATGCGCTACAACTGAGTGTGAGTGAGTGTGTTATAAATAGAGAGGCTAGCTCTCTATTTATACTAATTCCTGACTTGACTAAACCCAACTAGGGCCGACTTCACTAGGTGAGTCTAACAACCCTAGTGCCCTGGAACTACAAGGACTTTAACCCTTAGACAATAGGAGGGTTACCCACATTGACTTGACATGACTTGTTTACATTATAGAAACTCCCGATAGGAACCTTGGGGCATGACATGACTCAAGTACATTACAAATACATCCCAAAATAAACATCGGGTTACAATACATAAGAAATACAAGTGAATACATTCCGAAGTTACAATTACATCAACAGATGTATCCATGGATTTTAAGAGTTTGAGGTTGAGAAATACCCATAATTGTGGTTACAGAAAGTGTTGGAGCATCGCCAAGATTTTGGGTGTTGTATTCAATGAAGTGTGTTTATGTATTATAAAGGACATCCTCGACTGCATCATCATTATCATTGTCATTATTATTATTTTTCTCACATAGGTAATGATTGGGTTCCTTACATCTATTACTTTGAGTCCAATTAAGAACATTACATTTAAAACACAGATTTTATTGTTATTTGCGTTCGATGATGAGATCCTTTGGTGAGGAGGAATATACTTCAAGCCTTAATTTTCCAATTGAAGTATTTGTTTCCAAAACATTTGCCTTGCTTCAATGAGTTTCTCCTTCTGACGCATTGATTCAACATCTATGGACTCTATTAATTTAACTTCATTTAATATGCTTGGTTTTAACATGGTTATGGTTGTTGGAATTTGTGCAACTTTAGAAGTTATTCTTATTTCATTTGTATAGTACCTCGTACGAGAGATTATACTGATGTAATTACTCATGTAAACCCTAGAAAGAATCAATGTAAACCATGGGGAAAGAATACACATGAAAATAATAAAAATAATTATTTTGTGTTTCCCCAAGATAGGTCGGCCCTAGTCAAACTGCCAAGTCAACCCTAGTAATTTTTCACTTGAAAAATTAGTATAAATAGGAGGCACCCCTCCTCATTATTTCATCCACACACAACAAGTTTCTCCAGCGGAAAGGTGCGCTACTGCAGTCAAGGAGAGTGTTTTCTAGGGTTGTATCTTAGAGAGACATTCTCTCTCTCTTCTCTCAGTTGTTATTCTCTTTATATGAAGGTTTGTTAGGTTTTTCTTGATTGGGTTTCTCAAGATAAATTCTTGTGTTATTTGTTTCTCTACTTTTTCTTTCTTCTAGTGATCCTATTATTTGCAATTAATTTATACTACTATAATCTTGTAAAAAACTAACATGGTACCGAAGCAGTTTTAGAAGAGGTCATTGCCAGAATCTAGGGTTTGACCTTCCAAGGAATTCCCTCATATCTTCAGTAAAAAAAGAGCCATGGAAACTTTGCTCTAGGGGAGGCACATCTTTTGGTGAAAGTATAATCAAATTTGGAGAAGTTTCAATTTTTTACTGCATGGCACTATGGGACACTGCGGGAAGAAACTAGGGCATCAAGTTTCAGAGGCTTCCCACCACTGTTTAGGCCCGACCTCATCTTCCCTCAAATATCTTTGATACGGTGCATCTATCTATATGGGTTAGTGTCACTAAATTTCAAAATTCATTTTTGACCTAACTTCTGCTAGGGTTTCTAGTTCAAATCTGCAAACAAGATGATTGGAATGAAGGTTGAATATCGTCTTGATAGGGATACAAACTTCATATCGTGGAAGCCTAAGGTTCTTCTCATCCTAGAAGAAAATGATCTCTTAAAGTTTGTAAATGAGAAAGGTCCAGAACCAGAAGCGGAAGAAGTCAAGTATCAATGGAGGACGTGTGATGCGAAAGAAAGAAGGATTCTGGTGTACTCAGTCAAAGATCACTTGGTTTTGCAAATCTCAGAAAAGAAGACAACTAGGAAGATATTCAAAGCCTTGAAGAAGTTATTTGAACAAAGTAGCATAAATGTGATTCTCACATTGAGGAACCAACTGTCAAATATGAAGATGATTAATTCCAAATCAATTGAGTCATATTTCATGAGGATCATTGAATTTCGAGACAAGCTAAGGTCCAGTGGAGATACCATTGAAGAAAATGATCTTGTCATGACCACTCTAAATGGTCTTCCACCATCTTGGGAGTACTTCATCCAAACCATAAGTGGCCGAGCCAAGATGCCCAAATTTGACAAGTTATGGGCAGACTGCACTCAGGAAGAGACCATGATTACAACAAGGAAAATACTCCATGGTCCTCAAGTTGAGGAGAATCAATCCTTCATCACTCATGTCAAGAAAGGAAAGGATAAATGACGGAAGTTTCACAAACATAAGCACCAAGATAGAATACTAAGGTATTTTCCAGATCAGAGAGAAAAGAAGAAGGACTTATAAAACATACAATGCTATAAGTGTAAGAAATATGGTCAATATGCAAGCAAGTGTTTTAGTTCAAACAAGAGGAAGCATGAAGCTTCAACAATCGATGTGTAAGATGGTCATCATCACAAGAAACTAATAAATAAAGATCGTACATAATTCTTCTTCATATCAACATTATCGGGTATGGCTCCCACCACTAGTGATACATGGCTTATAGATAGTGGTGCTTCCAAGCATATGATTGGTTATAAAGATAACCTTTCAGAAGTTGTTGAGAAAGAATCCCATCTCCGTGTTGTACTTGGAGATGATTCCAACTACACTGTGAAAGGATTTGGGTATACATCTCTTCAGTTGGAATCCAATGACTTACTACATCTAAATGATGTGTTGTATGTAACTGGTATGAAAAGAAACCTTGTATATATATCCACCTTAGAATACAAGGGATATAGAGTTACATTTGCAGATGGAAATGTGCTTGCATGGCACAAGAAATCTAGCATGAACACAACAAAAGTGATTGGTGTAAGGGAGGAAAGCTTGTATCGTCTGAGCACTCTACCAACTCAAGCTTTAGTCCATGATTCCACTAACATCAATGAATTATGGCATAGAAGAATAACTCACCTAAACTATCAAGCTATCCCCGCATTAAGGAACATGGTGACAGGTCTACCAATGCTTCATCTAGACCATGATGGTATATGTAGAGGACGTGCACTTGGTAAGAATACCAAGGGTTCCTTTATGAAAAGTGAAAGTAGATCTAAGGGAATATTGGATCTAATCCACTCCGACTTGTGCAGAGCCATGACGGTTACTTCATTGGGTGGTTACAACTACTATGTAACATTTATTGATGACCACTCACAAAATACGTGGATATACTTTCTCGAGACCAAGGAATCCAAGGAAGTACTCAACAAATTCAAAAAATTCAAAGCACGAGTTGAGAATATGTCAGGAAGAAGAATTAAGATCCTGAGATCAAATAATGTGGGAGAATATACCTCTATAGAATTCAATGATTTATGCAAGGAAGTAGGAATTAAGAGGGAGCTCACAGTTCCCTACAACCCTCAACAAAATGGGGTTGCAGAAAGTAAGAACTAAATAATTGTGGAGGCATCCAAAGCCATGATACATGACAAGAGTCTACCGATGTTCTTATGGGAAGAAGCATCCAGAACAATTGTTTATGTACAAAACATATGCCCTCGTAAAATCTTGAAGAACATTACTCTAGAAGAAGCCTTCACAAGAGTGAAGCCAGAAGTGGGCCACCTTCATATCTTTGGTTTCCCAGTTTACATTCATGTGCCCAAGGATAAAAGGAAGAAACTAGAACTTTCAGGAAAGAAGGGAACATTTGTGGGATACAGTGAGTCTTCAAAGGATTATAGAATATACATCCTAGGATCGAGGCAGATTGAAGTCAGTAGGGATGTGACCTTTGAAGAAGAGATGGCTATTTGAAAAGGAAGAGGATCTGATGTAGATATCGACGATGATGAAGAGATATGGCAGGAAGTTGAAAAGACCTAGATGGGCACAACAGACATTGCAGGATACACTAATGAGTCGCATCATTGACTCAGAGCCTACCACGTACGAAGAAGCATCTAGATACTAGGTTTGGAAGGATGCCATGACGGAGGAGTTCTAGTCCATCATGAATAATGACGTATGGGAGGTTGTACCGAGACCTGAGGGGAAGTCAGCAGTGACCTCCAAATGGATTTTCAATATTAAACATGGAGCAGAAGGTAGTGTGGAAAAACACAAGGCCAGATTTGTTGCCATAGGATTCTCTCAGAAAGGGGGAATTGACTATGATGAAACATTTGCTCCTGTGGATCGATATACTTCCATCAAAACTATCATTGTTATTGCTTCAACTATGGGATGGAAGCTGCATCAGATGGATGTAAATACTACCTTCCTCAATGGTATTATCGAGGAATAAGTTTACATTGAATAACCAGAAGAATTTATTGTCCATGGGAAATATTCTCGCGTATGTAAACTGAGAAAGGCATTATATGGACTCAAGTAAGCACCTCATGCTTGGTATTGACGGATAGACGAATACCTCGTAAACTTGGGATTCACCGAGAGTGATGCAGATCCTAATCTTTACTACAAGATTATGGATGATAGGCCACTGATTTTGGTCTTGTATGTGGACGACTTGTTTCTCACAAGAAATGAGAAACTAATTAGATGGTGTAAGAAGAATCTTTCCTCTGAGTTTGAAATAAAGGACCTTGGGATGATGCATTACTTCTTAGGATTAGAAGTGTGGAAGAGGTAGAAGGAAATTTTCCTAAGTCAAGGAAAATAGACCATTGATATTTTGAAGAGATTTGGATGTTGGAGTGCAAGTCCATGGCTACCCCGATGGATGCAAATTTCAAGAAACTGAAGGATTCTACTTCAAATTTTGATATGATCGATCCCACAATGTATCGCCAGTTGATTGTCTCTCTAATGTATTTGACAAACACCATACCGGATATATGTTTTGTTGTGAATACTCTCAGCCCGTTTATGTGTAATCTAAGGCAGATTCAATAGATTTCTGGAAAACATGTTCTCATATACTTATGTGGCACTGTGGGATATGGTCTAAGATATGCTTCAGTGTGTGATATGATATTGCAAGGATTTTCTGACTCAGATTGGGCCAAGTGTGTTGCAGATAGGAAGAGTACTTCCAGATGTTGCTTCAGTTTGGGCTCTCTAGTGATTTCTTGGTGTAGCAAGAAGTAGACCTTAGCAACACTTAGCACCGCAAAGGTTGAGTATATGGATTCCAATACAGTAGCTCATGAAGTAGTATGGCTTTGAAAACTCCATGCTGGATTATTTGTTTAGATTCCAGGACCAACTGTGATTCATTATGATAACCAAAGTTGTATACAGATGTTAGCGAATCCCGTATTTCACCATAAGACGAAGCATATAGAGATTTGATATCACTACCTTCATGATATGGTGCAGAAAGGTGCGGTCGAGTTACAATATATTTCGATAGATGACCATACTATAGATATTCATACCAAGCCTCTTCTCACAACAAAGTTTGAATACTTTCACATAAGACTTGGAGTACAAGAAAATGCATCTCTCGAGGAGAGGGAAAGTCAAGACTGATATCTATGATGCTTTCACATTGGTTCCTCTACTTGTTCTTAATCTCAGCTTGGTATGAGAGAAATCCCATCGACATTGCGAGATAGGTAGGTAGCAAATGGTCGTGTACACTGATGACCACTATATGTTCTGATTCTCAATCTAATGTTCTTTGGAGTATTCTTACCAGTTCTTGAGATGAACTGGTAGTAGATGGTTGTGGACACTGTTGGCTTTTGCTCTTCCTGGTTCTTATCCTAGTATGGGAGAAATCACATCGGCATCTTGAGACGGGTAGGACATAGACGGTCGTGTGCACTAGTGACCACTATACATTCAGATTCTCAATCTGGTGTTCTTTGGAGTATTCCCACCAGCTCTTGATATGAACTAGTAGTATTTAGTCGTGCACACTAGTAACCTCTATTGGTCTTGTTTCTTAGCCTGGTGTTTTGGAGAATTCCCATCAGCCCTGGTTCTCAACTTGGTGTAGGATAATTCTCACCAACAATTGAGATGAGCTGATAGTATATGGCCATTTGAAGCATGTTTTGGTTCTCGGGTAGAGACGGACTGTGTAGAGTTGCAGAGATGATAGATCTACCGACGAATTGAGTGGATTGGATTTTTTATGACACCTATTGACAGATAGAGACAATGTTGATAACCTTCAGTTGTATAGAGATGATCGAGTAGATGAGATGTTCATAAGAAGACCCAGATGTTGATGATGTTGATGATGACTGATCCGAATTTAGGGGGCATATGGTCTAAATTCGGATCTATTTGTCATAAAAGCATTAAAT
Organism: Pseudotsuga menziesii; assembly: GCA_001517045.1. Taxonomy (NCBI): domain Eukaryota; kingdom Viridiplantae; phylum Streptophyta; class Pinopsida; order Pinales; family Pinaceae; genus Pseudotsuga; species Pseudotsuga menziesii. Next base: position 64,387 of record LPNX010347065.1, read on the forward strand.
GGAGAGGCCACCCTCTCTCAGTCATTATAAAAGCAATGGAGAGGCCACCCTCTCTCAGTCATTATAAAAGCAATGGAGAGGCCACCCTCTCTCATCCATGGTAATTGGCAATCCATGGTTTTGTTCCATGGTATGGCTTCAAGGCACATTGCACCTCTCTCATCCATGGTATTTCACAACCCATGGTTTTGACCCATGGTATTGCCCCAAGGCACATTGTAATAATGTTATAAAAAGGATCTATGCCTTCTCAATAAAGCATTCAAGGATTTTTGGTATCTACATTTATCTTACTCTATTGAATTATTGGGTTTGTGGTTCTGAGCTCTTTTCTTGATATGGTGTGAGAGGTGAGGCTCAAAGAACCATCTTTGAGCCTCACCCCTCCAGGTGACCTATATACTTTATGTTTCCTTGTCTAAGATATTCATATCCTAGATCTCGTTGATCCGTCTTTCTCATAGCTGTCCATTATGCTATCTCTTCTCCACCTCTCTCGGCATCCAAGCCATCCAGGTCTCATCCCCCAAGATCTGGATCAATGACCATATCTGAAGATTACCTTCCTTGTTGAGAGGGAGTGTTGGAATTTGTGCAACTTCAGAAGTTATTCTTATTGTACTTGTATTGTACCTCCTACATGAAATTATACTGATGTAATTACTCATGTAAACCCTGGAAAAAATCAATGTAAACCCTGGGGGAAGAATACACAAGAAAAGAATATAAATAAAAGTATTTTTTGTTTCCCCAAGATAGGTCGACTCCAATCAAACTGCCAAGTCGGCCCTAGTAATTTTGCACTTTGAAAATTACTATAAATAGGAGGCACCCCTCCTCATTATTTCATCCACACACAACAAGTTGCTCCAGCAGAAAGGTGCGTTACTGCAGTCAAGGAGAGTGTTTTCTAGGGTTGTATCTTAGAGAGATATTAACTCTCTTTCTTCTTCTCTCTACTCTCAGTTGCTATTATCTCTATACAAAGGTTTGTTGGGTTTTTCTCGATTGGGTTTCCCATCATATATTCTTGTGTTCTTTGTTTCTGTTCTTTACCTCTTTCTTCTAGAGATCCTATTATTTGCAATTAAGTTATACTGCTATGATCTTGTAAAGACTAATAATGACAACATATAGAAGGCGTTTAGCAGATATGTTAATGATGCAAGTGGCTAATACATGGAACTCATTAAAAAATCCATCCACTGTTCCTTTCTATTGTAAGAGCATGAGTTTGGTGAAGAGTTTGTCTACTCTTATATCCTAGAATAATTTGAAAAAACATTTCTTAAAGGTATCCTAATCTCTCACCAATCCTCCTCGACATTTAGAGTCCCACTTACTATTGTTTATTTATGTATTTATTTATTTTTAAATAGTTAGGACTTTCAAATATATATATATATATATATATATATATATATGAATGGAGGCGGTGTAAGGAAAATTGGGAGATTGGAAGTGCATAAATATATATGAATGGAGGCAATGTAAGGAAAATTGGGAGATTGGAAGTGCAAGCGTAAACGAGATGGAGTGGACGAGCTAGGATGTCGAATTGTGTAGTGTGGGATAGAGAGTAGAGAATTGTGGGTTGGGAAGGAAGTAAGGAGCATGAATTGCAACAACGTGAGTCGCAAAAGCAAGTGAGAAGGAAGAAGGCACAGGGCATGGGGTGTTGAATGGGTTGGCAGTGTGGAAGGAGGCGTGGAGTGGCGAGCAAGTGGATGAGCTAAAGGAGAGGAGAGGTCATGGCCTCTAGGACAATGGAAGCAAAGGATGTGATTTAGTGGAGATGTTTCATGGGAGTTAGCTACAATGTGAAGTGGAGGAACACATGGGAAGGTGGAAAGGGAAAATATAGGAGCAAATGGGAAGTAAGGGGCATCAAACAAGGGAAACGATGTGTGGGGAATGGAGGGAAGATGTGTGTGGGAGTGTGGCAAAGTAGTTTTGGGAGAGCAACAACACGAATAACAACGTGGGGGTTCTAAAGGAGTGCAAGAACAAGGAGAGTGGAATGGAATAGAGGGAGGGAGAAGTGGAATGGAGGTGTAGCATATTAGGTAGATTGGAGGCGGGAGGTGTAGAGGAGTGAAAGATGTGCATGGGAGAAAGGAGGTCGCAAGGAGAAGATGGCATGGGAGAAAGGAGAAAACCTTCATGTAACTGACCAGTCTTGATTTCACAAATCTCTCACTCACGAGATGGATCTGATACCACTTAGAAGATAACTTTCCAATAAAATATATTTATTAATGTTTTATAATAAGTTGACAATAGATTACAATATATATGCAAGAGCCTACATAAGGGTTGCAAGCCTTCAATATGAAATGGGATGAACATTGACCTAATAAACTAATAATTGATTTAGACTCATTACAAAAATTGTGCACCAACTTGAGAAATAAATCACAGAGTTAGACTCCTCCAGACAGAATGAAGCCTTGCCTTAGCTTGGGTTTGACTAATGTTTTTTTTAGGTTTTTGTTATATGTTTCTTTTGCATTGTTTTGTTGAGCCAATTTATTCCACTCTATAGTACTTGAATATTTGTAAATGTTGGGAAATTTTTTATAGAATTGTTGGAAGGTGAATTTTGGGAATATGATTATAATAGTTTTGCTCCCCTCAAATGTGGGGTGAATCTTTCTGTAATTTGGGGGCAGAATTTACTATTATGGCCATCATAACTAATTTTCGTACCTATACTATCACAAATATAGTGTCATATTTAACTACATTATTGATTACTCTTACTGATTTCCTAACATGAAATCAAGTTACACAAGTATACATCATTTCACGCCACTATGCATCAATTATATCTATACAATCATGCATCCAACCAAGCCATTCACATGGTTTACTTCCATTCTCACACACCCTCATCCTAAAGCATACCATCTGATCAACCTCCGAACACCCCCAATACTCCAGATTGACCCGCTCGCCACTTTCCCAACTTTCTGTAAATTTGTAGCCCCATCGAAAATAACCAGAATATGAGCCTCATCAAGAATCATCAACATTTTGTTACCAATACACCAACCTCAACATCAAGAATAGTATACCCCAAGCATCTCAAAAGGTTGGCCTATAATGCAGCTTTATGGCACCAACCCCAGGCATTGGAAGTCCTTCTCCATATACCTCCCCCAGATCAAAACTACCTCAAGTAATGGACTTCCGGTAACTATATAAAAGAGTAAAGAAAACCAATGGCATAGGTTTACTGATTGAGTTTGTTCCATCCGATAATGTGTTACATGTATAAATTCTCCTTCGTGGTTATGGGCTTCTACGAAATCACTGAATGAACTAGCCCTCCAACCCCAAGGTGGATTTTCTATCAAGATTCATCTCATCAAAAGCATTAGTTAAAATAATAACATTACTGAACATATATTATCAACACAAATATCAAAGATCCACATGCTACTACATGCCATCATGAGAGTATACATCCTCATCATGAATATCAAGGAACTGCATGCTACCACATGTCATTTTGGAAACTTAACATCATCACGAGTATTAAGGAACCACACGCTACCACATGTCATTATGATAACATGATATTATCACACATCAACATAAGAAACACAAAACCACATGTAATGACCACCTTCCATCCAAGTCATTTCACGTTATCAAATCCTTAGGAACTGGAAAATAACCACATTCTAAGAACCACATGCCATTATAAAAGCAACACATCAAGAAACACTCTGCAAGAAGAAATACATACCATTATGAATACTCACATCATGATGATCATCTTAACACGATATATGCAAAAAGAAACATATGTAATGAAAATTGTCACTACATAAGTATCACTTGCAAGAAAGTGGACAGTGAATTCAATGCCATAAATGAATGATTGCAAGTAGCAAAATAACCACTCATGGAAAATGAACATCGATATTAATTGGATGCAATGTCGTAAAATACATATTTCATTATTTAGGTTAGTTAAACATTAATGGCTAGAAAACAATATTTCAACGAATATTGAAATTAGTGTACTAGCAATTTGGTTGTGAGCAAAATAACACGCAAAGACTACTCAGTACATAGAGTGTTTAAAATATAAAGTGTCAATAACATGCACGAGTACCCAATGTTAAGAATTTTAAAACTAATTATGAATAGCATGACAAAGGGCATGAAAATTAATATGCTTGTGTGAATACGACTAAATTTGAGAAAGTTTGGAGTTATTCCCCTATGCTATGAATGAAATAATCATTTTCCCTTGTACATGCATTTTTCTAACCTAATTTTCCATGAATTGAATGGAATAGATTTTTACATACAAGACTAAACATGAATGCAAACCAACAACTATATTGTAGCTAAGACGTGACGCTTTACCAATTAGAGGGATGGTATGAGCTAGTTAAGAATTACATCGCTACAAACCCAATTGCAACCAATTTCCCATGACTTAAGAATTACCCATGAATTACAGAAAGACAGTTACAACCAATTTAAACTTTATATTATGGTCAAAGATCATTTATATTATGGTCAAGTTATCTTTGGACATATCAATAACTGAGTCCAAGCACTCGAACACATAGTTCACTTAATTTTGTTGGGGACATAATGAGCCATTCAGATCCTCATGTAATGAGATGGCATCCATGCAATATCTTTATTGATTAATTTGAATTGCAAATTGCAATTCAAGGAAGTCTACAAACAAGCATCTAAAGAGTAATATGGATGTTTTGAATAATAGATATTGTGTGGATACCTACATCTTAATAGTATTTAGATTGACAAATTAATTCATCTTAATAGCATTTAGATTGACAAATTAATTATGTTTGTTGTCAAGACTATGTAAGTTAAATATTTTCAAGGTCACTTATATCATTTTTCGTGCATTTAGATGTTTTTGGAACAAATCAAATTCTAATTTCACCTAAGGTGTATTGTGAACTAAAAAAATACAGGTTTCTACCTTAAAACCAGACTCTTACGAACTTTGGCTTATCTCCAAACTATAATACCAAACAAAAAATTTCTCTCAACAATAAAACTCAAAATCAACTCCAAATTTGCAAAATTAATAAAGAGTAACACTGCACAGCCCAAACAATGAATTAGATAACAAATCTAGCCAATGCAATTTCTTACAATTTCTATATACCTACCATTTGTAAAAAAACAAAAAGATAGTAATAAACTATATACAAAGGTATCCTAAAACTCTTACATCATTCCATGTTAAAACACAAAATACATGGTTATAATAAAATTCTTTCCATTTCAAGTTGAAAACCAAAACATAGCAAGCTTATTAATATGTGAATAAAACTTAAAATTAATTCTCCAACCAATGTATCCCCATTTTCAAACTTCCACATACCTTTCTATCTTCCATATTTTTACACGTTTTTTTAAGAACAAGCTCCGGTTCTACTGTAAAATAATAAAACAACTTAAAAGTTATATCACTTTCGGTAAAATAGTTTAAAAATTGCATACATATAAGATAATTATGACAAAACAATTTAACAATTACATCAATATGTAATAATTAATTATCAACTACTTCATCCCGGATGCGGGTGATATTTCAGGTGACAACCGTCCCTCTTTCTGGGCATCGCAAAGAGCATGTGTCGCCCTCCTTGTGCCCATCATTGACACCCATCGCGACAGCTCACCTCTTCAGAACATTCAAGGCTCTTTACACGTGGGCGAAGCTCCCTTTGTCACTTCGGCTCATGCGACTCGGGCTGGCGAAGGTCCATCGTCCTAGGTGCTTTCATGGCTCTGCTTCGAACATTAATGCTTGCAGGTACTTTGAATGACAGGCGTCTTGTTCAGAATGATGTCGAAATTTATGGCTTGGATAGAAGCACCGCTGGGCTTGCTGTGCGTCGGAAGGTTCTCTGTGTATATGTTTCAGTGCGCTATAGGTTCATTGCAGGAAAGAACATTCCCCTGCGAATTGGTTTCAAGCTCAAGTTGGCAGCCATGTCTTGACAGAGAGGAACTCCTAGACGAGCTAGCTCCAAGCGAGGCAAAGCCCAGCGGAGCTGTAGTGCTCAGACCCTGGCGGATTACGAACCTCGCATCTCTTCGGGCATCCGTGTTTTAGTTGAAGCCTGAGAGACTTGAGTCCTCAACCAGAAGCTCTCGACTGGTGAGGATGGTAGCCAAATTAATTATTATTGGATGATGAAGAACATGCTCTGCAACCTGGCAGAGGATATGCTCAGGAATTGGTCTGAGGATCGAGTTGTTGTTCATATTATGAAATCTAAAATTACAGAGATTGAAGCCCAGCTCATGGCTATGGACAATTCTTTTGCTTGGAAAGGCACGGCTGGCATCTCTAGTCTGAGCGAGATGAAGGCAGAGGGTCGTGCACGGGGTGGTGGTGCCAGTGGCAATGAATCTAGAGGTCGGGCTCTTACCAGTCTCGGTGGAAGCGACATTGCAACCGGTTGCTCAACCGAAGCGCCTCGCATCAAGCCCTTTTCGGTCCCCTCTACAGTTGAGCCTCTTTTCAAACATCTGAAGGAAATGTCGGCCCAGCAATCTGAGCAGCAGTAGCATTCGCTTTCTCTGGCCTCGAATGCCGCCACCAACTCGCCTACTTTGTCGCAGGAAGAAAGATGGGCCTGCTCCATCACTGAAGAAACTCCTCCAGTTTAATGGATGTGTCACCCAAGTTTTTTGGTCAAGACATTAATGGTTTTTGGTCAGTCTTTAATTATATATCATGTCACTGTCTGTTTTGTTTTTATGTCTGATATAGAAATCTTTGTCTACGCTCAAGTATATGAGCATGTCGTTTTTATTTTGGATTACTGTAATTATGTCTCTGTCAGTGGGCCTCAGGCTTGTACTCACAGCCATGGACATCTTAGACGTGAACACTATTAGAGGGCTATTATTTTTTGAGAGGCTCTAGAGGGAGCTTCACCTCCTTAAACCTCAGGTAGCCAAGTTAAATTATGTAATTTTTTTTGCCTCTATAATATAATAGATTTGTGCAGCTTACAAAAAAAAATTATCAACTACTTCAAATGAATCCAAGATCATCCTTCTCTTACATAAATATTATATTGTAATTTATTTATAAATCATTTTAAACTTTTAAAACAGTTGTTGCTCCCTTTCAAAACTCGTAATTCCAGTAACCAGGTGTGTAAATTTGTTGCGGGGATTTATGTCTCCTAAATTATGTCATTTCCTGGTGATGGCATCAATAAGAGGTGGAATAGAGTTGTGGACAGATTTAACGACGAAGACCGGCACTTACTATTGTTATTGTTTTTATGATAACATATTTTTTTAAAGGGTGCCATCTGAACAATCTTGTGTGTACTTTTGTCCTTGAAAAAGGACCTATAGGATATTAGGCCTTTCTCAATTTACTATTCTCATTAGCACCCAGCACCATAAACTAGTATGAACTGTTACAAAAAGACTAACTAATTATAAAACTCGGGAAGACTTGAGGTATCTAATATTTTATTATCAGGCTTCAGGCTGCCATCATAACTTCCAACGTTGACAGGATATGAAGCTAAATATAATCCAAGCTACAGGGTTTTTATATGAGACATTCAAACAAGTGCTTGTAGGAAAAAGAAATTAGAACAGTAGAAGGAAAAGATACACAGTCAACATGGTAATTGCAGCCAACTCTTTCAAAATCAAGTTTACAAGTTAAATAGAAGAGAGCTTGTAAAAAGGTAGTTGCTTGTGTAAGTTCCAAACCACATACAATCAAACACAAGTGGATATAAATGTTTCAAACCCTTTTATTGAACTTCATTCTTATCCTTTGTCAAGGAAGTAGAGTGCCAACCACGGCCATTAGGAGAGGAGGGATCATCTTCTCCCAAAATACGGATGTAAAGCAAACCCGTTTCTTCCAATTTTTGACAAAATTAGGGAATTGCTCTGCCATCTTATATATATAGGATGACTAGGAACAACGTTGTTTCTTCACTTACGGCTAGCTCCACTACTGGCTCGGTGCTTTTTTTCAAGAAAAAAGTGGACATGGACCAGCATAAATAGTCATGTTTCATCTCTACTCAATCTCAAAGGATCCTATAACCAGGCTAAAAGGAGCCATTGTTTATATATTGTTTATATAGTTTAAAATATTGTATTACCTCTTGTAATTTAATGAAATCCTTTATATCTACCAAAATAAAAATAAAAATGTGGATATTTGTGATACAAGCAGATGAAGTTGCCAGTCAACAAGGTTTCAACTTTCAACACATTATATCTAGATTCTACATGTATAAGCCTGGTTCTTTTAAGTTGAGATTTGCATGTATCATATGAGATATCTATAAACATATAGTGACCACCTGAACAATAGAATGTAAATTGATCTAGTAGTTCTAAGAAAATATACGATATTGTTTTATCCAATCTTAAAATGACTATAAAGTAAACCAAAAGTAAACCAAGTACAGTCCTTTTTAAGGTCCCATAAACCAAAGTTAGTCTCAGTGGAGGTTAATCACCATTATCATCATCATCAAAATGCCACAGTAAGCCATTTTTCAATCTTAAGTAAAATAGAATTCAGGACTAGCATTGTTTACATGCCTCTTGGAGTTAAGCTGCAGCTATCCAATAACCATAAAATGTAGTTGACAATTGTGTGATTAGAAGTGGACGATGTTTTAATAGGTCTTGATTGCCAGTGGTATAGCCTTAAAGTGACTACTGAAGTCTTTTACCTCTGCAATTTCATATTGTGTAACAATTTGTGCATCGTTGCGTGATTAGTAGATTGACAAAGTCAAACTCACCAAAGTTTCCATAAAACCCCAAAATGTTTAGTTCTTGATATTATTGCACTTGCCAAGTTTTTTGAAATCTAAGTCAAACTCTTGACTCTTCTGAATCACCCCGTTTTTCAACAAAGTATTGTAGCTTTCCTTGAAATTCTAGTTCTTGATATTATTGCACTTGCCAAGTTTTTTGAAATCTAAGTCAAACTCTTGACTCTTCTGAATCACCCCGTTTTTCAACAAAGTATTGTAGCTTTCCTTGAAATTCCATTCAAGGGAAATTTCACTATAAAACACCAGCATGGAAAAAAATGTGAAACCGAACAAGCTTACTCAATAATTCATGTGTTATACAAGACCAAATAACTTCGAGAAACACACAAAGAATACATAAAAAACATGTCAATGAGAACCACCAGCACCACCATGATAAGCCATGTGGTCAACTTAAGTGACAAAATCGATTTTACAATTACACAGTCACCGATCATAAGACAAAAATAAATGAAAAAGCATTAGTTGTGAACGACAAAAAAAATTGTTTGTTCCATAATCCATGCAAAGTGTATGCCACAATTCCAAGCATTGAACTTAGCAAGAACCATGGTTAAAGCTTAAGCGTTGTAGTGTGATCGCCTATACTAACAAATGGCCAGAACATTCATGATGGACTCTACCTGCCATAGGGAACAAGGGTCTCAATCATCTGTCGCATGTTGCGTAGCATCGTTTCCATTTTTTCCCATTAGCTGGTCTCAGTTCTACTTACTGCTTCACTGTAGTTTTATATTGTGATCAAAATAATATCTCATTTCTTGATTAACGATCCTGCCCAGGAGGAATTTTTTATATGTATCGGCTATTATGTAACTCATGGAACTGTTCTTTTAAGGAGTACTCCTTCACTTTTCTGGTTAAGATGGTTGTAATTTGTCTTGTTGTTATTCTCTATTAGTTCTTGCCTTTGCTAAAGACTTGATCTTCATTAAAAAGCACGCAGTATAGAATTGGACCTTAAATGTCCTTTAATTAATCTGGCCACCAGTTTATTGTACAATATAAAACTTTTTTATTTTTTTCCAATGGTGGTTCACCCAAGGATTACATCCACCGGAAGATATGTCAACACCTACTATTCCAGAGAATCAAGGTATGGGCAAAATTACATAGTCCAGTCAATCACTACATAGGGGCTCAATATAAAGCCTAACAAATTAGGTCTTTAACTAGTGGTGGTTCTCAATGGAACTTTTTTTAGATGAAAACCTCACAGGAAAATCAAAGGGATGCTTCCCCACATTCCTGGGTGGCATCTCTAGTAAACCCATCAACGTAAACTAGTACACCTCACCTAAAGGGATTCAAACCAAGCACCTGCCAACATAGAACTAGTCAAATGCTGTTGGAGCAGGGTCCCGCAGCTACAGGAAAAGCTGTCATTTTGGCGGATAGACAGTTTGGTGAAGACGAAGAGATAAGGTAAAGCTATGACGCCGTAGCATGTTTCTAGCTGCAGAGCAAAGCCGGAAACCGTGACTGTTGAAACGGAGAAGTCAAGGAAGACGACAGTACCTGAGCGGCCGAGAAGAGAGAGCTCCACCACTGCATTAAAGGCAACGGCGAAGATAGGAGGGCTCAGCGACCCTCATAAAGGAAAAGGAGCAACGAGGCCGAGGTATTGAAGACGAAGGACAGAAGAAGGGAAGCGGTGCATAGTACCCATGGTCAGCGCCGGGAAGCATGGAAGACTACAAAGGGCAGTGGTGTGACGGAAAGCGGCTACCCCAAGTACAAATACGCCGACTGTCACTAGTTAGGGTTTGGCTTACTGTTGGGACAGGCCCACAGTGTTGTAATGGCGAGACCTTCGGGCCGCCTATAAAATGATGTATTTTGTATTGTAAAAGGTTGGCATTTTGGGCATTTTAGGCCATCCAGCTAGTCAAATTATCAGTAGTCTGTTAGCTTACTGTTATTTTGTATTGTAACAATCCGCAGGGATTGACAGAGAGAGAGAGAGAGAGAGAGTGAAAGTATATTGTAAGAAGGCAATATAGAGATAGAGAAGAGATCTAGGAGAGAAGGGCTCCAGGCTGTGTGCGGAGTTACCCAGAAGATCTCTAGCTGCATATGCGGTGCAGCAGAACTGTGTACCTCTCTCAAGTTATAATATAGAAACACAGTTCTGTGGACGTAACTTCCATCCTGGAAGTGAACCACGTAAAATCAGAGTGTTATGTGTTTGATTCATGTGATTGTATTTGCTTGTTATATCTGTCATTCATTACATGAACTTTGCTTACAGTAAATATATGTATGTGTATTTTATTCAGTTCATAGCATAATAATAGGATAAATGCAAGTTGAAGTCTTTTAGGTATTCTGTATAAGGATTTGTCTAAGTTTCACCTGAGACAGTTAAGTGTCGCAGTATAAGACCGCTTTGCGCATTGTGTCCGGTAAGTTAACACCAGTAAGATAAGTACGCTGAGTCGCAGCAGTAGGATATCGCAGGGAGGCGATATCGCACCAGCAAAGGAGTTGCAGTGCGCGATACCGTGGGTTGAAGAGCAAGCGTAGGACGGAGTTAGGTGTTGCCCCAGGCGCGGCGATGCGATAGAGGTTAAGTCATTGCGAGCAAGAGGAAACTGCGCATCGCGTCGCAGAAAGGAAAGATCGGTCTCGCGAGCTAAGAAGAGCTGCGAGACGCACACAGGATGCCATACAGAACCTGGTCGAGACACTTGAGTCCTCGACCAACCCATTAGGATCACTTCGGGTGAGACTTCAGGCCGCTCCGCGGTCTATCGCCGAAAGGGCCAGTGAGCTAGGGGTGTTGTTGGTTCATTATAGTAAACCCGGGTCTGCCCAGACGACCAACAAATGCCCATCATCATTGACGACAACTGGTTGAGCCAACCCCTTAGGCTAGTTCCCAATGGACTTTACTCTCAATAATTTGCGAAATCTGAAATCATCTTACACAGAGATAGTATAAATCATAACACTAACAAAAGTATATATGCAAGATGATGAGCCAGAAACTCAAACAACCAATGAACTTGAATTGGTGATTTGTTTTGTTCTAAGATCTTCTTCACAGGGAATTAAATCCAAACATTTCAAACTTAGTTTAGAATTATGTTCATACATCTTGATAAAAGTTCAAAAAATGAACCATGAACCATATCTGACAAGTTTTTTAATCTCTTGTACCTCATTGTGTGCTTCATCTTATTCGATATAACATTGGAAAAAAAAAACCCATAAAATGTCCAGCAGATCAATGGTTATGTTGCATAACATGTTTAGTTCTTCCCACTAAGTGAATGGCATATTTTATCACTTCTCAAAACTATAAATCATTCGTTTCAACAACTGCATGTAAATTTTAATAATCCATTACAAGAATGCGCTAATAGGACTCCATGACATAGACACCATAAAGTTACAGAAAACTGTCATATTCAACAAATAAAATACAAAAAATTAAGGGTTCAAATAACATGATATATGTATTGACAAAGGAATATAGATGAACTAAAACGTTTGAGAAGTTTACATGTTAAAGTAAAACAAGGATTGAAAGAAAGTTGAAACAAACATATATCTGCAAAACACCAATTCTACTTCATATCCAACCAATGGTTTTTAGAAAAACAAAACTCATCCGCCGACCCACCTTGTAATTACCCACCTTTTTTATTTTGTAAATGTAATACAAGTCATAAAAACAATTTTTTGAAAAAGAGAAAAAGTCCTCAACTAAGCATCTAACTTGTAATGGCAACGGAAAAATCTATGAGAAATAAGACTCTGCAGAACGTGGTGGAACAGATTTCTGAGTTTTGAGAAACATGAAACCCTAACCCATAAACTGGATGGAGCTTTCAAAAAAATGAAACACTCATTTTATGGACCTCTAGAGTTAAAAATAAATATTTTACAACTGTCTTGCAACCCATTGAAAGTGATTAACAGATAAGCCTAAGGCCACGCCCACATTTTCAGCCAAATTAAGAACAATTCGAGGACTCGTTTCTTTTTTTTTTCTTCAGGTTTTAGCTGAATTTTGAGGTATCAAACTTGTAACACAATTTCTTTCCAGTTCCTGTTTGAAGTTTCTTCAGATAAGCTATGCCAAGGTAAGTTCGACTCATTAGTTCAACCCCCTCCTACAGAAACATAACAAGAACCCATTTCACAGAGTAGGAATTAATAAGAACCCATTTTACATGGCAAGAATTAATACCCACGGGATTAAGATCTCGACTGTAACCATTACACCTTTAATATATATCCACAAACTATTTTGTTGTTTTTTCGGAGTTAAAAGGAAAGCAATCGATATGAAGAGAAATGAATAAAGAAGTTACCTGCTCATTATTCAGAACTTCAAAAGGGCATCAGAAGGTACCAACTTTGCCTGTTTGAAGTTTTCTTGTTTATAACGTAAGTAACAAGATCCCCAAGCTTCAGAGTCAAGACCCCACTTGCATAGTCCTAGTCAAAATCATCAACCTGAAGGTCATCTGCTTAGAAGTAGCAGCATTTGATAGATTAAGTGGATCATTCGCGGAGCATTTCTCTCTATGCCAATTTAGAAGAAAAAGCCCTCATCGTAGGGCTTTGGCAACCTCCTCAAATGAAATGCCATTTTTTGAAGCCCTAAACTGTGCCCTTCGCCAAATGGACAGATAGGCCCGTGTGTCCTTATGTGGAATTAGAATTGTGGATTTGAAATCAAAGAAGTTTGGCTGTTCTACGGGAGTTCGTCGCAAGTGGGGAAATTTTTTTATCTTCCGTGTTGTAGAGGGGTTCACGGGATTGCCTTGCAACTCAAGAAAGGACATCAACTTATTTGTTCCATTGTTCACAGTTCTTATGGTTCTATGGTTCTAACCAATGATTCTAATACAATATGGAATGAAGTAAATAACTAGGGGTTATGGTACATCTACATTGAAATTTGGTGATATTTACTAAAATTGAAACAGTAATTTATCATTTAGCTTTTGAATGAGTAGCAATAATGAGTGAGACAACTCTCCATCCAACATATACGTGAGTTTAACACTAATAGCCCCTAATGTTACAAGTGGGACAACTCTCCATCCAACATATACGTGAGTCTAACACTAATAGCCCCTAATGTTACAGCGATGTGCCTCACTTTTGCCCAAGAGGTTGGCTCAGGTGCCCATGTGGAAAAGACGGTTCAGTCAGCAAACTTGGCAAGAGGCACCTTGGCCAAGTGACGGAATGCTCGAAGAGCGCGTAAACCTAGCAAGGGTGCTCTCCCACAAAATGACGCCCACACCCAAGCAAGTGGCGCTTGGCAAGCCCACGGGTGTGGCACCTTGACAGAACATTGGCATGCGGCAAAGGAAGTGTGACGGAGCCCGAGCACTCATGAGGATGTAAACGCACCTTGGGACGACGCTCGGAAGAACATGTGCCAAGTGATCAAGATGCCCCACACCAGTCGCCAAGACGTGCGCTTGGTGGGAGCGCCCAGATGGCAGGTTGGTAGTTGGACCGAGCGCCTAGGAGCTGTTAACACCTAAGTTGTACTTAGTGGTTTTTTATCAAGTCAGTCTGGTGAACCAGACAAGGATAACTTGTTCGGACTTCAGAAGACCTTTGGAAGTACTTCTGGGAAGTGCTTGTTGTACTATATAACATGTTCATACCCCATGGGGGAATTGTAATAAATGTTCTAGCATGATACTGTCTGTAAAAGACTCGGTCTCTTAGACTTTATTTGTCAATCCATTCAGCCCAGGGTGTTTTTTCCCTTGGTTATTATTAGTTGTTAAATAAACGACTGATAATTTCTGAGTTTTTCACTCCATACCTCCAAAGTTGGGGTGGTCGGCTTGGCATTTAGGCTTATTGAGGTTATTAGAGTCTATGTGTCAATGTATAAACATGCTAGACATCATGGTCGAGTCATATGAACATGTCTATGTCCCCCTAGGTTTTTTCAATTTTTCAAATTTTTAGTTTTTTCAATGTTTTTTATTAAAATTTAATTTTTCCAAAACTTAGGCTATTTTTTAATAGTTTAATTGGAAAAATTGATTTTGTAATAAAGTGGGTCAAATAGTCAGTTTTAGTCATGCAGGTGCTCATTTTCAAGCTAAGAGCACCATGTAAACCCATGGACCCACTATTTCCTAGTTTTTAGTGATTTTCCATCACTCAGGTCAGAAAGCCCCAAAAATCAATTACTGATTATTTTAATTAATAAATTGATGAATAATGGAACAAATCCAAAATCATAGGTCAGTGGATTCTCAGCCGATTTGATTGACAACAGTCAGATCTGAACCAGATTGACTGGATCTGACAAATCCTTGACTGAAGGAGGTGATCAAATCAGATCCAGAGTTGATCTTCAGCATCCTTTATGGGGAATTTCGCCCTCCCTCTCTCCTCCACGCGTTTTGGCTCATCATGATGAGTTTTGGTGGATGCTTCAGTCAACAAGTTGAGGTGTCAGTCAGATCAGCTCTCTGATTGACAATTGCACTCAATGAGACTCAGATTTGGCTCAGTTAGACACAGATCAGGCATTGATGGACTCTCCATCAGCTAATTTGATATGTCTCCTTGGGATTTGTGCCCCCCTTGGGCTGGATCTCCTGGTTTTTGTACAAATCAAGCACAAGCAGCCTCTTCCAAGCTAGTTAGAACTGGGATTGAGGTGCTGCTGCTATTGTACTGTTGTTATTGTTCATTTGAAATAAAGAGAAGCTTTGGAGGCAAGACAGTGTTGTGCCATTGTATGTGTGGATGATCATTGCCATTTTTTACTGAGGTAACATGTATCTGTGTTCATAATTTGCTAATTGCTTATGGATTCATTGCTAAGATTGATAATAAGCTTATTATAATCTTGATAAGAAAGGTGATTTTCAATAAGTTTATTGGCCATCTCTTTCCTTTGATGCATGTTTAAAGATCTAGATTCAGCATGTTCTATAAGTTTATATGCATGTTATTCTGAATCTCTGTGTATGTACTAATCGGATCTCACAAGTATTTCGGCAAAATCTTTTATTTCAGCTGAGCTGCAGGTTCCTAGATTGGAGAGGATGTTGATCTAGTTTGTTTCTTCACTCTCTCCAAAACTTTCCAAAGGCATAGTCCCTCGACATTCCACCTGAAAGCTCCACGATTGATCTTCAAGGCTACCAGCATTTCTCTCCTCCTCTTCCTCCTTCAAAATCAATTCTTTTACCCGGTTACTTTGTTCATAGCTTTGATATTGTTTAGATCTATCATCTTAAATTAAATTTAACATAGATCTATCTTCTCAAAGCCCATAATCTAGATCTTGTTCTTAAAAGGTTTCATAAGCATTCTAGATCTAGCTTTAAGGAAATCGTCATTTTTGCATGGAATTTTAAAGAGAATTTGTAGCTTGCATGCATTAGATTTATGTTTTTTGTTATAAAAGATAAATCTAGCAATCAGTGCACATCATATTGGCTGCCTAAAAGGCAAGCCAAGATCCCAAGGAAAACTTGCTTTCCTTGGTTCCATTTTTACCTTTTTTAACTAGTTTTAACTTAGTTTTTTTTGGTTAAAAGTAAGCTGACCCAAAGGTACTTTCAAAGCGCTTTTGGGCATATTTCAATCTAATATGCTTACTGGTTTTTAGTAGGTGTAACAGAAAAGAAAGGAAGCTGTTGTTCGAAAGTGGCCCCAGGAACGTTCAAATCCCCCCAAGGATCTCCCTTTTGACTGAAATCTTTAATTTTTGCACTTTGTAAGCTCTTGGTTTCATTCTGTATAAGAATCAAGAGGCATTATATCAGTTTGCTGATATTGTAACCGTTGGTAATAAAAAATAATTTTGAATAGGCTCTTTCGAGCCCATTCCCCATCCCCCCTGGGGGGGTTTGCGTCCGTGTCATTTTTGCTTTTCGTTCATCTTTTTTCAATCTAGCGTGGTATTAATCTACAGGGTAGTATACTTTGATTTAAAATCAATTCCATATTCCATTTCTATTGGTTTCAATGTAACTTTAATACTTACCCCACGAGCCTCCTTTTGAGCCGAAAGGTGAAGAAAGGTTTGTGGTAGTTTAATTAGAAAATTGTGGTTTGCTTATCTTTTTATGTTTCATTTGCTATCATCATTTGTTTCAATAACCATAATAAAATCAACCCCTCCTTGATTCCCCGATTGAGGTCCACTTGGACCGAAAGAGGTTCCTGGAGGGTTTTATTTTTAACAAGAACATCCATCTCAAAATTTACTAAAATTGACAAGACTCCGATGTGTATGCTCTGCACTTGGCTGCGGTTCGTCCGATTAGTCAAGCTGTATCAAAAGCATTTGAGTGACTAGTATAATTAGGATTCACTCTCCCAAATTGACAAACCATCAGGTGAAAATCCAACACCTAGATCAAA
>LPNX010347115.1:1326-31588 GCA_001517045.1 Pseudotsuga menziesii
ATATCAAAATAGCAAAGTAACTAGCTGGGCATATAGGTAATGTATTTCATCATCAACCAAGGTATAATGAAACTAGGCAAACATCAATCCATAAGTGTCCTTTTGTGTGCCGACCTGAGGGATGTCAGCACTCGGACGGAGAGGTGCCAATCAGCTGTATAACAACTGCGTCTTCTCCAATTCATTCATTGTGCTGCTTTCACTGCACTACATTCTTCCTATACAATTTCCTTATTCATGACAGAGTATATCTACTTTCCACAACCCTTCTTGCATATACTTATCTTACAATGCATACCATAAACAGTTATAACAATTGTCTTAACTGTGTAAACCATAATACAGTTTCAAAAACGTTTTGGGAAACACAACATTAATCAATTTATTTAGTAGAAATTCATTTTAACCTTATGTTAAAAACAAACTTTGGAATCGTATTCTTGATTTATTGATGGTAATTGGAACCGTTCTTTGACACGCTGGAATCAAGCACTTGATACTCAATGATGGATAACACATTTTTTTAGTCACAAAAAAAAAACAATTTGCTAATGCCCATTTTCTGTGAATGCAATAAACTTTTTGTTTGAAGATAGGAAATTCTGTGTCTCATTCATGATTTTTGTTGCATTCCCATATTTCTGTGTTATTCACAAATTTCTATCTTTGGTTCTGTCTCAAAGAATAATATCTATCAAATTTTATATTCTTTCAAATTCATGTTATGTATTTGCTAATAGAAATTCTTTACATCAATGACAAACAAACTCATTCATACCAACAAATGCCCCCTTTATCATTGATGGAAAACATATACATATTCTCCCCCTTTTACATCGATGGCAAAGAACCAAACTGCATGATCTGAGAATTCTCCCCCTAAAAAAAACACCTGTGAAAGTTGTAACCAATCGATAACCAAAACTGAACCTGTCAATAGAAGTCTGTCATTGAAAACCTGGAAATATGATATGTAATTAAAACTAGTTGAGCATCACTTTGATAACATAAATGTCAGAGATTATATGCAACAAACACCTAATTGTTCCCTCATATTTTCAAATTGTTGCTGAGGCAAAGACTTAGTGAATATATCAACAATTTGACAATGTGTGCTAACATACTCCAGCTTGAGAGTATTGTTTAAAACCTTCTCTCTGAGAAAATGAAACTTAATTGGAATATGTTTTGTTTTGAGTGCATAACTAGATTCCCTGAAATGCTGATGGCACTTGTATTGTCACAGAAAATAGGAATAGGATCATCATAAGTGACATGTATATCTGCTAGCATTTGTTTCATCCATAGTACCTATGTGCAACAATTTGAAGCAGCAATGTATTATGCTTCAACAGTAGAAAGAGATATTACTAGTTGTTTCTTGCTTGACCAACTTACCAAGCATCCTCCCAGATAAAATGTTGCCCCACTTGTGATTTTCCGATCATCCACATAACCTGCCCAATCTGCATTGGTAAAAGCATATAAATCAAGATTGTTACCTTTGGGATACCACAAGCCATAATTTGTTGTTCCTTTCAGATATCTAAGAATCCTCTTAACTGCAAGCAAGTGAGAAGAATTTGGAGATGATTGAAACCGAGCAACTTGACATATTGCATTCACAACATCTGGCCTTTTAGTTGTTACATATAAAAGACTACCAATCATAGATTTGTATATTTTCTGCTCAACACTCTCAGAATCATCTATGTTACTCAACTTGTGTCCAGTATCCATGGGAGTTCCTATTGGTTTACGAGTTCCTACTAGTTTACAATCTTCCATTTGAAATTTCTTTAGCATTTCATTTATGTATTTAGTTTGAGAGATAAAAATGCCTTTATCAGATTATGAAATTTGGAGGCCTAAGAAAAAAATTAATTCACCAAGCATAGACATTTCAAACTCATTCTGCATACTTTGTGCAAACAGTTTGCTAAGATGATCATTATCACTCCCAAATATAATATCATCTACATATATTTCAACAATGATCAAGCTACCATGTTCTTCTTTAATATAAAGATTATTGTCAGTGTTACCTTTTATGTATCCTTGCTGCCTTAAGTATTTATCAAGCCTAGAATACCAAGCTCTTGGAGCTTGTTTTATCCCATACAGAGCCTTTTTGAACCTGTAAACATGATTTACTGCTTCTTGTACCTGAAACCCATCTGGTTGTTCCATTTAAACTTCTTCCTCTAACTCACCATTTAAAAATGCAGATTTTAAATCCATTTGATAAACTTTAATGTTCTTAGAACTAGCATAAGCCAAAATCAGTCTAATGGATTCCATTCTTGCAATAGGAGCATACATTTCTCCATAATCTATGCCTTCTACCTGTGCATACCCTTTACAAACTAGTCTAGCTTTATTTCTAGTTATGTTTCCTGCTTCATCCAACTTATTTCTGAAAACCCATTTATCCCCAATAACTTTTTTATTTAAAGGTCTAGGAACCAATTTCCATGTCTTATTCTTTTCTATTTGACTTATTTCTTCTTTCATTGCTTTCATCCATTGTTCATCATTAATTGCTTCTTCAACATTCTTGGGTTCAAACAGTGAGAGTAATGATACCTGTTCTTTATTGGAAGTAGATTCTTGCCTTTTGCTTCTAGTTTCAACACCTGAATTTATATGGCCAATGTTTTGTTCTTCAGGATGATTTCTTTGAATTCTTTTGCTTGGAGTCTTAGATTGAGTTGATCCCTGTAATAAAGTAGGAATCAGATTTTCATTTTTAACTGATTTAGTTTCCTCTATATCACTTGATTCTTCTTCCATTTTCAGTTTGTCATATATTTCATATATCTGATGATCTTCTTTTCAGTTTTGGATTTAAAAAATGAAGATTCATCAAATTTTACATTAATGGCTTCAACAATTTTCTTCAATCTGAAATTGTAGCACTTATGAGCTTTTCTTGAGCATGAATATCCAACTAAAATACCTTCATCAGTTCTAGAATCCAACTTTCCCATATTTTTATCATTTCTCTTTATGTAACACTTACTACCAAAGATTCTAAAGTGTTTCACACTTGTTGGTCTACCTTTCCATAACTTATAAGGTGTCTTGTTACTATTACTTCTCAACAAACTTCTATTTAGTATGTGCACTATAGTATGAACAGCTTGAGGCCAAAGTATATTACTTAGTTTAGATTCATTTAACATTGTTATTTCCATCTCCATAACAGTCCTATTTTTTCTTTCAACAACACCATTTTGTTGAGGTGTTTCAGTAACATAAAAATGTCTTTTGATACCATTATCATCACAATACTTATTGAATTCTTTAGAAACAAATTATCCTCCATTGTCTGATCTTAAGCATTTAATTTTCATGTCAATTTCATTTTTAGTCAACTCTTTGAAAATTTGAAACCAATTGAATGTTTCAGACTTCCTTCTTAATAGAAACATCCAAGTCATTCGAGTAAAATCATCCATAAATAATAGAAAATATCTTTCACCATTTAATCCTTTTGTCCTCATAGGTCCACAAACATCAACATGTATTAGTTCCAAAGGTTTTGTTGTAGAGTATTCTTTTGTTTTAAACTTAACTCTAGTTTGTTTACCATGTTGACATTGTTTGCTAACAGAGTTGGTAAGATTCTTTATGAAATTGTTTCCTTTTTGTTTAACTGAATCAGACTTTCAAAGTTAATATGCCCAAGCCTTTTATGCCACAACCAATTTTCATCTTCATTCCCAAGATGACAATCTTCCTTTTTCTCATCAAGTATGTAAATGTTACTTGGTGTTCTTGCAGCTGTTCCAACTAACCAATTTGTTTTGACATCTCTGATTTGACAATTTTTAGAATAAAAATTCATTAAATTCCCTTTATCACAAATTTTACTTACACTTAACAAATTATGCTCCATATCCTTAACTAATAAAACATTTTCAGCCATGATATTTTTATTATTCAAACATAGAGTACCTCTTCCAATTATTCTAGCTGATTGTTCATTTCCGAAAGTAACTGTACCATCTTTTCCTTCATCCAAAGTAAAAAAATTATGTTTTCTTCCTGTCATATGTTTAGAACATTCACTATCCACACACCATTTTACTTTATGATCAACTTGTAAAGCTAGAGTGCATTTTTCAGATTCCAGATGATCACTTTTATTTTTCAAACATCTAGTTTTCAGATTGGTGTAATTAGACTCAACATATTTTTGAAAGTTCATTGGACAATTTCTTGATATGTCCAAAATTATTACACCTATAACATTCAATTTCAAATCTAAAGACATCAAATATGTTATAGGAATTATTCTCATTGTTCTGAATGATTCTATCATTCCTTCTTCCATAGTCAAATCTAGATTTGTCATGGTTGTTATGTCCAATTATGTTTCTTGAGAATGCATTACAAATAGCAGCTTTATGTCCATACTTGTAACAAAAGAAACAATAGCCATTAAACTTGTTCTGGTACTTGTCATAACTTCTTATATGTACTGTTGGAGTTTGATTTCCTTTTTGCTTTACTGATTCCATCTGATTGCTAGTGTTTTTCACATATTTACCTGCTTTTTTAGTACTTGTGCTAGTACTTGCCTTAGTAATCTCAAATTTATAACCAATTCCAGTTTTTTCATTTGTTGGTCTTTGATTACTAATAATTTGTTCTAAAATATTTGAACTACCATTCATGTTATTTTCTTGTACCTTCTTTCTGACTGAAACAACTTCAAATTTTAGATATTCATTTTCCTTATTCTTTTCTACAAGCAGGTTTTTTAGTGCTTCTTCAAGTTAATCTAGCCTCTTCAATTTTGAGCTTTAAATAAATTATCATACTTTCAGTGCTTTCTATCAACTTGTTAGATTTATGTAGCTCATTTTCAAGATTTTCAATTTCTTCTTTGAAATGTTTACATTCTCTTCTTACTTTTCTAAGTGCAATCAATGCACTTACAAGCCCAGCTTCCAAATCGAAGTCACCTTCTTCTTCTTCAATAAATTTATCATTCTAATTTTCTACAGCCATAATGAGTCTTATATCTGAGCTAATATCACTTTCATTTGTTTCTGAAGAATCACTATCATCTTTAATAAATAGACTTTGCTTTTTATATGAGTTTCTTTGAAAAGATTTCTTATATTTTTTCTTGTATTCTTTACTATTTATATTGCTTTCTTCTTCACCATCAGAATGCTTATTGTAAGGACACTTGGAGGCAAAATGCCATATTCTACCACAACCAAAGCATTTAAGAGGAAGCTTACCTTTGTATTTACCGGTACCCTTTTTCATATTTTTGACAAAATTAGCTTCTTCCTTATCTTCTTCTGAATCATCATGATTTCTGATTTCTGCTTCAACTTTATTCTTGTTCTTCTTAGCCACCTTGAAAGATGCTTCTTTCCTGAAGGAATCCTCACCTGATTTCCTCATCTCATATGCTGTTAGTATTCCATGTAGTTCATCCATTTCTAAAGTAGAGATATCAGCTCTTTCTTCCAAAGAAGATATTTTTGAATTAAATATTATAGGTAAAGATCTAAGTACCTTTTGCACAATATCAACATCTTTAACTTTTTCCCCTAGACCTCTCATGGTATTTACTACTTCATCAATACGAAGAAAATAAGTTGCTATATCTTCAGATTCTTCCATTTTTAAACTTTCAAATTGACTCCTATATGACTGTAACTTAGCATTATTCACCTTAGTATCTCCTTCATAAACATTTTTCAGCTTGTCGCATAATTCTTTAGCTGACTCACAGTGCATAACCTTAACAAATTCCGACCCTGCTAAACCTCCAAGTATTGCATACATGGCTTTGGAATTACTTTCATAAATTTTATTACCTACAACATTTGTTGGAATGGTTGCCGGAGCACTATATTCATTCAATACAGCTTGCCAAACATCTACTCCTCGAGTCTGCAAAAACAATTTCATCCTGATACTCCAAAAAGCATAATTATGTGCATCAAATAGAGGTAATCCATGTTTTGTAAATTCAGACTTCTTATCCATCATAAAAGACCACACTTCCAGTGATTAAACTGAGATATAAAGTGACCTGCTCTAGTACCAATTGTTAATCAAGTCAGACAACTAAGAGGGGGGGGGTGAATCAGTTGTTTATAATTTTGTGTGTGTGTGTGTGTGTATATATATATTTAATGCAACTTAACTATTTTATCTCATATCAATAACCATCAAACTCATAAAATGGACAGAGACACAAAATATTTATGAGGAAACCCATAAAGGGAAAAACCTCTTCTTCTTATGGATGTAAAGCAAGAAAATTTAATTACATCATGTTTTATATGAGCAACAACTCAGATGAGTCTACTACCTTAGGAAACTACCTCTTTATTTTCATCTCTTACTGAAATACAACTCCTACTATCTGAATGCAAGCTTCAACTTGCAATGAGACTACCAGTGTCCCTAGAACCTCCCTTCCTCCTTGTAATATAGGTACCAACCTGTTTCATATACTTTCAAAACAAACATGTTACCTTTTCAGACCCAATTTGTATCAAATATAAACTTTTAACAACAACACATTCTGTCACAACTTCTCTCAAAACACTTTCAGTTAGTAACCATCATATCAAGAACATCTCTATTAAAATATCTCTATCAAAAATAGCCTATATCTGTCAACCAACATATCTCTGTCAAACTACTTTGTTAAACCAACAATTTGTCTCAAACTTTCTTCATATATGCAGTAAGTAATGTATTTAGAAAACAACTTTAAAGCTTGTAACTTATAATATGTATTATTTAAAATCATGTGTATTCAGTATCTGATTAATTTCATTAACATTTACAGATATCTGCTTTCTGTTTCCTTCATTTTACTAAATCAATCTACAGTTAATTGAGTACCCAGAAAATGGATTTAATCTATAGAACTTGCAATATTTTTTCTGTACAGAACACATACTCAACTTAAATGGTTAAAGAGAAAGTTATCATTTGACTCATCAATAAAATCCAATGCATACTAATGTTTCTTTAATCAATGCAGTAAACCTCTTCATAGCTTTGGGTTTTTCTTCATTTTTGATACTTCATCGATCTGCATCTTCTCCATTTCTGAGTACTGTGTCTTCTCCAATGTAGTCACTGCGCTGCGTTCTTCCTATACATTCACTTCACTGCATTAAAGTTTTCTTCACTGTGTCTTCTCCAATTCATTCACTGCGCTGCGTTCTTCCTATACAATTTCCTTATTCACGACAAAGTATATCTACTTTCCACAACCCTACTTGCATATACTTATCTTACAACACATACCATAAATAGTTATAACAGTTGTCTTAACTGTGTAAACCATAATACAGTTTCAAAAACGTTTTGGGCACACAACATTAATCAATTTATTTAGCAGAAATTCATTTTAACCTTATGTTAAAAACAAACTTTGGAACCATATTCTTGATTTATTAATGGTCATTGGAACCATTCTTTGACACGCTGGAATTAAGCGTTTGATACTCAACGATGGATAACAAATTGTTTTAGCCACAACAAAAAAACAAACTATTTTCTAATGCCCATTTCTGTGAACACAATAAAATTTCTGTCTGAAGACAAGAATTTCTGTGTCTCATTCACGATTTCTGTTGCATTCCCATATTTCTATGTTATTCACAAATTTATGTCTTTGGTTCTATCTCAAAGAATAATATCTATCAAATTTTATTATTATTTCGAATTCATGTTATGTATTTGCTAATAGACATTCTTTACATCAATGACAAACAAACTCATTCAGACCAACAACAACTTCCTCGAAGATAGAATGAGCACCAATGGCACCAGTAAAACTCAAAGATAGAAATATGATCTCCAACAACTATTCTATCTCTCACTTGTGTGAGCTTCTCTTCTCTCACCTATGCACTATGGTTGGGTGAGTGTGTGTTACAAATAGAGAGATTCACTCTCTATTTATACCAGTTTATGACTTGACAATTACTTACCAGGGCCGACTTCTCTATGAGAGTCTAATAACCCTAGTGCCCCTCAATTGTTGGGACTTTTCCCCCTTGATCAACAAGGAGGGTTAAACTCAACTCAATTGTGGGGACTATTTCCCCTACTTACAATGGAGGGTTAACCTCCTTGACTTTACATGACTTTATTATATTAATGACTCTCCCAATAGGAACATTGGGGTACAATGAAATACAAATGATTCTCTTGTTAGGAACATCGAGGTACAATATAAGATATACAAGTGAATACATTTTGAAGTTACAAATACATCAATAATTGGAGTCCCTCAATAAATAAGTAAAGATAAGAAAAGAGAGAAAACATGAACAAATTGAGAAGGTCGAATCTGAGCAACTAGAATTTTTGACAAAATACAGGAACTCGGTACCAAAAATCATACTAGGAGCAGAAGAAACCGATACAGACAAACC
Organism: Pseudotsuga menziesii; assembly: GCA_001517045.1. Taxonomy (NCBI): domain Eukaryota; kingdom Viridiplantae; phylum Streptophyta; class Pinopsida; order Pinales; family Pinaceae; genus Pseudotsuga; species Pseudotsuga menziesii. Next base: position 9,762 of record LPNX010347115.1, read on the forward strand.
ACTGGAAAGAAATTACCAGATGTTCGAAAGTGTCGTATCTAACCTCTAGACACAATTACAGATAAAGAAGGATGAACAAGTATAAGAGACTTTTGTTCTATTAAGACAACAGTATACAAAATTTCCAGAAGCTCACAAAGTACTAAAAGAACACTTTGAGGAGTCTACTACTATAGAGGAAGTCTTAATAAATTGGTATACATACTATGGCCAAGTATTCCAATAGGTTTGAGAAACTCGTGAGCACATCAAGACATTGCAGAACCAACAGGGACTCCCAGAAGAAATGGAAGACACGGTACAAGATTATATAGTATTGGAATAAGCAAAGTTAGAAAAACTAGAAAAACAAGCGCATCAATGGATAAATCAGGAAATCCATAGTCTCGACACACTTGACAAGATTTGTCCACACATGAAAAGATGACTCGACACAACAGAGGAGAAAGCACAATTTTTGGGCCTCGACATGGATAATATTATAGACTTATTGATACAAGAGAAGATGTCGACCTTGTTAAGCATCACAACCTTAACCATCAACATTCAGAAAGCACTCCACAATTGGATACAATTTTAGCTTCAACTAGCAATGACAACAGAAGCCATTGTGGAGATTTGCGTAGAGAAACAACCATCTATTCAAAAACATAGTCCATGAACAAAACAATTGTAGGAACTACTTAAGACGATCAATTTTACTACCTCCCCTATTTCTTCGGGACAAAAAAAGGTTTTGTTCTTGGGGAAGATGTTTGAGGAGCTAGCCAGTTAGTCGGCTAGACTAGTTAGCTGACTAATTGTAGATTAGGTCAGCCTCATTGGTCGTGTCGGTCGAGTGAACCAATAGGTAGTTACCATAACTGTTTTGTAAATGTATAAATAGGTTCTTGAGCTAGATATGAACTTGGTTCGGTTTGATGTATGAACCCACATGTGTTATTAAGTAATATAAGTTGTATTCTACCCACTATTCTTGTCCCTTGTCTCTGTTATGATTATATGATTCTTTATGTGTTTTATTGGTAACCTAGTGATCTGAGTGATTACAACAAGCTCTATATTCATATATTATGAAACAATCATGCATGCTTTATATTCATCTCTTTATGAATTTTTTTATTTTCCAATAAAGTAAAGACACTCAATATATATGCTCATAATTCCTAATGCCAGTAATATGAATATCTATATGACTATAATGAAAACATTAAAAAATGTATAGATCTAAATAACATATAAAAAAATTCAAGAAGTTATATTTTATTGTTTTGCTTGCTCCCTATTGATCTCTGCTTCCTTGCAGAGATTATTGGATTCCCTCGGTCTTGATCTCTTTGCAAATTTGAGTGCACGCAGGAGGTAGAGAATCTCTGCATGGAGAAATTGGATCTCTTGCAACCCTGAGTGAATGTTATTCTTCAAGAAAACTTCTTCCAATGATCATCCTATACTTAGGAAGAGTTATAAAATCTATGAGGCTCTCATTATACACAAGATCCATTCAATAATGATAATATCCAAACCACAGATCCCTGGGTTGTTCCATAAATTCATCCACTTTGGGAAAACAATCATAACACGAATTCTAAGAATTTTATTTTCAAATACATTATCGTATCTCTCAAAAAATTGTGAATTTTTTAAATCCGCTTAGGACTAAGCTAAATCATCCCATTTGTGAAGTGGGTTTGCAATGGTTTTGTTTGATTCCTCACGGATTGATCATAAATTCTCCATGAAATTTTTCTCCTGAAAAAGTGACAGGAATGGTGCATATTGACATCTTCTTTAATTCGCCCTACATTGGATAAATACTAGGTAACTGAGGTCACATAGGCATCTAAATCACGCTCAAGAATGATTAACACCCTTTCCTTTCATATGTTGAAGTTGGAAGCACCTTCAAGTCGTTCTTCCGTTTGAACGAAGGTCGATGCCATGGCTCCAATCTTTTTCTCAACTCCTCAAGATCACGTAGCCTTTAGTTTGTGTGGGAAAAACTAAGCTCTTACACACCCTTGCTCTGATACCATGTCAATGTTTGAGAAATAATGGAATATTTTTTAACGTTAAAAATTTTGATAAACAAAACCACTGTATGTAGATCTCATAAACAATTCAACCACACAAATTATTAAATCCATAAGACACATGATCTACCCTGGGAAACCAATCCAAATATGGAGCATAAAAAAACCTAGCAAACAATCCTGTCAGTATGATAGATAATTATAGATAATTTACAACACTTGCAGATTTCCTGATAAGAGATATCTAAGCAGCACTAGAGAATAGAGATCACTCAGAATATAATCTCAGCCTTGCCAAGTGAATAACACTTTAATAACAATTTTATTCATATATAATGAGAGGTAGTGAATGGTTACATGCCTTTAGGAACTATGAACATTGTGTGCACTCCGCACACATTACCCAATGTGCCTTCTTTGAATCGGTGCCAAGTTTTCACCTCGTAATTACCTCCCACATTGAAGATATGTGTCCTCCAATAATTCAATGGTGTTAACTACCTATAACTAAGTTGTTAATGGATTGAACTGAACTGAACTGAATGGAACCGAATGTAACTGAATGTAACTGAACTGAAATGAAAAAAGTTGAATGTAACTAAACTGAACTAGACATAATTGAATATAGTTGAACTTAAGTGAATGTAATTGAACTGAAGTGAATGTCTTTAGTGCTTCACCATCAGTGTCATCTTTAACAACCACTTTGCATAAATCAAGGATTATATTCCTTAATTAACTGAAACTTGTTTTCCACATCTTATACTTTCCTGATGTCTTTGCATTTCATCTTCACTGGAGGTCTAACATAGGCAATTCAAATTCTCTCTCTCTCTCTCTTTGTTCTCATCTTGTTTATCATTAACTAATTGTGCATGGTCCATGAGTGTTTACTTAATTAATCATACTTATCATATCATACTTAGAAGATTGTTTCCCAACATATGATCATATGTATTACCACTTGTCATATAATCATATGCTAAAGTAAATCACTCTAGGGGTAGCGAATCCCTAAAGGATACTTATAGCACCTAGAGACCATGACAAGCCATACATTACATAGTATATACTCATGACTTGATACAACACAATAACATATATAATTAAGGAGAACCATCTCGTAGGGTACTATCTATGAGAATCATTTGTCTTGATACAACACAAGTCCTGGCTTGATACAACACAAGTTTGCAGTATTGATACAACAAAAGACTCCTGAACTTAATACAACATAAGTTCTGGACTTGATACAACACACGTCTCATGGAGAGGTTTTTGAACTTAATACAACATAAGTTCCAGACTTGATACAACATAAGTTCCAGACTTGATACAACATAAGTCTCATGGAGAATGACTCATGATATTGTACATTTAACACTCCCTCTCTAGGTGGGATACATTCTCTGATTTATCTAGGAATTTCCTGCCATACCAAGCTTATATCAAAAGTAACTCAACTTCGTCACTGACAACAGATTGTCACAAATTTGCAATCTACTCATTAGTAGCTATGTACTAGAATTCATTTTACATGACCATGACTTCAATGAAGTAAAACTTCATCTCAATGTGTTTAATCATAAAACACATATAGGTTTTTTAGAAGGCTTGACTATTAACACCTAATAACTGTAGGCTCAAGTATTTCACCCTAGTAGGTATCTTCCCAAGATACACTACTCCTCAACATGTAGTAATATATGTAAAACACATTCTAGTTCCGTAGTACTCTCTGACATACATCTTGTTTCTATAGTACTAGCCTTAATACACTGATATTTTGTAGTACTAGTCGTAAATTACATTGCTTATCTCAGGTTAAAACAATAACTAGATAGAAAAATCATAGAATAGGTCTACCATGTATCAAATACAATAAATAGCCTATTCTAAAGTACCTCAAATATACTCAAACATATGCTCATTAGTAAACATAAAATAGAATAGGTATGCTCAAATACTAATCGAGTACTTACACATAATAGCATCATCTGGATCCAATCCAAAATATAGTTTCTCTAAACTAGAAACCATGTATTTTAAAGCCATCATATACATCATTATGCAACAAATGTGTAATATCATGCAGAAATAAAGTCTCGTATCTTCTTTCAATCTTCAACATTTGTTGACTTCTTGAATCTTCTGTTATCTATAGAATTTTTCTATGAGATTTCCATTCTATGTGTTGTTCTTCAAGGCCTAATCACGTTCTCAGTGATTCTTCTATTTATATTGCAACACCCCAACCACATCTCTAATAGGATTAACTGTTCTCTGATAGTCCAGACTATAACTCTTCTTGAGTATCAATAGTCTCTGAGACTTTGACCATGTCTCTTCTCATGTGGATTCTCTCCACAAGGTATCACATCCCCTGGCTGCTTGAGTCGTGTACCATGACTAACTGGTGGGGAGTTTATCTGTCACCTCTTGTGAAGACACATCAATGCTCCCTATTCACTTGGAGGAGTTTTTTTGTACTATACCAAGCTTGTCCCAGACAAAGGATCAATAAGAATGTTGGAAATGTTTCTCATCTATGGATATGTACCATGTATCGAATATAACTGACTAGAAACCTCATAAAGCTTTACTTCTTTTCAACATTCTCTATATAGAGAAACACATGTGATGTTTCCTCGATCACTATACTAGTCATATTTCATATATATTTGAAACTCTATTTCACTGACCAAGACAACATGAGTCAACATACACTTTTACTAACTAGGTACTACAACACATGCTTTGTACATACAAACTTCAAAGCATATAACAGATCCCGGGACCTGTGACAAACCAAATACATCTCAACTGAGTTGAGACCCTCCAAATATGAAATAATAATTACAAAATTTCATATTTGTCTTCATATTTTTGGCCATGGATTTATAGTCCATCCTCCTGAAAATATTCAGGCTATTTTACTACAAATTTTCCTTAATTGAGGAAAATATTTGTCTAGTGAGTACCACACCATTAATCATAAGAATCATAACAACATTCTTAAATGCAATTCTCAGTTTCCTTCTAAATATGAGCATCATGTAGGTCTCCTTTTAATAGAATATACATCAACCAGTTTTACTACTTCTTCAAGAGCTAGTGAATCTAGGTACTCCCTCTCACCATCAGGATGTGATAATCATAATCTGGGTCCTCCATCACAGAGACTCATGCTCATATATGTTTCAAGCTCTTCTTGACACATGAATGTAAATAGAATAATTTAATTATCTTCAAGAGTCTTTATGTCTCTCATAATAGGATTAGGGATTCTATTCTGACTTCTTCCTAATACATAGGAACCTCCCGATCTACTACCAGAAGCTTCTTTCTTCATGACATCCATATCTCTTTTAGGATCAGCCATCATAATTTCTCTTCATTCAATACATGTTGTTTTTCTTGTATGTCAATGCATATAGTTTTTCCCTACAAGCCAAATTCAGTCAAGTTATTGGAAACCTTGCATAATCCAATCATTTCAATAAAATGACAAACAACACACACTGACATGCAAAACATTTTAACCAATGTTTCAGTATAACCATATCTCATGAATATTAATCACATGAATACTTCAATGTATTTGCAGTGGTTCATATAGTTATGTACACATTAAATAAATGTTTTGACATAACCCCATTCATATTTCATGTAATGTTTTGCAGTTCTATATCAGTCTTATATTTAGATCTCATGAAGATTTATGCAAACCCTTGTTCTTCTTAACATGAGTTTTTCTATTTACCAATAAAATAGAAACATTGTGACACATGCTTTTAATCATGTTTATACCATAACATCATTCATAATACTAGGAATACAGAGTGTAATGAAAAATCTGATTTTATAAAAGCATATGATAATCAAATAATCATGCAGCCCAACATTCATATCTCATAAATAATAATATAGCTCTATATTCATATATTTATGAACAATCATGTCTTCCAACATTCATATCTCATGAATCAATCATGTAGCTCTTATGAAACAATCATGCATGCATTTATATTCATACCTTATGATACAATAATGCATGTTTTATATTCATCACTTTATGAATTTTGTTATTTGCCAATAAAGGAAAAACAATCAATATATATGCTCACAATTCCTAATGCTAGGAATATGAATCTCTATATGACTGTAATGAAAAAATTAAAAAACATATAGATCTAAATAGCATATAAAAATTCCAAGTACTTATATATATATTTTTTTCATGCTCCCTCTTGATCTCTACTTCCTTGCGAATAATACTGGAGTCCCTCGGTCTTAATCTCTTTGCAAATTTAAGTGCATACAGGAGGTAGCGAATCTCTGCATGGAGAAACTGGATCTCATGCAACCCGGAGCGAATGATCTTCTTCAGGAAAACTTATTCCAACGGTCATCCTCTTCTTCAAAAGAGTTATCATCTCTATGAGGCTCTCATTATACACAACATCCATTGAATAATATCTAAACCACAGATCCCATGGTTGTTCCATTAATTCACACGAATTCTGAGAATTTTATCTTCAAAGACCTAATCGTATCTCTCAAACAATTGCAAATTTTTGAAATGTGCTTGGAAACCAAAATCAATCATCACATAGTGGGTTTTGAACAGTTTTGTTTGATTTCTCATGGATTGATCATAAATGCTCCATAAAATTTGTCTTCTGAAAAGTGACGGGAATGGTGCATATTGGCATGCTCTTTAATTCACCATGCATTGGATAAAGACTTAGTCACTAAGGTCATGTAGGAATCTATATCATGCTCATCAATAATTCTTAACACCCTCTTCTTTCATGTGTTGAAGTTGGAAGCATCTTCAAGTCGATATTCTAGTTGGACGGAGATCGATGCCATGGCTCCAAGCTTTTTATTAACTCCTCAAGAACATGTAGGATTCAATTTGTGTGGGAAAAACTAATATATTTCATGCATTTTCTATGATATCATGTCAATGCTTGAGCAATAATGGATATTCTTGAACTTTAAAACTTTTGATAAACAAATCCAGTGTATGTAGATCTCATAAACAATTCAAGCACACAAATTATTCAATCCGTAAGACACATGATGTACCCTGGGGAAACCATTCAAATATGGAGGATAAAAATCCCATCAAACAATCCTTTCAGTATGATAGATAATTGCAGAAAATGATTTTACAAAACTTGCAATTTTCCTGATAAGAGATATCTAAGTAGAACTAGAGAATAGAGATCACTCAGAATACTATCTCAGCCCTGCCAAGTGCATAACACTTTAGAAATAAGCTTATTCAGTCATATAGTGAAAGGTAGTGAATGATTGCATTCCTTTAGGCACTATGAACACTGTTTGCACTCCTCACACATTACCCAATGTGCCTTCCTTGACTTGGTTCCAAGTTGTCACCTCGTAATTACCTCCCACACTGAAGATATGCACCCTCCATTAAATCACTGGTGTTAAATACCTCTAACTGAGTTGTTAACTGATTGAATTGAACTAAAATGAATGGAACCAAATGTAACTGAGCAGAACTGAATGTAATTGAACAAAGCTGAATGTAATTGAATTGAATGTAATTGAACTGAATTGAATAGAACTAAATCTAACTGAACTGAACCGAATGCAACTGAACTAAAGTGAATGTAACTGCATAGAACTGAATGTAACTGGTCTTAATTGAATGTATTTAGTGCTTCACCATTAGTGTCATATTTAGCAACCAATTTGCATAAATTAAGGATTAGATTCCTTAATTAATTGAAACTTTTTTTCCACAACTTAGACTTAGCTGATGTCTTTGTAATTCAACTTCACTGGAGGTTTGACATAGGAAATTCAAATTCTCTCTCTATCTCTGTGCTCATCTTATTTACCATTAATTAATTATGCATGGTCCATGAGTGTTTAATTAATTAATCATCTTTATCATATCATACTCAAAATATTGTTACCCAACTTATGATCATATGTATTACCCCGGGTCATATATTCATATGCTAAAGTAAATTACTGTAGGGGTAGCTAATCCCTAAAGGAGAGTTATAGCACCTAGAGACCATGACTAGCCATACATCACATAATACATACTCATGACTTGATACAACACAAGTTATATGGTGTTTATACAACACAATACCATCTCCAATTATTGAGAACCATCTCATAGGGTACCGTATAGGAGAATCATTTGAATTGATACGGCACAAGTCCTGACTTGATACAACACAAGTCTACAGTCTTGATACAACAAAATAATACTGAACTTAATAAAACATAAGTTCCTGATATTAATACAACATAAGATCATATTAGAGCCATCTCTCATGACCTAAACATACTATCTTGATACAACACAAGCTCTTAACTTAATACAACATAAGTTCCAGAATTTATACAACACAAGTCTCATGGAGAGGTTTCTAAAATTAATACAACATAAGTTCCAGACTTGAGACAACACAAGTCTCATGGAGAATGACTCCTAAAACCGTACATTTATCATCTTCTCATACCAAGAACGAGGTTCCTATTTCAAACCATAAAACGAATTTTTAAGTTGACAAATAAGACCATAATATGTCACAAAACCATGAGGTTGCTTCATATATATTTCTTCAGTTAGATCTCCATGAAGAAAGACAATTTTGACATCTATTTGATGAATCTCCCACCCAACACGAGATGCAAGGGAAAGGATCAGTCGAACATAATTCATCTTCGTGACATGAGAAAAGGCTTCATTATAGTCGATGTCTTCTTGTCGAGAGAATCCCTTGGAAACCAAACAAGACTTGTGGCATTCAATAACATCTTCAAAGGTAAAATTGGTCTTATAGACCCAATGACACTTCACGACATTATTTCCTTGTGGTCAGGGAACAAGTTACCACGTGTGATTCTTCTTCAAGGAATCAATTTCAGCTGACATAACATTCTCCCAGTATGGCATACCTTGAGCATCAACATATGTATCACAATCATAGGTGTTAAGTACATGTTCCATTGAGACAACATTTCCATATTGTTTCTGTCTATAAGTCTACTGACTAATACTCAAATTTCCAGCATTTGATCTAGTAGCTTCAATTGTTTAAATAACCCAGTGAGGTAAGAAAGTTTTCAGTGATCATCAGTCATGTGAGTCAAGGTAGTTCGACTTTCAACTTCAAAAACCATAGTAGATCATGTATCAGTTGACTTAGGAGTGGAATTCATCAATTTGATCAGGACTCTATGGACGGATACACTCAACCTGGACTCATCAAGAATGTCAATTGGATCATTGCTCAATGGACCAAGAGAGGAACTTAATAAATTATTACTTGAAGTTGTCTCATAAAAAAACACTTCGACTCAATATGATTTGTAGTTTGCTACACCTAAATCTCTTCACTGTTATGTTATGAGATGGGAATTCCTTTGTTTTCTCTAATCCATCAAAGTCAAAAGTGAAGAAATGAAAGAAGGAGGCTTATTCCCTTATTTTTACCTGATCTGAGCCACCACCGCACCTTGCCAATGGACAAAAAGTGATACCTAATATGGAAACACACCTTTCTCATTGGCAAGGAGAGGTGATTCCACTTGTTTCCTTCATGCAATAGGAGGTACCCCTCGACATTGCTTGTTACCCTTCTGTAAAGTGTGGCGTTCTTCTTAAAAAGGAAAAAAGAAGAAGTTTTGAGAAGTTTCTCAAAGAGGACTTTGCGGAACCTCATCCCTGAGGATCTGGACAGGTGGAGATCGAGCTCCCTTTTCCTTGGGATGATCCCATAACCGTCTCCTTTGAATCCTCAACCCATCCTATCCATTATGGATTTTAAATAGTGGCTCACCCCTCATGGGAACGGGGAGGAAGATTGTGTTAAAGTGTCAAGACACTGGCCAAATAATCCCAGACCTTCTTAGAGTCATTAGAGGCAAGGTGAATCTTGAGGCAATGTTCCATTGGTAGAATATCCCAACACCAAGGCTTGGTTGTGATCTCTCCCTATTTGATTATTAATACAAGCATTATTTTCTTTCCCATAAACATTGTCTGTTTCATTATAATGCTCTGTTTATTTTCTTTCTCCTTGGCATCAGCATAGAAATATAGATTATCTTGTTACTCTCATGTGGTATTTGTTCTTTGTGTCTATTGCAGGTCCATTCACCACTTAACTCTAACAAAACAAGTTCATACCATCAGATCCACCCGTTAAAAGGTATGAGAGAAGTTTAATTCAAGTGATCTATATTTCTAGGGAAAGTTTCTTTACATTGCAGTGTGTTTTGTTCTAGATCTGAACCATTCAGACTAGGAAAACAAACTTTGTCTGCATTGGCTGAGTTTTTCCATAAACATAGTTTAACAGGATCAAATAATCTATAGGCTTTCAACTCACTAGAGTAACCCATCATAATGCAAGCATGATTCTTAGCATCCAGTTTATTCTTGTAGTTATCATTGATATGTGCCCAAGAAACACATCCAAATGTTTGACGTGTCTGATAGAGGGTTTTATACTATTCCATTTCTTGAGAGGAGTCATGTTTATGACTAATCGAGTCGTTACAAGATTCATGTGATAATTTGAGCAGTAGACGACTTCTTCCCAAAATTTCATTGGGATGTCCTTGGCCTATTGATCCGTCGGATCTCAACTTTAGTGCATTTAATTTTTTTTTAAAGAATGTGTTTAATAAGTTTGCTTAACACATGAAATAGCATCAACATAATTAAATGAAATCTATAGACTGAAATGAAAGAAAACTGAATAGAAAGAGAATAAAAAAATGAGAGTCACAAACAGAAGTTGATAACGGAGTTCACCCCCTTCACTGGGCTACGTCTCCGGGTCCCTCTCCAATGGGTACTGATCCAATTAATAGCTTCAAAATGGTACGTATGGTTCTGGAATCTCCGCAAATCAACTTCAGCAGCTGTAGAACAGAATGCTAGACAAAAGCCTTCAAGACCTCCTCTCTTGAAAATTACAAATTGGCCTTCAACAAGGCAAAGAAGCCAAAATATAACAAAGAATGGTTGACTTCAAAAGAAACAGCATCTGGATAATTTACAACAAAAAATGCCACCTTCACTGGCTGAAACCCCTGGTTATAAAGCTGTAGGTCGCACGTTCAAACCTGACTTTGGTGCATTTTCTCTATCCCTGCACAATTTTCATAATAACATAATGATGCTATGAGTTTTAAACAAGGCCAAATCTCCTGGAAATGTGGCTAGAATCGTGTTGATAATGCATTCAGTGGGAGGATAGATCACGAGTTCGACTCGCCTGCCACTTGTTTTAGCATATACAATATATATTATGGTTATAATAACCATATGTTACTTTTTAAATCCCACCAAAACGTTACAAATGAGTGCAATCCTGCTAAAGGTTACAACAGACTGTGCATAAAATGTTACAACGGATGTGATAACCGCCAACTTAATTGCGCACCCAACGTTATAACCGCCAAGCGTTATCAACTAACTGTGCACCATGTCACATAACTGCCCGATGTCATAATTTGACTGTGCATCATGTCACATAACCATATGATGTTCCGCTTAACTGTGCACAAAACGTTGCAAACCGCTAAAATGTTACTGCTAACCTTTGGATGTCTCATAACTAACCGCGCACCCAACTCCACAAATGTTAAGGGATAGAACATTGAACCATGCACCGTTTAACATATTGATTGGTGGTTGCAACATATGTTAAGGCTTAGTTTTCGGGACATGTGACTCATCCTTTTAAGTGTCGACCCATGGAATAAAGTTAAGTTTTGATATATTATTTATATGTTTTTTAACCATATGTAATAACTTTAATAAAGAATATGTATAATGCTTTGCATTACCACTCCATTTTTTTTTTGCCATTGTACCATTTTCTTCTTATTTTGGATCAGTGTAACTTTGAAGACGAATGACCCCTTGGATCACCTATAATAGGAATCTAACCATTTCTGCCATGGTCTGATTCTTCCTTTTCACGACGCCATTTTTCTGAGGGGTGTGAGGGAAAAAATTCTACCAATAAAGACCATTTTTCAAGATATATTCATAAAACTGTTGACTCAAATATTCACCACCATTATCTGATCTCAAACATTTAAGGGGTTGACCACACTGCTTCTCAGCCAATACTCTAAATTCCTTGAATATTTCAAGTACTTTACTCTTATTATTCAAGAAAGAAACCCATGTAAATATAGAGAAATAATCAATGAATGTCAACATATACTTTTCACATGCTAATGATGGTTTGTTCATGCAATGAAGATCACTGTTAACAAGCTCCAGTCATTCTTATGCAAGGCATGCTTTACTCAAATCAAAGGGTTCCTTATGATTCTTCCCAAGCATACATCCTTTACAAACTCCATCAGGTGGAACAGTCTTTGGGAGACAAGTAACCATATTTTGAGTTACCATCATCTTCATACATATAAATCTTAGATTACCAAGTCATTCATGCCAAATTCGAATGTTGTCATTCATTTGAGTGATGAGCGTAGTCGGTCTAGTCATTTAGAAAACATTCAAGGGAGGAACAAAGAACCTGTAAATTCCATCTTTGGGATCCAAAATCCCTAAATCAACAGTTGTATCTCCAAGCCTTAAATCCTTTACGATAAAGAAATCCAACCAAAACTTAACAATATTCTTGGTCTTTGTTAGCTGAGCAACCGACAACATGTTTCCACTCAGAGTTGGTACACGATATATGTCAGATATATGACTGTGCTGAAATTCAACATCACCATTTCCAATGATAGGGAGAGTGTAATCATCAACGACATAAATTTTCTCTTTAGGAGCACCAGTTAAGGAAGACAACAAAGAAGTATCCTTCTCCATATGATGAGTACATCCAAAGTCCACTATCCATTCAATTTGATTGGTATGAGCATGCAATTCCTAAGAAGTGATGACGGATAAGGTATAATTTTTAGGAGTTTTATTGGTCAAATATCCAGTTGATCCACTATCCTCTAGGTGCTTGAAATTTCCTTCTAAGTCGATCCACTATCTTCTTCCAACAATTATTCTCAACATGTCCCAACTTTGTGCAGTGTCGATAGGTATTCTTATTCCTACTCTTATTAATTGATGAAAACTCTTCGGTATTCCCTTTTGTAGGTTGGTCAATACATTATAATTGTTGATCTTGTCGACCACATTCTTTAAAGTTTGTCTTGACCTTGGTTTTTGCATGTGAGCCTGGTTTTTTCCACCAAGATTTCGTTCTTCAAGCAACTTCTGTTGGTCCTTGATTAGGAAATCACAAAAAGTATCAAAGGTAAAATTATCATCGTGCTTACATGACATCCAATTAGACCAAAATGAGGAACACAAGCCATCATATGGTGCCTTAAAATTCATCAAAACTAGCTCGATGAGCTGTCCATTCTTATTCAGAAAAGCCTTGCCACATTCTCCCAATTTTAGCTGTAGCTCTTTGACATGAGTGTTATACCAAAATCCTATCACCATCATGTGATAAGACCTTTGACATACCTACTTGCCTTAAAATCCCAACTTCTGGAGTGAAGACTAAATGGTTTCTTATCAGTCTATAATACAAATTCCCAGCATTGCTCATCGTCCCTTATCCAGGAGCGGTACCCCTGTTCGCACTGCTTTTCATCGTTTGTCCACAAGCGGTGCCACCACTTGTCACCCTTGGTCCATAGGCGGTTATTACTAGAACCGCTCTATCAAAGAAGGATAAGAGCGGTACCCTGGGTAAAAGGGTAAAAAGAAAAGCTTCTTGAGGCTTCTTGATGATAAGCCTCGAGATGTCTCTTATCCCTACTACTGTGGGTTGGTTGAGCTCGAGATCCCTCATCCTAGGATCTTAGAGGCCACCTCACCCACTAATTTCTCAACCATATCTATCCATTAAAGCCCTATATATATGAGCTCATAGCCATGGTTGAGGAGAGAACATTGAAGGTATTATTATGCTATTGGGCTGATTCTTGGCCCAAGATCATTTGGAGAGAGAATAGAGAGCTAGAGTTGGAGATTTTGGGGATGAAGAGCTATTTTCATGGAGATGCATGTCAAAACTAAGGCTTGGTTGTAAACTTCTTCATATTTCTAATGCAAGTTGATTTTCTGTCCCATATATATTGTCGATGTTTTGATTTCAGATTATATTGCTAGATTCCTTAGTCACTAGCATAGATTAGTAGATCATATTCTGGTTGCTTTGATCTGTTTCGTGTTGAACTCTTTTGTAGGTACACAAGTGAACTATCAAGGCCTTGTATTCCAGATATCTACAGCGTCTAGGGGGAGTTATCAACCTCTGTGATCTATTTGTTCTAGATCTGAGCCATTCATACCAACGGAACACCTTACTGTCCGCAGGAGGTGAAATATTCCGATCAACAAATATGGAGACTCTACTGGGGAGTAGTTGTATTTAGTTGTTCTGATCGTCCTCAGTTTGCAACTCTTGTTTGAATCTAGGCTCCGTTTTCTTCAACTCTTTATAGTCAGATCTACTTTCTGATTTGTATTATTCGAGTTTGAAATTTCCAGATCTATTCAGATCTAAGTTATTTCGGTTTTTTATGCTCTGTTACCATATTCAATTCGATAGTATCCATCTTGATCTAGTCTATTTTTTATCTGATCCATTGTTCTCTTTTTGTTTTGGCCATCTACAGAGAACCGCGGAAATGCTTTGTGCAAGGAGCAGTGCCACCACCTGAACACAGTGGACAGTAAGCGGTGCCACCACCTGTATATGGTTAGCGAGGAGCGGTGCTGCTTTGGAAATGCTCTTACAACATCTACAAAGTGCGATACCAGGTAGGCATTAGTCCAAAACCTCTTTTTCCTCATTTTTCTTTGTAAAAATTTGGAATTTTGATTGCTTTCAGTTCTCTTATCAGGCTTGTGTTATTGAATCTGATGTGTGTGCCTTGCTGCTTTAATGGTTTAAGATTGATTTTGAGTGGAATTTCAAAAATTTGTTCAGTCTTTTTGATTGTTCATCCTCTTCTTGCTCGTTGTTTTTGTTTAAAGAAGGATTTCTTGTTTTCTGAAATTTAGGGTGCTCATTGAACTCTCTTTTCATTGCATGTACTGAAAGAAGAACACTAGATTAACTTCTAGACTTCATTTCTTGCTTGCATAGTAAACTTCTTTTTCTTCCCTTCAAAAAAGAAAAGTTTTGCTTGAGATTAGGACACCATATTTGAGCGTTGGATAATGGTTTTCTGATTGGCTTCATAAGCTTTCAGGACCTTTATGATCTTTCGTCTCTCATGCATATAGGACTATCTCGGTCAAAATAAAAAAAAAAATGGTATTTTTAAGTTAGATTTGCTTATGTTTTTAAGAAATTTGAAAAGTTAGAGTGCATTGGCATATAGGTGTGCTTGGTGTTGTTCTTTTAGGAAAAGAGATTCTCACCCTTCCCATTTACTTTCGGAAAGAAGAATTTGGTTTGTGGAAGTATTTGCTTGTCTTTGATTTGATGTTCATGACTATTGATTGGTATGATTTTTGGTCTTCAAACAAAAAGAAAAAACACTCTCTTCCCTCCCGTAAGTAGGCATATTGAATGGTAAAGTGAATATTTGCACAAGCATATTGCATGGTTTTACTTTTCTGTCAGAACATCATGCATTCACCTAACCATACAAGTTAAAATCAACGGTAGTTGTAGGTTAAAATTTACGTAGTAACTTGAGTGATAGGTTAGAGATGTGTTCAGGCATCCTAAAACGTAGGAGCTGTTGTTATTTGTCAGCATTACATTCCAGGACTCGCGCGGTTCTTCCATGTACCTTCGGTATATCAAACGGCCTTTCACGTACCCTTGAGGTATATAGAAAGGTACTTCACGTACTCGATTGTATATTGGAAGGCCCCTTGTGTACGGTTATGCATTAGACAACACTACTATCGATTCGAGCTCCCACGTACCTTGAGTATATCGGGAGACCCCACTAGGGTACCTTATCTATCTGAGAAAAGCCCTTTGGCCGTTTTGTTTGGAGCCATACATCGAAAACAACATTCGGGGAGATTACTATGCATGTACCCTCGAGGTATATCGTGAGTGGCACCGGCTTGACAATCCTAGTGAGAGACCTGAATTTTGAACTCCTCTTGTCATTTTAAGTCTTCTTGTTTTGACCTATAGTTTGAGTAGGGAAGTCTTTTGGTGTGTTTTTTTCTATATTTTTAGACCCTAGGTTAGATAGGAATTGTACACACTAGCTAAGTTAAGATAGTCCAGGAGAGTACAGGGCTTGCCACTTGATTTTACTTCTGTTTCAGGAGGAAATCCCATGTAAGCTATCGACCGAGGAGCTACTACCACCTCCCAAGCAGGAGATCATGTGGTGGCGGAAAGTGGAGTACCATATTCTTCACACTCGCCTCCCTTGGTCCAACAGCCTTCCCATGAGGATTCATCACTCCATCCTCCCCTAGAAGATCATGTTGATGAGACCCATCTGGATTTTGTTCCTAATGCTCCTTTTTGGGAGACACTTATCAGACTAGCCATTGCCTCATTTGGCACCCGTGTAAGTTCTCCTAAAAGTGAAGAAGAACGTAGGCAATACTGTGCTGCTATCCTCCGTGAACAGGAGGTAGAAAAGCATATTGACAACATACTAGGATCTTCACCAGTCCGTTCCACATTCCTTCCTATGGGATATCGTTCACTAGCCGATTCTATGAGATCCATTGAACTGATTATAGATCATCCATTAACAACCCATAGCCCAGGTCAAATTTCCACCACTCTCACCTCTTATGTTATGTCTGATCCAAATCCGCCCAGATATTTTGCATCTAGGGCCCAACCTTCAATTCCTATGTCTTCAGTACCTTTGAATGCTGGGGGGAAACCCCCGGTACGACCTATGTTATCTGATCCCAAAGTTGTACCTAGTCAAGATAAGACCTCTAACATAGTAACATCTATAGTTTTTGTCCCTCCCACCCACACTAATGTGGTAAATCCCCCATCTAGTTCAGGTCAGCCCTTGGGGGCACAACTTGTGGCCATTCAGTCTTCTAGTGGTTATGGTTATCAAATACCTGTAGGTAATCATCCATATAATCCTACTGGAATTCCATTCCCTAGTAACACTTTTATTCCATGGGGGCAGCCCAACTGGTCTTACATGCCAGCCATGGGAGGGATACCCATACATACTGTGGGAGGTGCAGGAGGACTGCCTTATGGAGGTCCTCCCCCTGGGGGACCTAATGGTCCTGGAGGGCCTGACGGTCCTCCTCATGGTCTTGGCAGTCCTAGTGGTCCTGGGGTACCTGGTGGATTTCCTCCTTATGGCTTTGGAGGGTCTGGTGGCCCTCCACCTAGTGGTTCTGGTGGCTCCAGAGGTTTCCCACCTCCTGGAGGTTTTGAAGGGTCTGGTGGTCTGCCTCCTGGTGGTCCTGGTGGTCTTGGTGGTCCTGGTGGTCCTGGTGGCTCTGGAGGTCCTCCTCTTAGAGGCCCTAGTGGTCCTAATGGTCCTAATTATGGAAATCAACCCCCCATGGTCGGATTTCCTGGTAGTTCTTCCTCATAGCAACCTGTTTTTCAGTCAACCTATGGCCGTACTGGTAAGTTCATGCCATATCAATATTTCCAGTAAGTGCAGCCTAATAGACAATTACCTTTCCTTGCAAATTTGGACTTGCCTGATTTGTCCAAGTTGATTAATGATCCCATTTGACACAATCCTTCATGGCCTCCCATTCCGATAAA
This sequence comes from Pseudotsuga menziesii, assembly GCA_001517045.1. Classification (NCBI taxonomy): domain Eukaryota; kingdom Viridiplantae; phylum Streptophyta; class Pinopsida; order Pinales; family Pinaceae; genus Pseudotsuga; species Pseudotsuga menziesii. Next base: position 27,547 of record LPNX010347115.1, read on the forward strand.
GTTACCATCGGACATTCCAAAATTCGATGGGAAGTAGGGTGAAGATCCGTGGAACCGTGTCATGACTTTTCATTTGTTGTGTTCCTTGAACTCCCTCATGGATGATTCTGTCCAGTTACGACTCTTTCAGTGAACTTTGACCGGTACGACTGCGAAGTGGTATATTGAACTCCCACAACATTCATTGGTGGATTTTGGCTCGTTGGAAACCGTATTTCTTACACACTTTCAACTCCCTATTCATTATGAAACGGGAACTGATATTTTAACTTCTCTGCGACAGAACACCTCCACCCACATTTCTAATCATATTCATGAGTGTAGAAGGCGGAGAAGGCTTATTAAGGCCCCTATTCTGGATCAATTGTTAGCTGATTGGTTCACTAAGTCCTTGTTTCCTCCTATTGCTCAAGATGTGGCCATGGGTTGTGCCGTTATCGAAGAGTAGGCTATTAGTTGGGATCGATACCTAGACTTGGTATATTCCCAGTCCGGGACCCTTTATGACCTGATTCCTCAAGATCCTCGCCCCAGCACTGACCCTGCCAAGCCATCAGCAGAAGTACCTGTTGATGAGATTGTTGGTTCAATCTAATCCCCATCCACAGCGAAACCTACCAAGAAAACCCAACCTACTACTCCTTCGACTCCCAAGGTTTCTGCCGAGGTCAATTCTATTAAAAGTACTAAAACCTTGGGGAATAAAAAGAAAGGTAAAAATTGAAATAAAAAACCTGGAAACCAGTAGGAGACCCAAAAATCAACCCATAATGACAACAAAATAGGGAAAAGGAAGGATAAATACCCTTGTTTGTTATGTGGTGGTGACCACTTCTCTAAGGAGTGTCCCCATCGGGACGAAATCTCCCAGTTTTTGAAGTCTAACCCCGCACCTACAGTACTTATGGATCCTTTCCCCTCTCAACAATAGTTGGTAGACCAGATGTCGAACCAAGGTAACTCTAGTTCATCAGAGGAAATTCGTATGATGTCCTGAGATACCATCCATCTGCAAACTCGAAGCTAGAATTATGATAAACTCACAGATAAGCAAGAAGACAAATCTTCTTCAGGGAAAGATCCCTCCACTGGTTCTCTGGAATCCTCGTCTACTATTCCCTTGTCTATCGATAAGCCTACTCTTGACATGATTTTGTGCCCACCAAAGAGTACTCTTCGGAAGGATTTATTTAATCCCAATGCTTGAGCTACTCAATTCTATAATGTGGTTGAAGATATTTCTCAGGCACCTGTTGAGGCCTGGAAAATCGCAGGCGGCAACAGTAAAGGATTCTCCCCAATCAGCGTTCCCAACTAGCCCGCTGACTGTTTGGTATAGGGAATCCGTCCGGTTTGCGGTCCGGCTACCGTAGGTCAAAGTAACAACGAGGGTTTACCGGTTGCGGCCCGGTCCACCGGAATTTGTATTTTGACTTAATATATGCAATGCACATGCCTATCTAAACCATGCAGGGTGATAAGGATGCCGGGAACCACACAATGTGCTGCGCAGGTTCTTACCTCTCGTATTATGTTCGCAACACCTAAATCACATATGCAACTATGCAAAAAAAAGATAACTAACTATCTATCCCCGGGGAGCCAGAAAATCATTATTTGTGAGTAATGTACCACTTTCATGTATGTTAAACAAAATTACAGATAGCTGCTATTTACGTTTACAACACATGAATGAGAAGATATTCTAACAACCAGATAGCCAATTGTTATATACAAACACATACATTACTCTAAGTGAAATTTCCATAAATAAAATCAGAAATTATTCCACCAGACATAGGTCATAAAGTTAGAACAATCTCACGATTCATAGACATAAGCTGAAAAACAAAGTAATTCATCTTTCCGCCGTCCATGGTACAACATTTGGAACACTTCACTGTCCTTTCTCCAACAGGCAAACCAAAACTCTTTATTGCAAAATGAAGTAGTTCTTCTTACAACAAGTCTTCCAGTCTAACTAAAAAAAAAAAAGCCCCTTCTTTGTCTCTCTTCCCTAGTTTTATACAAAAAACAAAAATGCTTGGGTTGCCCAAAGTGACCTTTGGGCTCCCCAACGTTTCAATTTCTCTCAACCCTTTACAAAATATTACATTCTACAAAGTTTGACCAGTCCTTCTCATTTGGAGGGGCCCGCTTGGTCTTCCAAAAATTTCCTCCATGCTACTGCCTCCTTGGCGAGTCCTTCAAACGATTGGGGTTCTAGGAATTGTATATTCAGCTCGAACTTATCTGCTTGCTTCTGAATGGCTTCTATCCTGGCCTTGTTCAGACACACCTGTTCCTCTAAGAGTTGTACACTAATAGTTGTATGTCCAATTTCATTTCTCAGGATCGGCTCATCAAGGGCTCTGATGCATTGGACCTTGGCTTCTCCTTCCTGATGCCTTGTCTGTAACATCCCTGTAAATGTATCATGATCAGGGAATTCGGGTAACCTATGTTCAGCTTCCACTTGACAGCGATTGTAGGCGACAAGAGCTCTTCTAAAGAACTATGTACATGCTCCCTTCGTTTTCTTCACTGTCTTCTGAAAGTCCTCTGCAGCAATAACAACAAACTTGATCAGGTCATGGTCCCGCTTTAAAGTTTGCTTATCCTTAACTGATAGCCCAGCTGGGACTTCTTGATCATCTTCTGCTCTGATTATCCTTGAAGTCAGCACCTCCAGGATGTCTTGCGATCTGTCTACGAAATAGAATGCTGTATTTAACATTTCATCTAGCCTGCTATCAATCTGCAGGACTTTACACCTTCCTTCCTCCAGGGCCATTTGCAGTTGCATCATCCTTGCCTTTTGAGTCAGGATGTGATCTTTGACGGGCTGTAGATCTACCTGCTGCTCCTTGGCTGCCTTTAGCTGCTCCTGTAGATCTCTAACATATAAGGTGTTGGATTCATAGATGTCTTTCTGCTGCTCTGTCAGTTCTTCTATCTTTGTTTTCATTTGTTCCCTTTTGTCCTTTAAGCCCTGAATTTCTTGATGTGCCTTACTCAAGGCTTCTTGTGTCGTCTCTTTTGCTTGGGCTTCCTGCTGAATAGCATGAATTTCATGCTTTGTGACCTCCATCTCCCTAAGTACCTGCTCGTACTTTCTTTTTAATCTGTTACCATCCTCTCTTTCTTTCCTAAGAGTGTCCTTCAGCTGGGCGGAGGTTTTCTTGGTCGAGTCTATCTCCTTCATCATTTGATCTACATTGTCCTCTGTAGCATCTATTGCTGCCCTACCAGCCCTTATGACAAACTTCAGGTCTTTATCTATTCCGACCATCACAGCTTTATCAGATATCATTGTGCTGGTCATTCCTTCAGCCCCTACCTTTAGCTCAGTTCTTCTCATGATCCTTTTGGTGGCCCTATCATAGTACACTGTGCTAAAATCGGGGACTTCTTCCCCTTTTTTCTACTCGAAGGGCACTAGCTGTAGCATAGGGGTGGAAGGAATGATGGTAGGGGACACTTGCATGGTCTGCACCTCAGGGTTTTCTTCACCCTGAATTTGTTCTGGTGGTATGTCAGAAGGTGATCGTTGTATCAATTCTGTTTTCTCAGCTTCCTGTTTGCGAAGCTCTTCATTCATCCTTTTCTGGGTTTCCTCAGCTGCTTGCTTAGCAGCCTCCTCTGCTTCCCTTGCTGTTTCTTTTGCTTTTTCAGCTGCATCCTAGGCAGCTTTCCTCTTTTCCTCTTCTCCTTTCTAGAGCCATTCCGTAGCTTCTTCTTCTAACCTCTGGGCTTCTTCTCTTATTCTTCGGGCTGTTTCTTCAGCCTGGGCCTGCTCCGCTTTCTCCTGTTCAGATCCACCTTGTGGTTTGAACCTCTTACCGAGCGCTGTCATGTTAGCGGCCCTCCTGAAAACAGATTCCTCCCTGTCGAAGTGATGAGTGTACTCATAAAATACTTTGTGTTTTTTGCAATGTTCATCCATTCTTTCATGAGTATCGTTCCGTCTAAAAATCATTTCCCCAAAACGGAACTTTTCTAGTTCCTGTATAAACTCAGGGGCTTGCTTCACATTCGCAAA
>LPNX010347115.1:32669-107420 GCA_001517045.1 Pseudotsuga menziesii
GACTATCCTACAAACTTAAACCAGCCCTAGCAAGAATAAGAATAGCACAGCCTATGCCGCTCGCGGCCATGACAATTACATTGGTGCGGTCATTAAATACGGGCACCCACGANACGGCCATGACAATTACATTGGTGCGGTCATTAAATACGGGCACCCACGACAACCCTTCGTGCAGAGGACACCAATCAGCGTCATTGCTCATTATACCCATAAAGCTTCGAATAATGACCGCGGCACGGCCCTAGGGCTTCACGGTGGCCAGCGATGGCGAATGCGCAATGCGAAGGCTAAGACTAGGGCTCGAGGAAAAGGAAATCAAACGGCCGGACATCTATCATGGACAAACTGCGAAAACCCCCCCCACCCAAACGTTTCAAAGTCCACATCACAACAAGAAATAACCAGGCACAGGCGGCATAACGGCCGCCTGCACCTTGTCTTCCCCTATCGCTATGGATGAACCAAAACGCGGAGGTAGATGAAAACGCGGCTTTATAAAAGGGAAAAACCCAATCCCTCCAATGGCAAAAGCTATTCCCCCCCAATAAGATAAAACGAGGGCGCAACTGCTGGGGAGAACGGAACTACCAAACCTAGTCGCGGGTAAAGAAAAACCCCGTTTACGAACAACGAAAAAACAGGCCGTAAATTCTTCATTATTTTCACCCTAAGTAACCCAGCCAAAACTTTGAAAAGAAGGGCTTAAGCTCCTACCTGGCAGGATTGCACGAATGAATAGGTGACAGCGATGGAGTCCTTGACCAACAGCTGGACGCGGGTACCGGTACGAAGCTTCCACACAACTCGCTAGCTCGACAATGCGAAAGCTCAGACGCGATAAAATAATAAAAAAAAAACAACCACGCGCCCCGTATATATAAAAAACTAGCACGTGCGACGAGTCATATCAGTCGGGCCGGATAGGAAAGTCTCGGCGGGCGACTCAACCTATCTATGCCCGCAACGGCGGGACACCCTCTTCACTCCACCACCCGCATCACCAAACATAGGGCATACGCTTTAAAACGGGGTCGGGCGGCAACGGATTCATTTGTCGGGCGACCAGGAGTTTGGCGACCCCCGCAACGGCGGGTGCATCGGGGAAGCCAACATTCTCCATGGCGCCGACAAACGTAATCGGCCATAAACCGCATCTCTAGATCTTTCATTGGACCGCAACGGCGGCAAGGGTAGAGTTCGTCTCCCCCCGACGCGATATTAAGAACGCGCCCGCAACTGTTATATAAAAGTCTACCACTCGCAATGGCAAGACGACAACCAAGAATGGAGGCAGGCCCGCAATGGCGGGGTGGACAAACAACCGGGTTCCTGCAGCCACCCGCAACGGCGGGGCGAGAAACAAAGGTCAGGCTTCGAAAGCCACCCGCAACGGCGGGGCAAAGAACGAAAATGAAGTTTCGGAAGCCACCCGCAACGGCGGGGCAGAAAAGATAAAGATGAGTTGAAAAGGACCCGCAACGGCGGATCAGCCAAAGAAGAAACCTCCCGATCCAAGAAGATTTTGCAATGAACACTTTAAGGGTTATGCAAAAAACAAGTAGAAGCTCAATTCAAAATGAAAACATGAAAACGATGAGAAACCAGCTAAGTGAAAGCACTCAAATTCCATGAAGGCACTTCGAAATCCATAAGTTGAACTCAAAAGGATGAAAACAAGGAAAGGACTGAACTAATCCAAAGCAAAGGAGGGTCCAAATTTTTTTAGAAATTTGGGAAAACTATTGCAGCTGCAACAGCACCTTGTGCGATGCCTACCCTAGAAGTACTCCAAAGTTTCCCTACACAGCGCAAGAACTTGTTGACTGCATTAGGAGCTGTAGACTCGGATAACACTAACTTGATTCACTTCAATGTTGAGAACTATAAACCTAGATTACCACATAAACTTACTTTTCATATCATTATGAAAGTACTGGGAAAGAAAGTCTTTCAAATGGTACTAGATGAAGGAGCTTCGACCTCGGTGTTATCTCTGACTTGTTGGAAAGCTCTTGGCTCTCCTGAGCTTGTTACATCACCTACAACCCTTAAAGCCTTTGATGGATGAGGATTCCAACCCCATGGCCTCATATCAGCCCTAGCGGTCAAGCTGGGAGGCAAAACCATTTCCATCCAAGTAGAAGTGGTAGATGCTCCTTTAGATTATAACCTCCTTTTAGGAAGGAATTGGTTCTATTCCATGAATGTTGTTGCTTCAACAATATTTCGAATGGTCCAATTCCTGCATCTCAGGAGAATTATTACTATTGACCAGCTTGATTTCTGTACACTGGATGTTACTACCTCTACGGCTAATAACATCCCCATGTTAGGTCAGTCCCCTCCTCCTTACCAGTTGATTGGGGTAGGTATACTGAAGGATTCATCCCTTATGGGTATTTTTCCCTCCACTCCTCCTAGCACGGATATCGCGACAGTACATATGATCGCTTAATTTGATATTGAGCCCCAGGGAACAAATGCTGTTGAGTCCACCTTGTTCAGCCCACACGAAGCTATGTATGACACCATTCAAACTTGTTTCGATGATCACACTAATGACATTCATTTAGTGGCTTCAGATCCTTACCATTTACCATATTGGTTAGCACCTTCTCTTTCGGTTCTAGACTATCTCCCCATGAATTTTCCTTCCAACGAGTCCATTATAGAGATCATGAACATGGGTGAGCCCATTTGGGAGGATCACCATCATAGATCCATGTTCCTCCCCAATACCAGTTCGGGCAGCTATGATTTTGCATCCTTGTTTCCTACTGATATTGTCAATGTTCCGCAAAGTCCTATATTGTTGCAAGATACAGATTCTGAAGGAAAACTTTGCAACATTACTCAGACGAACCCAATTGACATATCAACTAAGCCTGATGTTATTGAGCATGTTCATGTTGGGAAGAACTGCTCCACAGATGAATCTGAAGCATATAAGGCACTTTTAAGGAATTCCATGATATTTTTGCCTGGTCCTATGAAGAGATGCCGGGGATTGACCCTTCCATTGTGGTCCACGAGATTAAAACTTATCCCATGGCTAAACCTGTCAGGCAAAAACTTAGGCAAGTCCATCCTAGGAAGGCCGCAGCTATTAAAGCTGAGATTGAGAAACTTCTGAAAGGTGGTTTTATTTATCCTGTACCTTTGCGTATAATAAGTTACCTTTCAGCTTGAAAAACACTGGCACCATGTTCCAGCGTGTGATGTCCTATGCGTTTCATGACATTAAACATATTGTTGAACCGTACCTTGACGACCTCCCTGCTCATTCACAGCGATGGGAGGACCACCCTGGTCATCTTTGTGACATATTCCTGAGATGTTGTCATTATAATATACGGCTCAATCCACATAAATGTGTTTTTTGCGTTGAGATAGGATGTCTTCTTGGATTTGTGGTATCCAAAGATGGCATCTGGATTGATCCTTTGAATATTTCCTCCATCATTAATCTACCAGCCCCAACCACCATCCTTGAACTCTAGAGTTTGCAGGGGAAGGAAAACTTTCTCCGCCATTTCATGTGCAATTTCGCTGAGAAAACGCACGGTTATATGCGTCTCCTCAAGAACAACACTCCATTCTTCTGGGATGACCGGGACCAACGTGCCTTTGATAGTCTTAAGCACACTCTGACTCATTCACTCGTGATACACCCCCCCCACTATTCAAAAGATTTTCTCTTGTATATTGTTGCCTTCGCTACTACCGTCGCCATGGTTTTAGTGGCGCAGGACAATCTCCATGGGTAGGAGCATGTGATTTATTACGCTAGTAAGAATCTTATTGATTTTGAAACCCATTATTCACATGTGGAGAAGCTAGCTTTAGCCACGATCATTGCTGTGCAAAAATTTTGTCACTACATTCTGCTTTGCACTACCATCGTATTGGAAGAACAGAACCCGATGTACTACATTTTGACTCGTTAGGTACTCGGGGGCAAGTAATCCCGTTGGATCGTCATCTTTTAGGAGTTCAATCTTGAGTTTGCCAAGGCTACATCAAAGAAATCCTTGGTTTTCGATGAGCTTATATGTGACCTTCCCTGTGCTACCATGGAATCTGAGCCCAACGATTCATTTCCTGATGAATTCATGTTCCTAATCAGCACTACTGATCCTTGGCATGGATATTTGTTGATTTATCTCCAGACCTAGCGTTTTCAGCCGCATCTATCTATCGATGATCATCACCGCATTCATCACCACACGAAATACTACCTCATCTTGCATGATACCTTGTATAGATGTGGGATTGAATCCATTCTCCAGTGATGTCTCACTCATGAGGAAGCTGAACACGTGTTAAATGATTGCCACTCCGGAGCATGTGGCGGTCATTTATCTGGGATGGCTACATCCCAGAAAATTCTTCATGCTGGCTATTTCTGGCCTTCTGTCTTCAAAGATAGTCATGAGGCTATTAATAAATGCCCACCAAGCCAACATTTTTATCCCAAAAAGCACACCCATCCTGCTGTACTTCACCCCGTCATTGCCGTTGGCCCTTTTTCCAAATGGGGGATTGACTTCATGCATTGTAAACCTACCTCAGCCGGGGGGCATGGTTACATCGTCGTAGCCGTGGATTATTTTACAAAATGGGCTAAGGCCATGCCTACATATGCAGAAGATGGTAATACTTCCACTCTCTTCTTGTTCAATCATATCATAGCTAGATTTGAAGTTCCGCGGTCCATCATCACTAATCACGGATCCCATTTCCATAATCAAATGATGGAGGAATTGTGTTCCAAGCTAGGTTTTCACCATGAAAACTCTACGCCATATTATCCACAAGCTAATGGTCAGGTAGAGGCCATTAACAAGGTTTTGAAAACTATGCTTCTTCGGATGGTTGGAGATCATAAATCCAATTGGCATCTCGTTATTTTTTCCACTCTTTGGGCTTATTGAACTTCTATGAAAACAGCTACTAGTTTCACGCCATTCTAGCTTGTCTATGGACTCGAAGCTGTCTTGCCTATCCAATGTCAGATTCCATCTTTACAATTCGTCGTCGAACTTCTCCTAGACACTTCCACAGAGGAAGTGAGATTTTTGTACTTGAATAACCTTGATGAGATTTGTAGAGATGATTCCTTGGTTAATGAGGCACATAAGAAATGCGTCAAGGTGCAGTACGATAAATCCATCTAGCCTCGTGTTTTCAACGAGGGTGACCTAGTTTTGACTTATGATCAGAGATATGACAAGATAGGAAAAGGTAAGTTCGAGTCTATGTGGTATGGACCTTTCATTATTTCCAAGGTGTTAGAGAAAGGAGCCTATGAGTTGGTAGATTATGATGGAATCCCTTTAGGGAAACCTCGCAATGGATTGTACCTGAAAAGGTACTATGCCTAGGTCTACTTGGATGGTATCTTGTATATATGTATATTGATTGACTTTCGGTGTGTTTGTAGTATTTTCAAGATGGTTTTGAGTTTTGGTGCCCGCATATGTTTATACCATGTTTTGGTCATGCAGATGGCTTTCTACGGCGTCGCTGATGGTGCTTGCCGCCACACCTTGGATCTAGCCTCGGCTGCTTGGGTTCTCTATTCCCCAGCTAAAGATTTGGTCAGTTTAGGAGTGGTTTTCTTAGGTCATGCTACTAATAACATCGCCGGGTATGAAGCAGTCATCAGTCTTCTGACTGAAGCTGCCTCCCAGGATGTCTGTGATCTAGTAGTTTTGATGGACTCTCAGCTCATGGTTTGTCATTTAAACCATATCTACACCATTAGGAACCTGATGCTCCTCCACCTCTTCTAGAGGGTACGTTTGTTAGAAAGATCATTTGGAACCATTACATATAGGCATATCCCTAGGGAACATAATGTAGTTGCTTATTCATTGGCTAATTACATCCTCGATTGGCATATTTCCCATTCATGACATTAATCAAACATGGTACATTGTAAATAAACATTTAAAGACACATAGAACTCATAGAAAATGCATTCATCCATTTGAAATGTATAAACATCATGTAAAAGTCTGTATATATATATATATATATAGGAAAAATGTTACAAAAAATAGGTCCCGAGACCTCTTCTGAAGCACATAGGATTTCAGGCAAAATCATCATACAAAATCCTAAAGCTATCATCTTTTAGTATACATGTCTCATCTACTAGTGGTGCTCGTGATAGCACATCACTACTCGAGCCACCCTGCGAAGTAGCCTACTGAATCAGCTTGGTACTCCTGCCATAGATCTTTGATATCTAGTCGGGAGATCATCTATGTCAGTATCTAGGATGTCCAGAGTCAACCTCTTGAGGTTCTCCTCCAGCTCCCCGGTTATATCATCACCCTGTGGCACAAAGCGAGCTTCGACTCACCTGTCTAATGGAGATGCTCCTCCAGGCCTTACTGCTCCAACATCTGCATGAAGACAAACGGGTCTCGTCACTTATCATAAAAAAATATAAAGCATAAAAAACATAAAAACATTTTTCATCTTTAGGGTTTCTTGTTCCTTACCAATTTCTCCCCATTGCCCTCCAGGCAGGAGTGGTAGGTCAATATCACCTATAAATCTGTGCCTGCATAGGCATAGTCCTCGACCATGAGCATCTAATCTCGTAGCCATCTGAAGAATGTGTCACCGAAATTCACTCTGCCCTTACCCACTCCTGTGCGAACCATGACCTGGACCCATCTCAGCATGCGGGGGTCCCATGCTCTCAGACTTTGAAAAGTCACCTGGGGCCTCATCTGGGGGACCCGATCAAAGAAGAAACAAGCTAATATGGAACCAAAGCCGAATTGCTTAGGCTCTCCCTACCGACATTTAGTTAGCTAATCCTTGAATATTGGAAGCAATGCTTTCTCCCAGTTGAACACCATAGGTTCCATTGCATCTAGGGAATACAACATATGTTCCATGGAATCCTGATGTACACCCTGGCTCCCTGCCACCCTCTGCATGGTGAACAAAATGATCCATAGAGCCCTGTTTGTCACTGCCCTGATGGGGATTTTCTTCCCCGATGTACCTGTACCTGGTACACAGTGTTGATCTATGAGCTCTCTGGTGGTAATGTCCCTGCCACGGGAACCTATCAGTGAGATAGGGGTGCCCCGTCTTGATAGGCCATTCAGGAAGTAGATGTCCTCTAGCTCCACTGTAAGTATATATGCCCCCACCTCGAAATACTGCTATTCTGGATTCCACATTCTCAGTATGTGTTCCAGTAGTCTCTCATGGGACACCATGCTCGGTGTCTGGAAGAACTTTAGAAGTCCACAGTTTCGGAGTGCGGCAATACACACTGGATTCCTTTCAATGGAAACATCCTCATCATCATGAGTTCTTTCCTTCCATATCACCATATTTTGGAAGCCTAGACCTACCAAAACAACAATGGTATACATCAATATCATCCTTAAATCATTATAAATCAAAATAATGAGCTAGTTTTGTATATATCATTGGTTAAATTTCTCCACGGCCGGCACCTCCTGTGCTCCGTTGGAGACAGGCAGTGGCACCGCCTGTTCACCTTGAATTTGGCGCGGTTCTCAGGTGGTACCACCTATCCCACAAGGGGTAGCTATGATGCCCACAAATAGTATTTTAGGGCTTGCCAAATAGGCCTAAAACCCCATCAAATCCCAAAATAAAAGCTATGAAATGAAAGAAGAAGGTCTTAGCTCTTACCTGCAACTGACGAGACTGAAAACGGACGGTGGAAACCCTCGGTATCAACTGTGGAAGATATGGCTAAAAAATGCTCTAAGTGCTCTCTGCCAAGAGGTAAATACTGAAATGTTTGGTTTTTTACTATTTACTTGCCTTATATAGACATTTTTTGGGTCTGACTTAGTATAGTTTTGATATTACATCATGTTCTGGTCAAAATCTATTTGTTGTAATCCCGTAATGTTGATTTTGGATGCATTTAACACTTGTTTATGAGTTGTATGCAGGTTGACTTTAGTAAAAGCTTTGGAAAGTTTGTTTATGGATTTTTTTTACTTTCACAAAATGGAAAAGGTCATTGAGCATTTATTATGACACTTTGTCATGCTTGTTAAAATCTAGTATCAAAGTTCCGAGTCTAGTTCAAGTTTCTTTCCAGGCTCGTAAAATACAATATTGTGTAAAGAAATGTTATGGAGTCTTCTTTTTACATCTTCTTCCAGACTCCTTAAACATGAAAAGATAGTTGATTCCATTTCTGAATCTTTCCAGGCTTGTAAAAAGTGACATTGTGTAAAGAAACTTCATGGAGTTCTCTTTAAACCCTTTTCAGACTCCCTAAATATGAAAAGATTGTTGAGCGATCTTGTCTTCTTCACGTTTGTTAAAGTATTTGAAGAGTCATCTATCCGATGGTAGGTTATCTCTTTCTCGGTTCGGATAGTACTATTTATGAGAAAGGAACGCTCCAACCAATCATGACTAGAAGAGTTCTCTAAGGTATGATTTTACACTTTTTCGGGCCTTAGAGACTAAATCATATGAAAAAGGACCCCCATGGAGTCTTCTTCCGTATTCGTTCGGACTCTCTAAACATGAACGATACCGAGTTTTCTTTCATTGGACTCGTTAAATTAAAAATTGAGAGACCTGTTTTGGGAACAAACCCATCCTCTCTCAGGTTCATAAAACATATGAGACTGGACTTGTCTTCTGACAAGCTATATCGAGTGTTTTTTAAACTCTTTGAACTCGTAAAACCAAAAAGAGGCACTCATCGATCATGATGGGGGAAATGGGAAAGGGAATCATTTTGCAAATAATGACATTTGTTTATCGTTACCTTTGAACATGGCACTTATCTGCACAATCATGTCAGTCAATTGGGTATTCAGTTGATCTCCGTGACGATCCACTTTCATGAGTCATGTCAATCCTTTGAGTCTTTCAAAATAATGCATTATCCACTATTGCATTGTGTATCTGTCCTATTTAGTCATGTTGTCAAGTCATTTTGTCATGTCACCTGATGTTCAAAGGGAATCTGAAGAAGTCTTACCTCTGCAGTATAAACAGCCTTTGTGTCAGTATCTTTGAGTCAGTCATATGGTTACTATGCTCCCATCATTCCACAACTATGTTTCTAGTTTCGTGTCATTGATGTGGGACTCATCATGGCCCTCCTTCAATAAGACTATTCCCATCGACGTCATCTTATCATCTAGGAAATAGTCTTAGAAACAATATTTAGTACCTTGAGATCTGTATGCCTTAATGACAGATTCTCTCGTTCTCGACATTGGTTCACATCATTGACCTTTGATCGATAGAATCGACTGAGTGTTCGACATCAGGAAATCTATTTGCACGCAGTAGATTGTACTAGGGTACCTTGGGAATAACTGACATTAATGGTGATCTCTCGTGCACTTGTTAATGGTTCACATCATTGGCCGGTAATCAAGTGGTTTCTAGCATGTTTGACTTCAGATCATTGTAATCACATGGATAGAATCGTACTTTATGGAAGACGAGACGAAGAACCTGGGTATCTGTTTAAAAGTGCTCATTGCTTTTCCCCAGGTTGCGTTGGAGTTTTGTATATCTAGCATGGATCCACATTTGTATGGTCATCGCTATGCTCAAATTTGCATCTGTATGACATAGATCTATGTTGTATGTCTGATAGCTATGTCCAAGTTTGAGTCCTCTATCACATGGATCTACGATGTATTCTAGTATCCATGCTTGTTTATTCCACTCATGGATCTGCCTTGTATTGGTCTGTAGCTATGATTTTGGTTACTTGTGTCTATGAGTCAATGTACTGATGTACTACAAATGCCTACTTGACTACATGCTCCGATCGAGCCAACATTTTCATCTCCTGGCAACGACTTGTTCTCAAAGCTCTCGTTTATCGTATCACTCTAAGACTCATGCTTTTGGGGGCATCCTGTTACACCAAAATCCTGTCACCATCATGTGATAAGACCTTTGACATACCTACTTGCCCTGAAATGGTTTGACATACCTACTTGGAGTGAAAACTAAATGGTTTCTTATCAGTCTATCATACAAATTCCTAGCATCACTCATCGTCCCTTATCCAGGAGTGGTACCCCTGTTCGCACCACTTTTCATCAGTTTTCCACAAGCGGTGCCACCACCTGTTACCCTTGGTCCATAGGCGGTTATTACCAAAACCACTTTGTCAAAGAAGGACAAGAGTGGTACCCTGGGTAAAAGGGTAAAAATAGAAGCTTCTCGAGGCTTCTAGATGATAAGCCTTGAGATGTCTCTTATCCCTACTACTATGGGTTGGTTGAGCTCGAGATCCCTCATCCTAGGATCTTAGAGGCCACCTCACCCACTAATTTCTCAACCATCTCTATCCATTAAATCCCTATATATATGAGCTCATAGCCATGGTTGAGGAGAGAACATTGAAGGTATTGTTATGCTGCTGGACTGATTCTTGGCCCAAGATCATTTGGAGAGAGCATAGAGAGCTAGAGTCGGAGATTTTTGGGATGAAGAGCTGGTTTCATGGAGATGCATGTCAACACTAAGGCTTGGTTGTAAACTTCTTCATATTTCTAATGCAAGTTGATTTTCTGTCCCATATATATTATCGATGTTTTGATTTCAGATATATATTGCTAGATTCCTTAGTCACTAGCATAGATTAGTAGATCATATTTTGGTTGCTTTGATATATTTCGTGTTGAACCCTTTTGTAGGTACACAGGTGAACTATCAAGGCCTTGTATTCCAGATATCTATAGTGTCTAGGGGGAGTTATCAACCTCTGTGATCTATTTGTTCTGGATCTGAACCATTCAGACCAGCAGAACACCTTTCTGTTTGCAGGACGTGAAATATTCTGATCAACAATGAGCTAAATAGTCCTTGATCCAATCAAAGGAAAGAGGTTCTAGAGAGATCAACTCTTTCTCTATCTGCATTACTTCACCTTAATTTATCTTGTTGAATGGAGTCTTCATCTTAGTGCAGACGACATGGGGATAGTCTATCCCACTTGTATGAAAGAGATTCTCCCTTGAAATGTATGTCGTGATAAGACCCACAACTTAGTCCTTCTTTACAACGATTGAAACTTAGCGTGAAATCCATTGGATCATCAATACTAGTCTTCGTGAACTGCTATTATAGATTATTTTACCACACATGGTTGATCACATATTTATGGCCTTCCCTGTCCCTTTGCAGAATCTTTAGACCCCATGGACTTATATTATACTTTGATGTTCCAATTTCATCCCTAAAAAACACCTGTTTATTGCTGTACGCCTCTTTTAAACCTGTTAGAATAATCAACCCATATTTAGCTACCTTAGACATTAATTTAGTTATTTTTGTCTTATTTTCCTAGTTCATGTGTCCCACCTTATGCAAGTTGTCAATTACCTATCCATAGTGGTCCAACTTGCCTAATTTGACCCATCTTGGGAAACCTCAAGGAATCAATTATGCTTTATTCCTGGTCTCCTAGGTGCCCTTCTACTTTTTCTGCTTTATTGCCTGCTTTTTCAGTGCTTTAAGGCAATAGGGAAAGTTTGACTAGGTGAGGTGAACTAGTTTTTTGTCCTCTTCATCCTCCACTCTTTTCTCCTTGTAAAAGCATGTATGAGTTGTCATTCCATCACTCTTTAGCTTTCCTAAGCGCTTTTGCCAATTTGTGAGCTCCATGACTGATTTGGGATCAGTTTTTTGCACCTATGGGGGATTTGCTTAATTTTAGTAAGCCTGCTTTATGCTAGATTCAAATTGCTCCTCATGCATTCGAATCCCTTATGTAATTATTTAATGAAGCAACCTATTATGTTACAGGGTTGGCTATTGTACACTTATTCAATACAGTTTAGTGTTTAGCTCATTATTCAGTCTCTTTTGTGAGTGATTTTGCATGTTCAATTGATAATTGTTGTGAGTAAAATTAATCTATCACTGGGTTCAATTTCCACATGGTATCAGAGCCATTGTAGATCGATTTCTCTCCTTCAAAATTGTTTTTCAGGTTCGACATCAGTGACTGGGAGCCTTCTACTGATAGGCGGGACAGATTTCTAAGCTATGGATCAATCTCAGAAGATCATCTTGACTCCCTTCAATTTCTTTGAATGGAAAGAAGAGATGGAGATATTGTTGAGAGAAAAAGGCCTCTACAGGGTGACTATGGAAACAGAAGCAGATCCCAATGTAGCTGTAGAGAAGATAAAATGACACAACAGGAGGGATGAGGCCTATGGTCTCCTGTGTCTGAGTATTTCCAGAGACCTCCTTTTCCATCTTGATGGATTGACATCACCGAATGAAGTATGGGAGAAGCTTACTGATATTTTTGGAAAGACAGATGAGATGAGGGGACGTCAAATCGAAAATGAACTGATCTCCCTGATTCCAAATAGCTTTGAATCTCTGCAACTCTATTTCTCCAAGTTCAAAGCACTTGTTTTGCAACTGAAACAGTGTGGGATCGAAAAGAAGAATGATCAGCTGGTCTTGGCCATTCTCTCGAAGCTTGGCCCTAACTATTCAGTGTTTGTTTTGACCTTCTATGCCACAAAACTGATAGATCGAACCTGGAAGATGCATAGCCTTGCAGATTTCATGGAATCTCTCACACAAGAACAATACAAGCTGGTGATGATGGGCACCAACAAACCATCCAAAGATCAAACTCTGATTCCTGGATATTTGAGGGTGGTTTCAAAAAGCAAAAAGAAATCTAAAAAGCCACCCGAGCAAAAGAGAGACAAGAAATAGTCTCCGAAGGAGCCACAAGGTTCCAAGAAGAATAACCAAAAGAAGAAAAAAAAAGGAGAAATGAGCAAGTGCGCATACTTCAATAAGTGCAATCACACTGAAAGCCCTTTTATGAAGGAGAAAATAGACATGCTGACCCAACTCCTGGAGAAGAATGGAATCTCCCTTCCAGATAGCTCAAAGAAGAGAGAAGGAGGATCAAGTTCAGATGACAGAGAGAGAGTTCATGCATTGGTTACTGGCACATCAAGCTCACCCAGTTTTATCATTGATTCTGGAGCTTCAAGACACATGGTTTCAACCAAGGAGGCCTTCTCCTCACTTGACATGTCGAAGGGACCACCTATAGTACTGGGAGATGAATCTCTCATTGAAATATTGGGCAAAGGGAGGATTGATCTTGATCATGGTCAGTTCAGCAATGTGTTGTATGTGCCTGGTCTTGCCTCCAACCTCTTATCAGTGTACCAGATGACTCACACTGGGTCTCCAAAGAAGGTCATATTCTCCCCTGATGAAGTTGAGATCATAGAGATCTCAAGTGGTAAAGTCATTGCAAAAGGAGTTGCGAATCATGCTCAGAAGGTATACATGTTCTCACACTTCCTACCCTACTCAAACCGCTCTGCTCTTCTAATTCATGCTAATGAAGCAAGCAAGCTTTGGCATGAAATATTTGGCCACCTAAATTACAAGTATCTTTCTGATCTTAGTGAAAAAGAGATGGTCGTAGGGTTTCCCAAGATAAAATTTTCCAAAGGAGTCTGCCAAGGTTGTATCCTAGGAAAACACCCAGAGCATAAATTTGAGAGAGCTAGTCATGAGAGAACCTTTGCACCCCTCGAGCTGATCCACAGTGATGTTTCCGGCCCATTCCCTCATATGTCCATGAGTCAGGCCAAATATGCATTGACTTTCATAGAATACTTTTCCATGTATTGCTGGGTTTACTTCCTGAAACACAAGTCTGAAGTTTTTGGCCTCTTCAAAGTCTTTAAGGCTTTGGTTGAAAACCAGTCTGGGAGGAAACTGAAGGTCCCCAAATCTGACAATGGTGGTGAGTATGTCAAGTATGAGTTTATTAATTATTATGCAGATGCAGGTATTCAGATGTAGCATTCTATCCCTTACACACCACAACAAAATGTTGTTGCTGAGAGGAAGAACAGATCACTAAAGGAGATGGCAACATGCATGATGGAGGCCAAAAATTTGCCACCAAAGTACTGGGCCGAAGCTATCAACTATGCAGCCTATATCCATAATAAGGTGCCTCATAAACAGCTTGAAGGTATGACTCCTTTCGAAGCATGGAGTGGGCACAAGCCAGATGTGACCCATTTCAGGATTTTTGGCTCAAGGGCTTGGGCTAGAATTCCAACAGAAAAGAGAAAGGATTTGTAGCCCCAAAGCCAAGAGTGTCTATTTGTTGGATACTATGAAGATTCAAAAGGCTACAAGCTGGTAAATTTGAGCACAAATAAATCCTTCATCGAAAGTGTGTTTAGTTTCAAGAAGAACCCCTTGCAGCAGTGGAAGTTGGAGAAGCCTCTTCACCACCTGAACCTATGAAAGTAAGTGAAGAGTTTGTTGAACATGATGATTCTGATTTGTCTAATGGATATGAGTTTATTGCAGAACCTAACAGCCCTACAAGGCCAAAATGGGCAGCCAATACACTGCATGCAACAGGAGAGCTAGCTGGGGATCCCAATGACCCAAGGAGGACTAGATCTCAATTTGAGAGTGGTCTGTGCATGAAGGATCCTATGTTTTCTGAGAAATGATATTTGATGGTGGAATCAAACCCTCAAACATATGAAGAAGCAGCAGGAGATCCAGGATGGCAAGCATCCATGAAGGAAGAGTTCAGCTCACTCCAGAAGAGCAACACATGGGAGCTAGTGGATCTTCCCCCAGGGAGGAAGTTAGTTCAGTGTAAGTGGGTCTACAAGACCAAATTTTCTGCTGATGGTTCACCACTGAAGTACAAGGCCATATTGGTATCCAAGGGCTACTCACAGGTTCATGGGATATATTACAATGATACCTTTGCCCCAGTGGAAAAGATGGATTCCATCAGGCTAGCCCTAGCCATTGCAGCCTCAAAGCAATGGGAGGTACATCACATGGATGTAAAATGTGCCTTCCTGAATGGAGATCTCACTGAAGAGATATATATGCAGAAGACTCAAGGTTTTTCTACTAACCCTTCTCTTGTGTGTAGGTTGAGAAAGTCATTGTATGGGCTAAAGCAAGCCCCCATGGCTTGGTATGCCAAGATCGATAGCTTCTTGCTATCACTGAATTTTGTTCAGTGCAAATCAGATCCAAATGTCTATTAAAAGTTAATTAATGGTTCATTAATGATCATTGTGTTATATGTTGAGGACCTCCTCATTACAGGAAGCTCAAAGGTTGAGATTGCTTCCTTGGAAGGAGCAATGAACCAAGCCTTCTCCATGACAGATTTGGGGCTCTTAAGCCAATTTTTGGGGCTTGAGATTGCTCAAACCAAATCTGGAATCAAGGTGCACCAGTCCAAGTATGCCTTGGATTTTCTGAACAAATTCAGAATGAAGGATTGCAAAGCAAGCAAAACTCCTTTCCTTTCAAGAGTGAAGCTGGAAGAAGCCGATTCTTCACCTATGGTAAACAATACACTGTATAGGAAATTGATTGGATGTTTGTTGTATCTTACACATACTAGACCTGATATTTATTATGCAGTAAGTGTGGCTTCTAGATACATGGATCAGCCTCATGAGATCCATTGGAAAGCAACCAAAAGGATCCTTAACTTTGTTCAGGGAACAATGACACATGGGATCTTCTATAAAGCAAAATCTGATCTTGATTTGATTGGATTTACTGACAATGATTGGGCAGGTGATAGCACAGATAGAAATTCCACATCAGGATATGTGTTCATGCTTGCAAAAGGACCAATCAACTATTCAATCAAGAAACAGAGTGCCATTGCACTCTCATCTACAGAAGCAGAGCACAGAGGAGTTGTTAATGCAGCAACTCAATGTTTATGGTTGCAGGGATTACTTGGAGAGTGTGGCTTCGAATTAGAGTACTCAACTACCATCTACTGTGATAACCAGAGTACCATTCGAATTTGCAAAGATCCAGTTTAGAAGCAGAGAACCAAACACATTGAGATCCATATGCACTTCATCAGAGAGCTTGTGCATGATGGCACCATTAACCTACTCTTCTGTTCATCTTCAGAACAAGTAGCTGATATCTTCACCAAATCATTTTGTGAGAAGACCTTCAACAATATCAAATCACTACTGGGGATTTATGATCATGCTGTGAAGCATGAGTGAAGACAATATTTCCAAATTTTGTTTTACAATCCATGTTTAAGGGAGGATTTTCCCATATGGTTTTTGCCTCTTTCCTTGGTTGTATGGACATGTAGTATGTAAAGGGTGACTAAGCCTTGTTGCTAGGCCCTATAATTTTCTGATATATTACTCATAAGTCAAGATTAAGGGGGGGTGTTAGAATAATCAACCCATAGTTAGCTACCTTAGACATTAATTTAATTATTTTTGTCTTATTTGCCTAGTTCATGTGTCCCACCTTATGCAAGTTGTCAATTACCTATCCATAGTGGTCCAACTTGCCTAATTTGACCCATGTAGCACTTGGGAAACCTCAAGGAATCAATTTTTCTTTATTCCTGGTCTCCTAGGCTCCCTTCTACTTTTTCTGCTTTATTGCCTGCTTTTTTAGTGCTTTAAGGCAATAGGGAAAATTTGACTAGGTGAGGTGAACTAGTTTTTTGTCCTCTTCATCCTCCACTCTTTTCTCCTTGTAAAAGCATGTATGAGTTGTCATTCCATCACTCTTTAGCTTACCTAAGCACTTTTTCCAATTCGTGAGCTCCATGACTGATTTGGGATTAGCTTTTTGCACCTATGGGGGATTTGATTAATTTTAGTAAGCCTGCTTTATGCTAGATTTGAATTGCTCCTCATGCATTTGAATCCCTTATGTAATTATTTAATGAATCAACCTATTATGTTACAGGGTTGTCTATTGTACACTTATTCAATACAGTTTAGTGTTCAGCTCATTATTCAGTCTCTTTTGTGAGTGATTTTGCATGTTCAATTGATAATTGTTGTGAGTAAAATTAATCTATCACTGGGTTCAATTTCCACAAAACCCATACTCGTGTGTACACATGAATTTTGACCTCAAACCCACATACATAGGGATGTGTGCAAAAGTCCAAATATTTTTGGAGTTTTCCTCATAGGAGTTCGAAGATCCTGACTCTTGGCCTTCCATATGCCTTGAGATCGCTTGGATTCAACCATCCATTACCCTTTTGGAGTGGTATATAAGGAAATACTTGGATAAATTGAAAAGAGGGAATTGAAGATCAAAGAAATTATAGTCCATTGTTGCCTTAGTTTGCATATACTTGAGTCTACATCCCTTTGTCCCTTTGGAGCACTTTGTGTTCTTCCCAAGCTTGCCTTTTCTTGTGAGCTTTCTATCAAGAGATGGAGGATTAAGGTTGTGGAGGAATAGGTGGAGGAATCGGTTTTTCTAGTTTGTAGATGTCTCGACAGAGGTTGCGACTATTGTAATCTATGATTTTATTAATAGAAATATATTTTCCTGTCCAATTATGTGCTTTTGAATATGAATATTGAATCCATGGATGTATTTAATTGCTTATGCATTTTTGAATATATATGCTAGAGTAGGTCTAACACATTATTATAGAGCATGCTTGTCTTTTTTTCTGTTGTTGAGAGCGAATTGCTAATGCAAGTGTGAATTGGAAAATCTCAACGGGGATCTACTTCAACCGTCTGAAACAAGGTATGATTTGGTATCCCTTAGTGTTAGATGTTTGGTTTCTCTTGAATATTGGGAAATATTGATTTCTAGTGTTAAATATGTCTGTTGTGGTACACCCCAAGCCATAGGAAGTTTCTCTCCATAATAAAATTGGCGACCATATTGGCATTGGGTAGGATCACAGGTTTAGCCTCACTCCACCAGGCCTCAAGGTCAATGATGTTCTATGCCGTAGAGTGCACACGACCTATGATATCTAAATGGAGTACCTCGCTGCTAAGCAACATGAAACAACAGCTCAGTGACTGCAAGATGGGCAGGGCATGGAACTTTGGGTTCGGTAGCATACCGAGTGCATTATTTTTCAAGTGGGTGCTGGGGCTAAGCCCTAGAGTTGAAATTGCTCCACATGGAGTTAGGGATCTAGCTTAGCTACGCTGTGCCAATGTCATGTGGAGACTGGGAGGGGGAAGGGTGCCTAACCCCTATCCAATAGACTTCTTTCTCTGGTGGTGGAAACAGATCATCACCATAGATGACTATCGCTATGTAGGGATCGAATTCCAAGGAGATCTAGATATGCCCCTACCACTAGGAGCAGCATATGGAGACATAGGTAACGAATCCCAACTCACTTTTGTGTTTTGAATTATTAATTTTTTTTGTGTTTTTTGATATATGAAATCAAAAGACATGTTTTTGGTGTGACAACATATAATGATACTCTTTCATGTACATGTAGATGTGGGACCACGACGACCATATGGATTTTCTCATCATCGACGAAGGGGAAGAGGTGATGAGATCATGGGTGTGGATGCGGAGTAGATGCTCCAAAGACTTCACACAAAATTTGTTTGCTTGACACAGAGTGTTCCCATGGTGCAAGTTGAGGACTTTCTCGAGGCCATGCAGCACAAGGTGGTTGGATTACCACGGGCATGGGTTCAGTTATTTCCCTGGCTAGCTAGCCGTGGTGTGCTACCATGATCAGCACCCTCCTCCACCTTAGACTTAGAGACCTGGGTGTATATTTTTTGTATGACCGTGTAGTATATTTTGGTTGCTTGAAAGCCCCAATTTTGTATATGAAACTTATGTATTATGATGTCACCTTATTTGGACTTAATGAAAAATATTTATGATGATCGATTATTATTCTATTTACATGTGTAAAATGTGTTTGTGAAATGATTTTATTGTCTGTGAAACAAATTCCAATCTAATACATAGTTATCATATGAATCAACAACTTGATTAAAATTTCTTGTAATGTGAATGCATTTTATGCTCGCAAATTCTCATTCTAGCAATCTTACACGCAATAATCTTCGTAACAATTTCGGATCCCTAACACAATACAATCAATTAAGTTGTGAGACCACTAACTGTGAATCAAGACGTACCTCAAGAGAAAGGACATTGTGTGAAATGGCATCAAGCAATAAATCAATCACGACAGTATATTCAGCAACATTGTTTTACGAAGGCCATAAACATACGCCTCCTGAAGACAACACTTGAGCCCTAGGAGTATAAATCACCCAAGCAACCAAAGCTGAGTGACATGACATCCAACTGAAAGGTATCAGAATCTAGATACCAATAATCCACTATATGCTGGAGTAGCCTTGGCTTAGTCCTCAAGTTACCAAGGCGTAAAAAATTATATAACCCACAAGCCCTCAGTGCTTGTTGAGCCATGAGATTAGCTTGTACAATCTCTTCAACATCACCATGTTCTCTATCTCTCCATTCTAGCACCATCCTGCACAAAAATTTCCAATTTTCATGAGTGTTTGCCTTGGAAAATCATGTTTGCGGCCCTGTACGTGACTTTTTTTGAAACAACCACATATGTATGCGGGTATCATGGTATTTTCCAGATATACCCATCCCTATACGTGAAAAAAATACCTAATTTTCGTGTGGGCCAAAACACACTATTTGGGATGGCCTAAATAAAAAAATTGACCATTAAAATTAAAAATTTATGCATGAAAGTGAAAGAGGAGGGCATGAGTAATTACTTGGACCAAACGTGAAGTGATTTCACCGGATGATGCTCCCGAAATCAACTCTTGAAGTTCTGGATACAAAAGCACTATGGTGGGTGAATTTTCAAAATGGTATGAAATTTTTTATTTTTTCACTATTTTATAGAATTGTTTTTGAAATTTTTACCCACTTCCTATAGTTTTTGACCATTTCTGACCATTTTCGATCGTTTGTACTAATATGATGTTGCAGGGTCCCGTTTTGAGTGTGGTTTGACCGAGTCTTTGATCCGTTCATGCCTATTACAGGTATCATGTCTAAACTAGCATATAGGTTAAGATTTCACATCTGCCTGTATTTTGCATGACCTTATGACCATTTCATTTTAACCTTAGGTACGAACCCATTCCATGATGTCACGAAACCTTCTTGCTGTTGATAGAAGTGGTGTTATGTGAATGGTAGAGCTTTCCTATACATGGGTGCCCTAATTAGATCCTCTTTTGCATTTGGTACCCATGCTGACATTTCTCCTTTAGGTTGTGGGAGTCCCTTTTTAATCCCGCCATGTCTTTGAGCAAGAGCTTCATACTCCTCTTGAACTTTATGTTGGCCACTCCCCCAGGACTCCCTTGTATATATCAAGTTGTAATTGCATTTTCATGAGTTTTTCTTGCCTTCTTGAGCTTTATGCCGACTCCCTGACTTTGAGTTATCAGCCATATAGCCTGAGCTTGTCTCATGTCTAGCCAAGAAGATCCCTTTTACATATCTTTTTGTAGCTTGATCATCCCATTTACTGGGAGGAGACCTTCCCTCGAGTGTCGCTATCTTGCACATGCTTCCTTGCATTGAGCATAGGTATGTTCCACTGCTTGGAACTAGCTTGCCTGCCCCTGACACTTGTATCCTCCTAGCTATGTACTATAAAGCACTTTTATTATTTTTCAAGATTTTCAAAATATCTGAAAAAGTCCAAAAAAATAAAAAAACCAAAAATATGGACAGGAAAAGATGTTATATTTGGTAGTAGTCGAGTCGTGTCACTTTCGAACAGAGCACTGTATATCACATCTGTTGGTTGGGTTATTAGTTTGACTTTAGGAGCTGTACTCATTAATCTGAGTTTATATCCACCGATTGGTTAAGATTCCAGTATTTATGGATCCTCTGTTGATTCCTCTTGTGTCACAGAGATGTCCTAGTTTGCATATCTTGTCCATGCTGCCTACCTTCAGTCACCATTCGCCTTTATGCTCTTGTTGAAAGGAAGTTGAAGCCTGAATCGACTATTCCTCAGTTATCTTGACTTTGCATGTCAGCCATTCCTGGTACTGTTACTGGTTCGTGCACATCTTGTTTGAGTTCTTCCACATTATACAATGTTTTTGAGTACCTCGTGTTGGTTGAAGGGGGATGCCTTAATTCCCTCCTTCCAGCGGATTCCATTCCATCGACGTCAGATCATTTATTCTTGAATAGGAGTCTAGAGTCATTTGATTTCCTTGATACTTACAGTCATTAGCGGTAGGTTCTCTCGCCATCGAAAGTTTTAGGAATACATCAATGTCCCCTGATCGATGGATTCTTCTAAGTGTTCAACCTCAACACATTTATTCACACTTGTTAGATTGCACTATGTACCTTGATTCCCATTTTCATTATCGATGGGTGATCTCGCATTTGTTAATGGTATACATCAATGATTGGTAATCAGACGATGGACTACTATGTTCAACCTCAACACACATATTCGCATAGTAGGACATGTACTCGAAGCAGTTCATGTAGAATACTTTCCAGTTTGGTGGCATTCCATGTATGCTACCTCCTTGATCGTGCCAGTGTTCATGAGATATCAACTCTCGTGATTTGATTCTAGTGTATATCAGATATCTTCATCCACTATGGATATCCTTATCCATTGTATATATTCAACTATTATGTAGATCTTGATCCATTGTATATCTTCATCTACTTTGGAGATTCTGATCTATTGTATATTGTATGTGGTGATGACCACACATGTCACATTTTGTATATCATGCCTATTCATGGCCATTGTACTCTTATGTATCCGGGACTGATATATGTATTTGCAGTGACATGCAGAGATTAATTATTGTATTGTATTAATGAGTGGTTGCTTCTTCCACTTGGGTCTTCATTACTCCACTTCTGGGATGGATTTTATAATGTATTTCGGCCATCATGTTACCCCTATGATATCACACATTAGGGGGTATCTATTATAGCTGATTTTACCACACATGGTTGATTACATATTTATGGCCTTCTTTGTCCCTCTGTAGACTCTTTAGACCCCATGGACTTATATTATACTTTGATGTTCCAATTTCATCCCTAAAAACACATGTTTATTGCTGTACGCGACATTTAAACCCATACTCGCGTGTACACGCTACTTTTGACCTCAAACCCGCATACATCGGGATGTGTGCATACGTCCAAATATTTTTGGAGTTTCCTCATAGGAGTTCTAAGAACTTGACTCTTGGCCTCCATATGCCTTGATATCACTCGGATTTGACCCTCCATTACCCTTTTGGAGTGCTATATAAGGAACCCCTTGGATACATTGAAGAGAGGGAATTGAATAGAAAAGAAATTATAGTCCATTGTTGCCTCAGTTTGCATATACTTGAGTCTGCATCCCTTTGTCTCTTTGGAACACTTTGTGTTCTTCCCAAGCTTTCCCTTGCTTGTGAGCTTTCTATTGAGAGATGGAGGATTGAGGTGGTGGAGTCCCAGGTGGAGGACTTGGTTTCTCCGGTTCGTATATGTGGCGACAGAGGTTGTCACTATTGTAATCTCTGATTTTATTAATAGAAATATATTTTCCTGTCCAATTATGTGCATTTGAATATGAATATTGAATCCATGGATGTATTTAATTGCTTATACATCATTGAATATATATGCAAGAGTAGGTATAACACATTATTATAGAGAATGTTTTTCTTGTTTGTTGTTGTTGAGAGCAAATTGCTAATGCAAGCGTGAAATGGAAAAGATCAACGTGGATCTACTTCAACCATATGGAACACGGTATGATTCGGTATCCCTTAGTGTTAGATGTTTGGTTTCTCTTGCATATTGGGAAAGATTGATTTCTAGTGTCAAAGTCGTTTGTTGTGGTACACCCCAAGCCATAGGAATTTTCTCTCTGTAACAACTGCCACAATCCTTTTCTCTTCAACATGGTCTCCATATCAGTCGCCCAAATATAATAACTATGTTTATTAAGAACAATAGGTCCTATATTGGAATCCATCCTTCTGATTTTACAGATATAATAAAAGTTTAGGTGGAGGTATAAGTCGACAAATCTTAGGCCCAAATTCAGTAAACCCTAGATTCGACTCGTCACGATTTGCAGACAACAGGGCTAAGTCAAAATTATTTTCTCTAATACCATGTTGGGAAGCCTCTAAGCATGAACTATAGAACATAACGAAAATAAAATAAGGAAACAATATTCCAAGAAGAAAGTTGAAGTCTAAGGACACCGTTGAAGAACTTAAGAACAACACATCATGATCAGAACATCACACTGCATAATGAGCATGATAAACACCTCAAGACTATATATTATAAAACCCATAGGGTCGCATATTTATAGTTTCCATATATATCCAAATTCTTGAAAGTGGGGAAGATCCGATCCATAAATAGGGGTCTTTGGTCCAAATAGTTTCTATAGAATATGCAACGTCCCAAATTTTAGCTGGTTTTTGTAGTCATGTCAACCATTTAGTTGTTTGTTCAACCAACTATTCAGTCGCTCTACTGAATCTAGTCGACTTCTTCGCTAGTCGTTTGTCGTATAATGATTGATTGTCTCTAGAAGATCGAGAAGTGTTATGAACCACCAAGGCTGTAGGTTCCAACACAAGGTTCTCTTCATATGGTGGAGAAGAGATACAAAATAAACTGGGATTAGTTGTCTTCTAAAAAACTACAATTATCCATATACCAATCCTCATAAGCATCTTCTACTTCATACCATGCAAATATTTTTTCAATATACTCTTTAATGATGATAGAATTCATGACATCAATCATATGTTCCTCCTTAAATATACAATTTATTTGTTTTATGGCCTTGAGCTTTGCATTATATCTTGTAATTTTTTATCACCCACATTTCAATTTTTCAATTCCATGAGGGTTTGAGAGAAAAAATTTATAATGGATGTAGCACACTCAATATTGACTGAAAATGTATCCTATAATGTCATAATAAAACCCTAAAAATTCTCTATCTAATGGTGTTGATCTTGTTTCAATATGATCTCCCTGTTAAAATTTAGGTCCTCTATTAGACCCGTGGTTGTCACTTGAAGCCCTAAAAATACATATTTCAAACTATAATATCTCTTATGTCTAAACTCTGATTTGAGAATTTTTTTTAAATAGTGTAATTTTCCTAGAGGAACTCAAATATATAATTATTTTATTCAAATTCTATCAAAAAATATTTAGAAATGATGAGAGTGTCACCGCCCTCTTTTTTTCTCCAAGATTTTGCAAAAAATAAAAATAAAAATAAAAATAAAAATCCAAAATTTCAACCCAAGAAAGAGCTCTAATACCAAATGTTGTGTAACTCAAAAAGATCAAAAGATAGAATATAAAAAATAACTTTGCAGATAATACAATAGGTCCACAGAATAAAGCACAAGAGAATAAACACATTAATATGGAAAGAACCCTTAAGGTAAGGTAAATCCATTAATTATTCCTTAGGAAAGGAATCACTCCACAAGTTATATGATTGTTTTAACTGTGAAATACAATATACTTCACAAAGACATCTCATTCCATTTCTTCAATTTATTTATATAGTTTTATCTAACCTTATAGGTACTTTTTAGAGAATACATTTTCTAGTAGACAAAATCTTTTAAATACTTAGAGAAATAATATTTTAATAGATAGAACCTTTTAATAAGCCTTATTACAATTATTATTTTTCACACTATATAAACCTTATTTAATAGAAAAAGTTCAATACATAATATTACCGTCTTAGATACCTCTATGAATACCTTATATTACACTGTGTAAGTAAATTAAATAATATATTTTAACATATTCTAATATAAAATGTCTACTCTACATCATTACTGTGCATTTAAATATTTCAATTTAATATAATTATTTATTAATTAAAAAAAAACACGCAAAACCGACCATTGACATGGAACTATAATTGTAAGGCAATAACATTGATACACTATATACTTATGTTTTATGATATATAGATAATGCAGTTCCAATTTGACCTGAACTACTCTTTGTTTCCATGTGTGTCAAACATGCAGTATACTAAACAAGTGGAATAAGCAACAAAGTTGCTTAGTACCTGCCTCCTAAGAAGAGAATGAAAATATATAGCAATAGGATAATTTTGCTATAAAAATATATGATAAAAGAAATATAATTACAATTTGAAAGAAATTAAAACAAAAATGAATTAAAAAAATGTCCATTTAAATACGATATAGGTTATTGCAATGCAGCATAAAACAAGCATATTCAAGCTTCCTTACATACTTCTAGTAATATTCTTGACTTATGATATGAAAATATGCAAGTTTCTTTATAGACTAGCATAAATAGGAAATGAGAAATAATAGCTTATAAGTTAATACTATTATCAGATTTAATTAATATTTATGATTTTATAGATTTATTAGATTTAATTAATGTTTATGATTTTATTAAAAAATGTTAGAAGATTTAAAATATTGAAATGTAAGCCGATTTTAAGCTGATTTAAAATATTGAGATGTTCAAGTTCTGAACCCCCCGCTACAAGGATTCCTTACAAATCTTGTAGTGTTGACAACACAGTCCAGACCATATTTATAATAGATGGTTGCCTTATACCTTTGGTTAAATGATAGTGACATCTAATAGTTCTCGTTGGTATAGTCGTAAAGTTATGAATAAACCTTCTTACAAGGATCGTTAACAAACCATTTGTGGTTTGTTAAAACCTAAAAAGAGTTTTGAAATTGAAGTTGTCGTCGAGATTACACAAAAGAAATGTGCAAGTAGCGTATGACAGAACAAGCAGCGTAGAGACGAAATAAGTAGGATGCCCAGCGCCAGCGCCATTGTTTTACAGCTTATTCAAGCCTGCCTGGCAAGTGAGTGGTAGGCGTACAGGCATCGTGTTGTGATCGTCAGGCAGAGTCCAAGATTTACACTTCCAAGATTTGTCATGAACCCTAATCAAGATTTACACTTCCAATACTTGAATTGTCATCAACCCTAATCAAGATTTACACTTCCAATTCTTGAATTGTCATCATTCCTAATCAAGATATACACTTCCAATACTTGAATTGTCATCAACCCTAATCAAGATTTACACTTCCAATTCTTGAATTGTCATCATTCCTAATCAAGATATACACTTCCAATACTTGAATTGTCATCAACCCTAATCTTACTGATGGCTTTATCGATTCCTTGTGCCTCATTGTTGTTATATATTGATCATATTTCTCAATCTAATGTTCTTGAGCCCATGTACACCGCTATTGTTTCTAAAAAGAATGGCAGGACCGACTGCACTTCTGGAAGATGTTTCAAGCGTAGAACATAATGATTGTTTGAGGAATTTTATAGTTGCGGAAGAAGATGAAGAGGAAGGTAATATTGATTATGCTGCAATTGAGAGCTTCAAGAGGGAGAAGCGACAGATATTTCTACAGAGCTACCGCTTTACCACTAAAGAAACAATGCGTAAAAAATTTAGTAGACGTTTGTTGGGTAAGGTGATGAAGGTAGCTGTTCTATGGAGATGTGTTGTCTACAAGCTGGGAAGATGTAGACGAAGAAGAGCAGGAAGGGCAGTCGGATTTATTTGCTTTAGAACTTTCAGGCACTGGAGGTTGTATCTTGTAAGGAGATCTGTCTGGGATCTGTACACATAATTATTTTAAGTGTGCAGTGCTTTTCTTCTTGCTGTGTAAACATGTTTATTATTTGACAGTCGTTTTCATTTTGCTTTTCTTCCCACTGTGTAAACATGTTTATTATTTGACTTTCACAATATTGATAATTTTGGAAATAGTATTTGCAGATTGGGCTGCCAAAAGCTAATAACAATTTATGTAACATTAAAAATGAGCTCAGCAATAACGTCGACAAGTCGTGATTTTATGCGATGAAATAATATGATGTCAAAAGCCTTACTCTGTCAAGCGGGCCATACTCAGTGTATATATAAGAATCCCTACCTGTCAAGTAGGAAATTCTCAGTATCAAGCAGGAAATACTCAGTATATATAAAACCAGTGTACGCTAATGGGGTTCTTGTTTCTCATCCGGACATCTTCAATGACGGGTTGATAAGCATCCATGGCGTGGAAAAGCTGCTTCTTGTTCTTGAATCGTCGAAATCAAGAAGCCACGGTATATATTACTCGCCTCACAGTGCTGATCCGCCAACACCTGCTACTGTAATTAGGATGCCACCATTCTCATCAGCTAGTTCTGGTCCTGATAATCCAATGAATAACATAATTCCCTTCATGCTTGAATCTACAGCTTGGGGTCTCAGAGATCGGCGTTACAGTCTTACAGAATACTGGCGTTGGCCATGTGCAAGACCCCAGAGCTTCTGTGCCTGAAAAAGCTCACCATCTTCACGCTTAGCGACGACTCCATTTTCCTGAAAGGCGGTCTTTATTTTATGAACAATCTGAGATACCATGTGGTTCCCAATAGGAGGCATTTGTTGGCGGATCTGGTGCATCTTCCGGTGGGTACAAGACTCCACACTCTCCTCTACGGCCAATCGCTGGTGGTGACCGACGCCAAACCTTTCTCCGTCAATGGATATAATTTTTATTATAATTTTTATTTTTTTAATTTTATTATTATGACGTCATGTGGACACATGTCAACTCAAATCCAGATACCGAATTCCAATGTTGACATCATCTTCTATCCACCAATCAGCTGTTGACAAAATAGTTTTTTTAACAAAATTAATTAATTTTTTTTACAAATCCCTAAGTTATACTTTACAAAACAGATTTTAATTTTTTAAACCTGCATCAAAATAGAGCAACTAATACCAAAGTCAACCAAAGTCAAAAGGCAATCGATTACAATATACCTGCTGAGGCAGGTATAATAATGATTAGCGTGATAGTATGTTAAAAATTAAATTTCTTATTTTTGAATTTTGGATATGAGAAACTTCAATCATGTTAATCATCTCTTAAATTACATTACCATATATGATGTAAGGATTATCACTCGTTTTTGGAGATACTAAATGTTTTAGATGATATAAGGGTGAAATAATAGATAGAAGGAAGCATCGAAAAATTAATAGGGGTGTAACTAAAAAAAGGTGAGATATGAGAAGGGGTGAAACAATAGTCATTGTTGATATCAAAGGTCGTTACCAACAGTGTGATGACCTTTCTGGCTCCAAACCATCGGGATATTTTACAACCAGCATTTTACGCACAGAACGATTACGTGCATTAAACTGGTTAAACTGATGGAAATGTTGCAAATAATGATGAGGCTGGCTCTACTGGGGCTGGAAATGATACTAGAACTACTGTGGGAATTGAGGCTGGTTCTACTGGTAATGCTTATGGTTCAGCTTATTAAACTATTGTATCGAGAATGAGAAACGAAGTGACCAATGGTGACAGCTTCACATAAATGAAGATGATAGGGTCCTTTTGAATGAATCAACATAAATGAAGATGATAGGGTCCTTTTGAATGAATCAATGAGTGGCGAAAGCCTAAAATACACGATTCCACCATGACATATGTGGCAAAGGGACTATAAGGACAAAGATGCACTTGACAAGATGTTGATTAGGGATGATTTGTTATTGCGTCGAGAGGCACTCTATAGCCTAGTATGGAGGAGATCTTGTAACGTTATGTAATGTTCCTCTTGTAAATGTCGGCAATAAAAAATATTTTTTTTAATTATCCTCCAAAATAAATGTCGGCCACAAAAACAACATAATATGGGAGAGATGTTGTAATGTTCCTACCTAACGAAAAAAAAAAATTAAATTAAATTATCGGCCAAAAAAGAAGTCGGTCAGAAAAACATTAACACAATCTGGGGGAGATGTTGTAATGTTTCTACTTAACAAAATAATAAAAATTAAAAAATTGAATTATTCGCAAAACAAAGTTGGTCATGCACATGGTTTTAAGACCATGTTCAAGGCCTCCTAAACAACCCATAGTTTTATTGTACATGGTTTAGGAGGGCCTTGTAAATGGTTTTAAAACCATGTGCAAGGCCTCCTAAACAACCATTAAAACCATTTGCAAGGCCTCCTAAACAACCCATGGTTTTAGGAGGGCCTTGCACATGGTTTTAAGACCATGTATGGGGAGATGTTGTAATGTTCTTTCCTAACAAAATAAAAAATAATATAGAAGAGGTTTGCACCTCCAAATATTTGATCCCTCTCGATGCTTGATAGAGCCCAGGATTTTTAACACAAATGGACACTTGTTTTCCTTTTGAATATAAAAAAAAGGTTTTGGTGGAATAGGAAGACTTATTGTTACAAAAATGCTCCAATCAAAATGATATGTCTTTATGGAGCTAGGATAAAACATTAATACAAAAAAGTTGCATTCTTTTAAAGTCCACCGATTTCTAAAGGCTTAACTATCATAAATTTTGATAAAAGGCCTACAATACAAAATACATTTTGTTGTCAGGAAATTCGCATCTTCTGCAGACAGAAGCTGTTCCTCTGGTCTGACTGGTTCAGCTCCAGAACAAATAAGTTACAACAAGGTTGATAGACTTCTCCTAGAAACTACATGAGACACCTGGAATACAATCTTTAGAGATTGATGTGGTCCTTCACCTAGGGAAAAAGATCTCCAAGAAGATACCTGCAAACACACATCAAACACAAAAGATCAAAGTACCAAAGTATTATCTATAGATCTATATTGGTGACTAAGGAATCTAATAATAAACATGCAATATTATACAAGACAAGTTATATGGGAAGAAAACCAACTTTGCATTAATGAATAGTGAAGAGTTACAACATGTGCCTTAGTGTTGAATGAACTCCTTCACAAAACCGATGTCTTATCCCCGATAGCTTCAACTTGCTCTTATATGCTCACTCTTGATGGATCAGGACAGAATGTCAAAATGATCCGGAAACTAGATCTTTTCTACTCTATGACGTTAACATGAATTGCATAAAGAGCATGAATGAAGCTCACAAATCCATAAGAAGAGAACCAAACAGCATAGACAATACACATATAAAGACAACAAGTCGATAACGGAGTTCGTCCAGGATGGACTACGTCTCCGGGCCTGCTTCTCAATAGGAGGGCCGATCTATAATCTCAACATAAGGAAAAATACATGGCAATGATACAATGATACCTTGGCGACAATGTCCAGGAAGAGAACCGCTGCCCAAAACACAACAAGACTGCTTCCAGCAACTCCGAAGCCTGAAGACGGTGTAAAACGAGTATAAACACTCGTACCTTCCTCCTGCAGAGCTACGCAATCTCCCTTCTCCCTTTTAGCTACAAATTCTCCACTCTAAGGCATGAATGGGAAATGGCAAATGAATGGGTTTATATAGCTTATATGGACTCCTCCCACATGATCCTCATGGTTTATCAAGTTACAACAATGTGGCCTAAATAGGCATATGGTTACAACTCTCCAAATAGGTTTTTATGTAGTTGGTTTGTTTTTTTAATAAATAAAAACAAACATATTTAAAATACCCTTTTAAAAAGGCATTCCCTTTTGGTTGGTTTTTAATATGGTTACAACCATATAAGAACCATACAAACCCACTTTTAACCTTAATCAAAGTTCGTTATGGCATATGCCATATGTGGTGGCACATACATTAGGTGGCATTTTATGCATTTGCAACACCCACTTTTGTAGCCTTAACCCAAAGTTTTGTTATGCCACATGTGGTGGCGCTCCACCCTATGGCATGTAATCCGTTGAAAGTTGTTTTAAAACCATGGTCTCCACCCCATATTAGGTGGCATGTAACACATGGTCTCCAACCCATGTTAAGCGCCATAACCAATGTTTGTTAAGAGCACGTGGTAAGCCATAACCAAAGTTTGTTATGCCACATGTGGTGGCGCTCCACAAACCCAATTTAAGCCCTTAACATGTGGTGGCGCTCCATAACTAAGGTTTGTTAAAAGCACATGTGTTTAAATAGTGGCATGTCCCACCTGGTGGTTGTGCCAATGGGAGGGGAGTGAACCTTGTGAAGAGTGCTGAATACTTTTGCATAAACATGCATCAACCAACTGGGAGTTGCCACGTGTCTCCATTTCATTGGTCCATGTCAATGCCTTGTTAGGTGCCAACTTGATGCCACCTCACCACTTATCATCCACGTGGCATGCATTAACCAACCGGGAGTTGCCACATGTCTCAGCCTCATTGGTCCATGTCAATACCTCGTCATCTTGTATGGATGACACGTGTCACCCTGCCAGTGGTGCCACGTGGCACCCCCATTTTTCCTGTTTCATCAATACAACAAAGCGCGATAACTTTCTCATACGGAGTCCGTTTGAGGTGAAATGAACGTTGTTGGAATCGTCTTGACGAGTCCTTCGATCTCGTGCTAGTTTTGCTGAGATTGGAGGACTTCAAAAAATTTTCCTTCTTGGATCCTCCTGGATCACAAAATGACAACATGACTTTTCTCTCTCCTCAACCATGGAGTATGAGCCTATTAATATAGGCCTCAAATGAATAGGGATGGTTGCGATTTTGGTGGGTGAGGTGGACATGAGATCCCCAAAGCATGGATCTCGAGCTCAACTGACCTAGGTGAATAGGGATAAGGCATGCCATGAAGCTTTTGATCTAGAAGCTTCATGAAACTTCTCTTTTTCACTTTTTACCAAGGGCACCGCTCCTGCTCCTTGATGACAGAGCAGTGCTAGGGCAGAACCACACTTCAAACAAAGAGTAAAGGTGGTGCCACCAACTGTCTTCAAAACTACTCAGGCGGTGCTGAAGAAGGTACCGCTCCTAAGATTAAGGGTAAAAGCGGTGCTTGGTTTTTATGTGCTAGTTTGACATCTGGAGCAAGGTTTTTTCACTTCAAGATTTGGGAATGAGGGAAAACATGAATGTTTAGGATCTTATCACATGTTGGTCATGATATTTAGGTGTAACAGAATGTCCCCCAAAGCATGAGGCTAGAGGGATACGATAGGCGAGAGATTTGATAGAGCAAGTTATCACTTTGAGGCAAGAGTCATCTTGATCGGAGATCAACATCAACCAGGCATCTGTAATACATCAATACTTTTGACTCATGACAATATATGTCTTCACCATGGCTGCAGATCAATACAAGGCAGATCCATGGGAGAGATAAACAAACATGGCTACTAGAATACAACGTAGATCCATGTGATAGAGGACTCAAACATGGACATAGCTACCAGACATACAATGTAGATCTATGTCATATAGATGCAAATTTGAGCACATCCACGACCATACAAATGTGGATCCATACTGGTACTTCATACAATATACTCCATCGCAACCTGGGGAGAAAGTTATGACTGATTTCAAATAGATACCCAGGGTCTCTGTCTCGTCTTCCACAAAGTACGATTCTATCCATGTGATTACAATGTTCTGAAGTCGAACATGGTAGAAACCACTTGATTACCGGCCAATGATGTGAACAGTTAACAAGTGCGAGGTAGATCACCATTGATGTCAATGATTCCCAAGGTACCCTAGTACAATCTACTGAGTGCGAATAGATGTTTTGATGTCGAACACCTAGTGGAATCGTTCAATCAAAGGTCAATGATGTGAACCTATATCGAAAGTGAGAATGATTTGTCATTGAGGCATACAGATCCCAAGCTACTAAATTTGTTTCTAAAACTATTTCCTGGACAATGAGATGACGTTGACAAGAATAGTCTCGTTGAAGGAGGGCCATGATGAATCCCACATCGATGACTTGAAACTTGGAACAAAATTATGGAACATTGTAGATAATGTAATCATAAGACTGACTCAAAATTACTGACACAAAAGATGTTTTGACTGGAAAGGTAAACTTCTTTTTCCTTTGAACATCGGGTGAAACGACAAAATACTTGGTAGCATGACTACACTAGATGGACACACAATACGACTGTGGACAATGCATTATTTTGAAAGGCTCGAAAGAGTGACATGACTCATAAAGTGGGTTGACTTATAAGTGAGCTGAAAACCCAATTGACTGAATGATATGTAGACAAATGCCATGTTCAATGGTGACAAACAAATGACATTTATTTACAAAATGATTCCCTTCCCTTAATTTCCCTATCATGATTGATGAGTGCCTCTTTTTGTTTTTACGAGTCCAAATGTTGAAGGCATTTACCCGCCATGCACACTTGATTTGTTCAATTTGGCCTTGTTTAACCACTATCCTAAGTTTTATTGACTTAATCGGCATCAGATGAGCACACTATGACATCAGCATGAGCACACCCATGCCTGCCTTCAGTCAAGGAGGCCAACTAAGCCTTCTCCTTCATTCAGGGAGGCTAGCTGGGCTTCCTCCTCCAAACAAGGTGCACTCCTGGGGTGATCTAAGTGTCATAAATGCACATAATTGCTAACTGATGGTTACAATCAGTTAAGCTAAGTGGTGAAGGTGCCTCCACTCATTATATTGATTATTTTTATTAATATTTATGAATTGGAGTCAACTAAGGCACCTCCAACCACATCTGATGACCAATTTGACTTTAGTTAATGTCATTGGGGTTCATTGGAGTTAATGATGTGCTACCACTTGTTGGTTGGCATGCAGTGACATGTGTCTGAGCTACTTTCAATTAGACTCAGTCATCCATGACACTCCAACTTCAGTTAGGACTTAGTTGAGTCAATCAGGACTTGATCAGTTGGTTAACTAAGTGTGTTTATTGTGGCTTACAGTTAGTTAAGCTACACCCATTCATTCAATTTGAATGACCTCCTTGGGAATTCAAATTGTCCTAGAATTCATGCACCTTGCATGATCAATGTATTGTATTATTCATTCTTTATTGATTATACAGAGCTGCTACTTCCATTGCAACACCATTATGCCAATTTTATGCTTAATTGTCTGAAATCTTTGTGAAACTGTGTTTTTTATCCCTAGATCACTGTGACAGATTAATATTGTATTAGATCTCATAGCACGACGAAGCTCATATCTTGCATGAAAAATTGAACAAAATCTAAAAAATACAACACTACACCAGAAGCCAATGCTTACCTCTTAATACCCCAAGTTAAGGAATTATTGGTCAAGTTTTCTTGATCAACTATGTTGGGTGCGATGAAAGCCTAAAATGTGCAGGCTGTTCAACCTTACGATTCCTCTTTTGTTGTGATTTGTAGGTTTTAACAGGTGAAAGAATTCACTCCAGCAGTTTGAGATGGCTTCTTCCGTCAAACTCTTAACTTCGTTCAATTTCCATTCATGGAAAGGAGATATGGAGATCTAGCTACATGCCAGAGGACTCTACCAGGTCACTATGGACACTGAAGAAGAGCCTACTCATGTGATAGACAAAGCTAGATTCTTGAACAAAAAAGATGAAGCATTCAAATTCTTGTGCCTCTCTATTTCCCGAGATCTTCTTTTCCATCTCTCGGGATTGAAGACTTCAAAGGAAATTTGGGACAAATTGGAAACCCTGTATGAAAAACAGGATGATTTGAGAGTATACCAGCTTGAAAATGAGTTGAAGTCTCTCCAACCTTCCAATTTTGAGACCTTAAATGATTTTTTCACAAAGTTCAAGAACATTGTATTACTGTTGAAGCAACATAAGGTGGAGAAGGAGGATGATTAGCTAATCCTCACCATACTCTCCAAACTTGGTGCTGATTATTCAGTTTTTGTCTCTACATTTCGTGCAAGGAAGCTCACAACCCATGGATGGAAGATTCCTTCACTCAATGCCTTCATTGAGTCCCTAACAAGTGAAGATGATAAGCTTGTCCAGATGGGTATCATTAGATCCTCCCATGATCAAGCCCTCCATGTCTCGGGGCCCAAAGATCTGAAGGGTAAAGGAAAGTAGTAGAAGAACCCAAAAACCAAATTCGAAGCTCCTAATCCTAAAGTTGAAAACTAGCAACATGAAGAGCCTTTCAGCTCGAAGAAGAACAAAAGCAAAGGGCATCATGGAAAGGAAAAAGTTAAGTGTTCATACTGAGGGTGTCGAATCTGAGGGTGTTTGGGTCCACTGCATGGGCCTGAATTCTACTTGATAAAAGGAGGGATTTGAAACCGTAAAGAATTGAATGTATGTTTATCATATATTCTAATGAATCTAAAGGTTTCAATCTGCTGGATATCAAAACAAAACAGATCATCATTGAAAGGAGTTTCATGTTCGATGAGCCTCTTCAAGAGGTAGAACTAGTGAAGGAGAAAATTGCTGAATTTCCTTCCTATTATACTGAATATTTGGATGATGTAATTGGAGGTTATGACCCTGATTTGAATCTCCCAACTTCGGCCCGACAAACACTCTCCTCCGCAGGTGATAACATTGGAAATCCGGATGATCCAAGGAGAACTCGGTCTGATTTCCAAAGAGCAGGTATTGCACTCTCTTGTCCTGATTATTTGTTGTCTGAATATTGTTATTTAATGATAATTTAAGACCCTAAGTCTTAATACCATGCTCAAAAGAATATGATATGGCAAGTTTC
The DNA here is from genome assembly GCA_001517045.1 of Pseudotsuga menziesii. NCBI lineage: Eukaryota > Viridiplantae > Streptophyta > Pinopsida > Pinales > Pinaceae > Pseudotsuga > Pseudotsuga menziesii. The sequence continues at coordinate 68,058 of LPNX010347115.1, forward strand.
CATGGATGCAGAGATGAATTCTCTTCAAAAAAACACTACTTGGGAGTTAGTTTCTCTTCCTCCGGGGAGGAAATTGGTTCAATGCAAGTGGGTGTTTCAGACTAAGGTTGATGCTAATGGAAGCACCTACAAATATAAGGCAAGTGTGGTAGAATTTTTTTTCTCCCAGGTCCAGGGTGTGGACTACCATGAGATTTTTGCACCGGTTGCAAAAATGGACTCCATCTGCCTAGTTTTGGCAATTTTGGCATCTAAGCACTTGGAAGTGAATCATATGGATGTTAAGTCTGCCTTTATGCATGGAGATATTCATGAGAAGATATACATGAAGTATCCTGAGGGCTACATTTCTCATCCATCTTTGGTTTGCAAACTAAAGAAGTCACTATATGGGTTAAAACAGGCTCGAAGTGAGTGGTATTCCAAGATGGATGCCTTCCTTCTCTCGCAAAACTTCCAAAGGTGTAAATCAGATCCAAATGTGTATATACATAAGTATGATGGTCATTTGATTATTATTGTTTTATATTTTGATGAATTACTTATTACAGGTAGCACAATTATTTCTATTTCAGTCATCAAAACTGCTCTCCACAATGCATTTGAAATGAGCGATTTGGGGCTCTTGAAGCATTTTCTGGGGCTATAAATTGAGAAATTTTTTGATGGGATAATGGTCACTCAGTACAAATACATATCAGACCTATTAGGAAAGTTTAACATGGCTGAATTTAAGGCTGCTCTGTTCCCTTTCCTTTCATGGATCAGCCTTGAAGAAGGAAAAAGCACACCTCCCATGGACTGCACTATTTATCGACGACTAATAGGTAGCTTGATCTAATTGACACATTCTTGGTATGATATCTATTATGCCATGAATGCTGTGTCAATATGCATGCAACAGCCTCATGATGTTCATTGTAAGGCATCGAAGAGGATCCTCTAGTATATTCAGGGACCCAGGACCTACGACATTCACTATGCTGCAGACTCCGAGCTAAAGCTGGTTGGTTACATAGATTCCGATTGGGCGGGTGATTCTATTGATCGGAAATCTACTTTTGGATATGTCTTCATGTTTGGTGGTGGCCCCCTTTGTTGGTCTAGCAAAAAGTAGGATGCCATAGCATTGTATTCAGCAGAGGTCAAGTACCGAGGAGCGGTGAATGCTTTCATCCAAGCTGTTTGGTTGCAAGGAATTCTTTCAGAGTTTGATATTGGCATTAATTTCTCCACTGTCCTATTTTGTGACAATAAAAGTGCTATTAAGATATCCACAGATCGAGTTACCAGTCAGAGGACCAAGCATGTAGAGATACACATGCACTATATCAGGGAATTAGTGCATGACAGGACCATCATTCTACAATACTGCCCTATTGATGAGCAGTTGCAGACATCTTCACCAAGATATTTTCATAAAAGAAGTTCACTTCCGTCCGTTCACTGTTAGAGGTGAGTTCATCAGGGTGATTAGACTACTTTCAGTGTTCAACTTGAGGGGGGGTTTTTTTCTACTGGGTTTTCCCTCTTTTCCTCACTTAGATTTATTTTTTAGCATTGTTTGAGTTACATTATTGTACACAGTGACCTATGGCCTTTGTTGTCGAGGCCCTAGCCGCTTTCATGCACTTTATGTTTCTACGTCTCCCGAGTATAGCTTAAGGGGGGGTGTTGGAGACATTTACCCACCATGCACACTTAATTTGGTCAATTTGGCCTTGTTAAACAACTATCCTAAGTTTTATTGACTTAATCGGCATTAGATGAGCACAATATGACATCAGTATAAGCACACCCATGCCTACCTTTAGTCAAGAATTCTAGCTAAGCCTTCTCCTTCATTTAAGGAGGATAACTGGGCTTCCTTCTTCAAACAAGTGTTGATGTAATTGTAACTTTGGAATGTATTCACTTGAATATCTTATGTATTGTACCATGATGTTTATTTCAGGAAGTGCTTGTAATGTATTTGAGTCATGTCATGCCCCGATGTTCCGATCGGGAGTTTCTATAATGTAAACAAGTCATGTCAAGTCATTGTGGGTAACCCTCCTATTAATCAAGGGTTAAAGTCCCCGTAGTTTTGGGGACCTAGGGTTATTAGACTCTCCTAGAGAAGTTGACCCTAGTGAGTTATTGTCAAGTCAGGAATTAGTATAAATAGAGAGTGAGCCTCTCTATTTATTACACACTCACTCACACTCAGTTGTAGCGCATAGCTTAGGGAGAAGAAGTTGTTGGGGCTAGAAAGAAAGAGGCTACTGTTGTTGGGAGATCATCTTACTGTTTTGGGGTTTTACTTTGGTGTTGATTCTATCTTTGAGGAAGTTGCGGGGTTTTCTCCATTTATGGTTTCCCCGAGGAAAAACATTGTGTTCATTGTCTCTTGTGTTTGATTGCTGTACTTGTTATTCCCTCAGTTAAAGATACTAACATAATGCTAGCTTGAATGATAAAATTCTAACATGGTATCAGAGCTAACCTAATAAGAAGACACCGTGCAGCTGTGGGAACTAGGGCTGCCTACTTTTTGGATCTCTCTCCACAGATTTTCAACAAAAGAAGGTTGGGCCAACTCTCCTCCCTAGGGCCCATCTTTCTATCGAAGAAGAATATGATTCTGATATTTTTTAGTTTTAGACCCGACACTGTTGCCGAAAATTAGGGCTTTCCACAGAAGTGGAATTTTTGAGTGAGCCCAGGCCTGGATTGATCTCCTCCTCAAAATTGAAGTTTAGAGATCAAGATCAAAGCATTTGGTTGGACAGAACTCTGGCAAAGTCAAACCCTAATATGCTCCTGAACTAGCACTGTAGAAATTCAACTCCAAATCCAGATCCGACATCTTGACCTGGTAAGATATAAATATTTTGTATTTCCATCTAAGGTTCTCAGTTAATATGTCTCATCATACCAAGCTTGATGAAAATCTTGAGGGAGATGATAAATTTTGAGCCTGGAAGTACAGGATCTTCTTGGTCCTGGAAGAAAATGAGTTGGACTCCTACATCAATGAGGAGGTTCTAGTTCCAAAGGGAGACGAGGCTAAGGCCTTACACAATAAGAAGTTGGTTATGGCTAAGAGGATTATTGCTGATTCAATCAAGGATCACCTCATACCATAGGTGTACTCCCTAAAGACACCTAAAGCTATGTTTGATGCCCTAACCAAACTGTTTGAAGGAAAGAACATAAACATGAAGATGAATTTGAGGAACCAGTTAAAGAATGTGAAGATTCAGAATGCGGACACCATACAGTCTTACTTCACAAGGGTCTCCCAAATCAAAGAACAAATTGAAGCAGTGGATGAAGAAGTGGAGAATGCAAAGATTGTAATGACCTACTTGAATGGTCTCCCTAGGACATGGGACTCTTTCATTCAAGGGATCTGTGCCAGAAATAAGTTAGTCAAGTTCAAGAGACTTTGGGAAGAATTCTCGCAAGAAGAATCTCGGATAGCAGCTTGAGAAGAAAATACAGGAAGTGCAGATCAAGCTCTCACAGTTCAATCCAAGAAACCCAGAAGGGACCATCATCACCATCATCATTCTAAAGGTAAGAACTCTTCCTACAAGAAATATCAACTTAGATGTTATACTTGTGATGAAATAGGGAACTTTGCCAAAGATTGCTTTAGCAACAAAAGAAGCTCTCATAAGAAGAAAAACAACAAGAGAAAACATCATGTTCATGCTGCAGAAGATGATGAACCTTCCACAAAGAGAAATAAGAAAGAAAGTGATGATTATTCAAGTGATGAAGAATATGTTTTGATTTCCGCTCTCACGAGAAACATCACACATGGAAGCAATGATTGGATTATAGATAGTGGGGCTTCCAAACATATGATGGGATTCAAAGAGTCTTTTGTGAGACTATCAGAACATGAATCACCCCACAAGGTGAAAGTCGGAGATGACTACCAGTATCCAATAAAATGTAGTGGGGAATCCTCCTATAAGATAGAGTCTGGAAAGTCTATAAAGATGAAGGATGTATTGTTTGTACCAGGAATTAAGAAGAACCTCCTCTCCATATCTGGATTAGATGCAAAAGGCATGAGGGTTGCATTTGTAGATGGCCAAGTTCTCATGTGGAAAAAAGGAAATACCTTTGATGATGCAGTAGTGATTGGGGAACAAGAGGGAGGTCTATACAAGTTGAAGGGCCATCCAAAACAAGCCTTGGTCCATGACACAGTAGAGCCAAATGAGCTTTGGCATAGAAGGCTTGCACATGTGCATTACAGAGCACTACCACTTGCAAGCAAAGCTATTTAAGGTCTTCCAGAAATTCAAGAAAAACATGATGGGGTCTGCAAAGGATGTGCGAAAGGAAAGAATACAAGGAAAACATTTCCAAGTAGCGATAGCAAGGCAAAATAAATCTTGGAAATCATTCGCTCTGATGTCATCCAGTTCATGAAGCGGGTATGTATACTATGTTTCTTTCATTGATGACTTTTCTAGGAATACATGGATTTACTTCATGAAGAACAAAGATGAAGTATTCAACAAGTTCAAGGAATTCAAAGCCTTGATCAAGAACCACATAGAAAATAAGATCAAGATTTTTCGATCAGATAATGGTGGAGAATTCACTTCGAATGAATTCAAAGACCTATGCAAATATTCAGGGATTAAGAGGGAGTTAACCACTCCATATAATCCACAACAGAATGGAGTTGTAGAAAGGAAGAATATAATGATCATGGAAGCTGCAAGGGCCATGATTCATGATCAAGATCTTCCCATGCATCTATGGGCATAAGCTTCCAGAACAGTGGGGTATGTACAGAACTGTACTCCACACAAGGTACTCGAGAATAAGACACTTGAAGAAGTATTTTCCGGCAAGAAACCAGAAGTTATCCATCTCAGAGTATTCGGCTGTTCAGTGTACATACACATTCCAAAATAAAAGAGGACAAAGTTAGATCCTTCAGGAAGGAAGGGTATATTTGTGGGATACTTTGAGTTATTGGAAACCTTGCATACAAGCCAAATTCAATCAAGTTATTGGAAACCTTGCATAATCCAATCATTCAATAAAATGACAAACAACACACACTGACATGTAAAACATTTTAACCAATGTTTTAGTATAACCATATCTCATGAATACTTCAATGTATTTGTAGTGGTTCATATAGTTATGTACACATTAAATCAATGTTTTGACATAACCCCATTCATATTTCATGTAATGTTTTGCAATTCTATATCAGTCTTCTATTTAGATCTCATGAAGATTTATGCAAACCCTTGTTCTTCTTAACATGAGTTTTTCTATTTACCAATAAAATAGAAAGATTGTGACACATGCTTTTAATCATGTTTATACCATAACATCATTCGTAATACTAGGAATACAGAGTGTAATGAAAAATCTGATTTTATAAAAGCATATGATAATCAAATAATCATGTAGCCCAGCATTCATATCTCATAAATAATAATGTATCTCTATATTCATATATTTATGAACAATCATGTCTTCCAACATTCATATCTCATGAATCAATCATGTAGCTCTTATGAAACAATCATGCATGCATTTATATTCATACCTTATGATACAATCATGCATGTTTTATATTCATCACTTTATGAATTTTGTTATTTGCCAATAAAGGAAACACAATCAATATATATGCTCATAATTCCTAATGCCAGGAATATGAATCTCTCTATGACTATAATGAAAAAATTAAAAAACATATAGATCTAAATAGCATATAAAAATTCCAAGTACTTATATTTTATTTTTTTCATGCTCCCTCTTAATCTCTACTTCCTTGCGAATATTACTGGAGTCCCTTGGTCTTAATCTCTTTGCAAATTTAAGTGCATGCAGGAGGTAGCGAATCTCTGCATGGAGAAACTTGATCTCATGCAACCCGGAGCGAATGATCTTCTTCAGGAAAACTTATTCCAATGGTCATCCTCTTCTTCAAAAGAGTTATCATCTCTATGAGGCTCTCATTATTCACACCATCCATTGAATAATATCTAAACCATAGATCCCATGGTTGTTCCATTAATTCACATGAATTCTGAGAATTTTATCTTCAAAGACCTGATCGTATCTCTCAAACAATTGCAAATTTTTGAAATGTGCTTGGAAACCAAAATAAATCATCACATAGTGGGTTTTGAACAGTTTTGTTTGATTTCTCATGGATTGATCATAAATGCTCCATAAAATTTGTCTTCTGAAAAGTGACAAGAATGGTGCATATTGGCATGCTCTTTAATTCACCATGCATTGGATAAAGACTTAGTCACTAAGGTCATGTAGGAATCTATATCATGCTCATCAATAATTCTTAACACCCTCTTCTTTCATGTGTTGAAGTTGGAAGCATCTTCAAGTTGATCTTCTAGTTGGACGGAGATCGATGCCATGGCTCCAATATTTTTCTCAACTCCTCAAGAACATGTAGGATTCAATTTGTGTGGGAAAAACTAATATATTGCATGCATTTTCTATGATATCATGTCAATTCTTGAGCAATAATGGATATTATTGAACTTTAAAACTTTCGATAAACAAATCCAGTGTATGTAGATCTCATAAACAATTCAAGCACACAAATTATTCAATCCGTAAGACACATGATGTACCCTGGGGAAACCATCCAAATATGGAGGATAAAAATCCCATCAAACAATCCTTTCAGTATGATAGATAATTGCAGAAAATGATTTTACAAAACTTGCAATTTTCCTGATAAGAGATATCTAAGTAGAACTAGACAATAGAGATCACTCAGAATACTATCTCAGCTTTGCCAAGTGCATAAAACTTTAGAAATAATCTTATTAAGTCATATAGTGAAAGGTAGTGAATGATTGCATGCCTTTAGGCACTATGAACACTGTTTGCACTCCTCACACATTACCTAATGCACCTTCCTTGACTTGGTGCCAAGTTGTCACCTCGTAATTACCTCCCACACTGAAGATATGCACCCTCCATTAAATCACTGGTGTTAAATACCTCTAACTGAGTTGTTAACTGATTGAACTGAATTGAACTGAATGGAACCAAATGTAACTGAATGTAACTGAGCAGAACTGAATGTAACTGAATAAAGCTGAATGTAATTGAACTGAATGTAACTAAACTGAACTGAATAGAACTGAATCTAACTGAACTGAACTGAATGTAGCTAAACTAAAGTGAATGTAACTGAATAGAACTGAATGTAACTGATCTTAATTGAATGTATTTAGTGCTTCACCATCAGTGTCATCTTTAGCAACCAATTTGCATAAATTAAGGATTAGATTCCTTAATTAATTGAAACTTTTTTTCCACGACTTAAGACTTAGCTAATGTCTTTGTAGTTCAACTTCACTGGAGGTCTGACATAGGAAATTCAAATTCTCTCTCTATCTCTGTGATCATCTTATTTATCATTAATTAATTATGCATGGCCCATGAGTGTTTAATTAATTAATCATCTTTATCATATCATACTTAGAATATTGTTACCCAACTTATGATCATATGTATTACCCCGGGTCATATATTCATATGCTAAAGTAAATCACTGTAGGGGTAGCTAATCCATAAAGGAGACTTATAGCACCTAGAGACCATGACTAGCCATACATCACATAATACATACTCATTACTTGATACAACACAAGTCCTATGGTCTTGATACAACACAAGACCATCTCCAGTTATGGAGAACCATCTCATAGGGTACTGTATAGGAGAATCATTTGAATTGATATGGCACAAGTCCTGACTTGATACAACACAAGTCTGTAGTCTTGATACAACAAAATTATCCTGAACTTAATACAACATAATTTCCTGATATTAATACAACATAAGATCATATTAGAGCCATATCTCATGACCTAAACATACTATCTTGATACAACACAAGATCTTAACTTAATACAACATAAGTTCCAGAATTGATACAACACAACTCTCATGGAGAGGTTTCTAAACTTAATACAACATAATTTCCGGACTTGATACAACAGAAGTCTCATGGAGAATGACTCCTAAAGACATACATTTATCATCTTCTCATACCAAGAACGAGGTTCCTATTTCAAACCATACAATGAATTTTTGAGTTGACAAATAAGACCATAATCTGTCACAAAACTAGGAGGTTGCTTTATATATATTTATTCAGTTAGATATCCATGAAGAAAGAAAATTTTGACATCTATTTGATGAATCTCCCACCCAAAATGAGCTGCAAGGGAAAGGATCAGTCGAACATAATTCATCTTCGTGACATGAGAAAAGGCTTCAGTATAGTCGATGTCTTCTTATCGAGAGAATCCCTTGGAAACCAAACAAGACTTGTGGCATTCAATAACATATTCGGAGGTAAAATTAGTCTTATAGACCCAATGACAGTTCATGACATTATTTCCTTGTAGTCGAGGAACAAGTTACCACATGTGATTCTTCTTCAAGGAATCAATTTCAGCTGACATAACATTCTCCCAGTCTGGAATACCTTGAGCATCAACATATGTATCATGATCATAGGTGTTAAGTACATGTTTGATTGAGACAACATTTCCATATTGTTTCTGGCTATAATTCTACTTACTAATACTCAAATTTCCAGCATTTGATCTAGTAGCTTCAATTGTTTAAATAACCCAGTGAGGTAAGAAAGTTGTCGGTGATCATTAGTCATGTGAGTCAAGGTAGTTCGACTTCCAACTTCAAAAACCACAGTAGATCAACTATTAGTTGAATCAGGAGTGGAATTCATCAATTTGATCAGGACTCTATGGATGGATACACTCAACCTGGACTCATCAAGAATGTCAATTGGATCATTGTTCAAAGGACCAAGAGAGGAACTTAATAAATTATTACTTGAAGTTGTCTCATAAAAAAAAACTTCGACTCAATATGATTTGTAGTTTGCTACACCTAAATCTCTTCATTGTTATGTTAGGAGATGGGAATTCCTTGGTTTTCTCTAATCCATCAAAGTTAGAAGTGAAGAAATGAAATAAGGAGGCGTATTCCCTTATTTTTACCTGATCTGAGCCACCACCACACCTTGCCAATGGACAACAAGCGATACCTAAGATGGAAACACACCTTGCTCATTGGCAAGGAGAGGTGATTCCACTTGTTTCCTTCATGTAATAGGAGGTACCCCTTGACACTGCTTGTTACCCTTCTGCAAAGTCTGGCGTTCTTCTTAAAAAGGAAAAAAGAAGAAGTTTCGAGAAGTTTCTCAAAGAGGACTTTGTGGAACCTCATCCCTAAGGATCTTGATAGGTGGATATCAAGATACCTTTTCCTTAGGATGATCCCATAACCGTCTCCTTTGAATCCTCAACCCATCCTATCCATTATGGATTTTAAATAGTGGCTCACCCCTCATGGGAACGGGGAGGAAGATTGTGTTAAAGTGTCAAGACTATGGACAAATAATCCCAGACCTTCTTAGAGTCATTAGAGGCAAGTTGAAGCTTGAGGAAAGGTTCCATTGGTAGAATATCCCAACACCAAGGCTTGGTTGTGATCTCTCCCTATTTGATTATTAATACAAGCATTATTTTCTTTCCCATAAACATTGTCTGTTTCATTATAATGCTCTGATTATTTCCTTTCTCCTTGGTCATCAGCATAGAAATATAGATTATCTTGTTACTCTCATGTGGTATTTGTTCTTTGTGTCTATTGCAGGTCCATTCACCGCATAGCTCTAACAAAACAAGTTCATACCATCAGATCCACCCGTTAAAAGGTATGAGAGAAGTTTAATTCAAGTGATCTATATTTCTAGGGAAAGTTTCTTTACATTGCAGTGTGTTTTGTTCTAGATCTGAACCATTCAGACTAGGAAAAGAAACTTTGTCCACTTTGGCTGAGTTTTTCCATAAACATAGTTTAACAGGATCAAACAATCTATAGGATTTCAACTCATTAGAGTAACCCATCATGATGCAAGCATGATTCTTAGCATCCATTCTCTTCCTGTAGTTATCATTGATATGTGCCCAAGAAACACATCCAAATGTTTGACGTGTATGATTGAGGGCTTTATACTATTCCATTTCTCGAGAGGAGTCGTGTTTATGACTAATCAAGTCATTACAAGATTCATGTGATAATTTGAGAAGTAGACGAATTCTTCCCAAAATTTCAATGGGATGTCCTTGGCCTATAATAGGAATCTAACCATTTCTACCATGGTTTGATTCTTCCTTTTTGCGACGCCATTTTTCCGAGGGGCGTGAGGGAAAAAACTCTACCAATAAAGACCATTTTGCAAGATATATTCATAAAACTGTTGACTCAAATATTCATCACCATTATCTGATCTCAAACATTTAAGGGGTTGACCACACTGCTTCTCAGTCAATACTCTAAATTCCTTGAATATTTCAAATACTTTACTCTTTTTATTCAAGAAAGAAACCCATGTAAATATAGAGAAATAATCAATGAATGTCAACATATACTTTTCACATGCTAATGATGGTTTGTTCATGCAATGAAGATCACTGTGAACAAGCTCTAGTCGTTCTTATTCAAGGCATGCTTTACTCGAATTAAAGGGTTCCTTATGATTATTCCCAAGCATACATCCTTTACAAACTCCATTAGGTGGAGACTAGTAACCATATTTTGAGTTACCATCATCTTCATACTTAAAAATCTTAGATTACCCAGTCATTCATGCCAAATTCGAATGTTGTCGTTCATTTGAGCGATGAGCGTAGTCGGTCTAGTCATTTAGGAAAGATTCAAGGGAGGAACAAAGAACCTATAAATTCCATATTTGGGATCCAAAATCCCTAAATCAACAGTTGTCTCTCCAAGCCTTAAATCCTTTACGATAAAGAAATCCAACCAAAACTCAACAATATTCTTGGCCTTTGTTAGTTAAGTAACCGACAACATGTTTGCACTTAGACTCGGTACACAATATATGTCAGATATATGACCGTGCTGACATTCAACATCACCATTTCCAACAATAGTGAGAGTGTAATCATTAACGACATAAATTTTCTCTTTAGGAGCACCAGTTAAGGAAGACAACAAAGAAATATCATTTTCCATATTATGAGTACATCCAAAGTCCACTATCCATTCAATTTGATTGGTATGAGCATGCAATTCCTAGGAAGTGATGATGGATAAGGTATAATTTTTAGGAGTTTTATTGGTCAAATATCTAGTCAATCCACTATCCTCCAGGTTCTTGACCTTTCCTTCTAAGTCAATCCACTATCTTCTTCCAACAATTATTCTCAACATGTACTAACATTGTGCAGTGTCGATAGGTATTCTTATTCCTACTCTTATTAATTGATGACAACTCTTCAGTATTCCCTTTTGTAGGTTGGTCAATACATTATAATCGTTGATCTTGTTGACCACGTTCTTTAAATTTTGGCTTGACCTTGTTTTTTGCATGTGAGCCTGGTTTTTTCCACCAAGATTTCGTTCTTCAAGCAACTTCTGTTGGTCCTTGATTAGGAAATCACAAAAAGTATCAAAGGTAAACTTATCATCGTGCTTACGTGACATCCAATTATACCAAAATGAGGAACACAAGCCATCATATGGTGCCTTAAAATTAATCAAAACTAGCTCGATGAGTTGTCCATCCTTATTCAAAAAAGCCTTGTCACATTCTCCCAATTTTAGCTGTATCTCTTTGACATGAGCTAAATAGTCCTTGATCCAATCAAAGGAAAGAGGTTTCAGAGATATCAACTCTTTCTTTATCTGCATTACTTCACCTTAATTTATCTTGTTGAATAGAGTCTTCATCTTGGTGGAGACGACATGGGGATAGTCTATCCCACTTGTATGAAAGAGATTCTCCCTTGAAATGTATGTCGTGATAAGACCCACAACTTAGTCCTTCTTTACAACGATTGAAAACTTAGCGTGAAATCCATTGGATCATCAATACCAGTCTTCATGAACTGCTATTATAGATTATTTTACCACACATGGTTGATCACATATTTATGGCCTTCCCTGTCCCTTTGCAGAATCTTTAGACCCCATGGACTTATATTATATTTTGATGTTCCAAGTTCATCCCTAAAAAACACCTGTTTATTTCTTGCACACGTCTTTTAAACCCATACTCGTGTGTACACGCGAATTTTGACCTCAAACCCACATACATCGGGATGTGTGCATAAGTCCAAATATTTTTGGAGTTTTCCTCATAAGAGTCCGAAGATCCTAACTCTTGGCCTTCCGTATGCCTTGAGATCGCTTGGATTCAACCCCCCATTACCCTTTTGGAGTGCTATTTAAGGAACTCCTTGGATACATTGAATAGAGGGAATTGAAGAGCAAAGAAATTATAGTCCATTGTTGCCTCAGTTTTCATATACTTGAGTCTGCATCCCTTTGTCCCTTTGGAGCACTTTGTGTTCTTCCCAAGCTTTCCTTTGCTTGTGAGCTTGCTATCGAGAGATGGAGGATTAAGGTGGTGGAGGACCAGGTGGAGGAATTGGTTTCTTTGGTTTGTAGATGTGCCGACAGAGGTTGTGACTATTGTAATATATGATTTTATTAATAGAAATATATTTTCCTGTCCAATTATGTGCAATTTAATATGAATAGTGAATCCATGGATGTATTTAATTGCTTATGCATTTTTGAATAGATATGCTAGAGTAGGTCTAACACATTATTATAGAGCATGCTTGTCTTGTTTTATGTTGCTGAGAGCAAATTGCTAATGCAAGCGTGAATTGGAAAATCTCAACGGGGATCTACTTCAATCGTATGAAACAAGGTACGATTCGGTATCCCTTAGTGTTAGATGTTTGGTTTCTCTTGCATATTGGGAAATATTGATTTCTAGTGTCAAATATGTCTGTTGTGGTACACCCCAAGCCATAGGAAGTTTCTCTCCATAATAGAATTGGCAACCATATTGGCATTCGGCAGGATCGCAGGTTTAACCTCACTCCACCAGGCCTCAAGGTCAATGATGTTCTATGCTGTAGAGTGCACACGAACTACGATATCTGACTGGAGTACCTTGCTGCTAAGCAACATGAAGCAACAACTCAGTGACTACAAGATGGGAAAGGCATGGAACTTTGGGTCCGACAGCATACTAAGTGCATTCTTTTTCAAGCGGGTGCTGGGGATAAGCCCTAGAGTTGAAATTGATCCACATGGAGTTAGGGATCTGGCTCAGCTACGTCGGGCCAATGTCATGCGGAGACTGGGAGGGGGAAGGGTGCCTAACCCCTATCCAATAGACTTCTTTCTCTGGTGGTGAAAACATATCATCACCATAAATGACTATCCCTATGCAGGGATCGACTTCCAAGGAGATTGGATATGCCCCTACCACTAGGAGCAGCATATGGAGACATAGGTAACGATCCCAACTCACCTTTTTTTTTTGAATTATTAAGTTTTTTTGTGTTTTTTGATATATGAAATCAAAAGACACGTTTTTGGTGTGAAGACATATAATGATACTCTTTCATGTACATGCAGATGTGGGACCATGATGACCATATGAATTTTCTCGTCATCGATGAAGGGGAAGAGGCGATGAGATCATGGGTGTGGATGCGGAGTAGATGCTCCAAAGAATTAACAAAACTTCGTTCGCTTGACACAGAGTGTTCCCATGGTGCAAGTTGAGGAATTTCTCGAGGCCATGCCATGACAAGTGGTTGGAGTACCATGGGCATGGGTTCAATTATTTCCCTATCTAGCTAGAGCCATGGTGTGCTACCATGATCAGCACCCTCCTCCACCTTAGACTTAGAGACCTGGGTGTATATGTTTTGTATGACCATGTAGTATATTTTGGTTGTTCGAAAGCCCCAATTTTGTATATGAAACTTATGTATTATGATGTCACCTTTTTTGGACTTAATGAAAAATATTTATGATGATTGATTATTATTCTATTTACATGTGTAAAATGTGTTTGTGAAATGATTTTATCATTTGTGAAACAAATGCCAATCTAGTACATAGTTAGCATATGAATCAACAACTTGATTAAAATTTCTTGTAATGTGAATGTATTTTATGCTCTCAAATTGTCATTCTAGCAATCTTACATGCAATAATCTTCATAACAATGTCGGATCCATAACACAATACAATCCATTAAGTTGTGAGACCACTAACTGCGAATCAAGATGTACCTCAAGAGAAAGGACACCGTGTGAAATGGAATCAAGCAATAAATCAATCATGACAGTATATTCAGCAACATTGTTTTACGAAGGCCATAAACATATGCCTCCTGAAGACAACACTTGAGCTGTAGGAGTATAAGTCACCCAAGCAGCTGAAGCTGAGTGACATGCCATCCAACTGAAAGGTATCAAAATATGGATCCCAGTAATCCACTATATGCTGGAGTAGCCTTGGCTTAGTCCTCAAGCTACCAAGGCACCAAAAATTATATAACCCACAAGCCCTCAGTGCTTGTTGAGCCATGAGATTAGCCTGTACAGGCTCTTCAACATCACCATGTTCTCTTTCTCTCCATTCTAGCACCATCCTACACAAAAATTTCCAAGTTCAATGAGTGTTTGCCTTTGAAAATCATGTTTGCGGCCCTGTACGTGAATTTTTTTGAAACAACCGCATATGTACACGGGTATCATGGTATTTTCCGCATATACCCATCCCTATACATGAAAAAATACCTGATTTCTATGTGGGCTGAAACACACTGTTTGGGATGGCATAAATAAAAAAATTGACCATTAAAATTAAAAATTTATGCATGAAAGTGAAAGAGGAGGGCATGAGTAATTACCTGGACCAAACGTGAAGTGATTTCACCAGATGATGCTCCCAGAATCAACTCTTGAAGTTCTGGATACAAAAGCACTATGGTGGGTGAATTTTCAAAATGGTATGAAATTTTTTATTTTTTCACTATTTTATAGAATTGTTTTTGAAATTTTTGCCCACTTCCTATAGTTTTTGACCATTTCTGACCATTTTCGACCGTTTGTACTAATATGATGTTGCAAGATCCTGTTTTGGGTGTAGTTTGACCGAGTCTTTGATCCGTTCGTTCCTATTACAGGTATCATGTCTAAACTAGCATATAGGTTAGGATTTCACATCTTCCTGTATTTTGCATGACCTTATGACCATTTCATTTTAACCTTAGGTACAAACCCATTCCATGATGTCATGAAACCTTCTTGTTGCTGTTAGAAGTGGTGTTATGTGAATGGTAGAGATTTCTTATACATGGGTGCCCTAATTAGATCCTCTTTTGCATTTGGTACCCATGCTAACATTTCTCCTTTAGGTTGTGGGAGTCCCTTTTTAATCCCTCCATGTCTTTGAGCAAGAGATTCATACTCCTCTTGAACTTTATGTTGGCCACTCCCCCAGGACTCCCTTGTATATATCAAGTTTTAATTGCATTTTCATGAGTTTTGCTTGCCTTCTTGAGCTTTATGCAGACTCCCTGACTTTGAGTTATTAGCCATATAGCCTGAGCTTGTCTCATGTCTAGCCAAGCAAATCCTTTTTACATATCTTTTTGCAGCTTGATCTTCCCATTTACCGGGAGGAGACCTTCCCCCAAGTGTCATTATCCTGCACATGTTTCCTTGCATTGAGCATAGGTATGTTCCATTGCTTGGAACTAGC
This sequence comes from Pseudotsuga menziesii, assembly GCA_001517045.1. Lineage (NCBI taxonomy): Eukaryota > Viridiplantae > Streptophyta > Pinopsida > Pinales > Pinaceae > Pseudotsuga > Pseudotsuga menziesii. Next base: position 83,709 of record LPNX010347115.1, read on the forward strand.
TTTCCTACCCCTGACACTCATATCCTCCTAGCTATGTACTATAAAGCACTTTTATTATTTTTCAAGATTTTCAAAATATCTGAAAAAGTCCAAAAAAATAAAAAAACCAAAAATATGGACAGGAAAAGATGTTATATTTGGTAGCAGTCGAGTCGTGTCGACTTCGAACAGAGCACTGTATATCACATCTGTTGGTTGGGTTATTAGTTTGAGTTTAGGAGCTATACTTGTTACTCTGAGTTTATATCCATTGATTGGTTAATATTCTAGTCCCTATGGAGCCTCTGTTGATGCCTCATGTGTCACAGAGATGTCCCAGTTTGCATATCGAGTCCATGCTGCCTACCTTCAGTCACTATTCACCTTTATGCTCTTGTTCGAAGGAAGTTGAAGCCTGAGTCGACCATTCCTCAGTTATCTTGACTTTGCATGTCAGCCATTCCCGGTATTGTTACTGGTTCATGCACATCTTATTTGAGTTCTTCCACATTATACAATGTTTCTGAGTACCTCGTGTTGGTTGATGTGGGATGCCTTAATTCCCTCCTTCCAGCAGATTCCATTCCATCGACTTCAGATCATTTATTCTTGAATAGGAATCTAGAGTCATTTGAGTTCCTTGAGACTTACAGTCATTAGTGTTAGGTTCTCTCACCATCGAAAGTTTTAGGAATACATCAATGTCCCATGTTCGATGGATTCTTCCAAGTGTTCAACCTCAATACATTTATTCACACTTGTTAGATTGCACTATGTACCTTGATTGCCATTTTCATTATCGGTGGGTGGTCTCGCATTTGTTAATGGTATACATCAATGATTGGTAATCAGATGATGGACTACTATGTTCGACCTCAACACACCTATTCGCATACTAGGACATGTACTCGTAGCAGTTCATGTAGAATACTTTCCAGTTTGGTGGCATTCCATGTATGCTACCTCCTTGATCGTGCCAGTGTTCATGAGATCTCAACTCTCGTGATTTGATTCCAGTGTATATTAGATATCTTCATCCACTATGGATATCCTTATCCATTGTATATATTCATCTATTATGTAGAACTTGATTTGTTGTATATCTTCATTTACTTTGGAGATTCTGATCTATTGTATATTGTATATGGCGATGACCACACATGTCACAATTTGTATATCATGCCTATTCATGGCCACTGTACTCTTATGTATCCGAGACTGATATATGTATTTGCAGTCACATGCAGAGATTAATTATTGTATTATACTAATGAGTGGTTGGTTCTTCCACCTGGGTATTCACTACTCCACTTCTGGGATGGATTTTATAATGTATTTCGGCCATCATGTTACCCCTACGATCTCACACATTAGGGGGTATCTATTATAGCTGATCTTACCACACATGGTTGATCACATATTTATGGCCTTCCTTGTCCCTCTGCAGACTCGTTAGACCCCATGGACTTATATTATACTTTGATGTTCCAATTTCATCCCTAAAAACACATGTTTATTGTTGTACGCGACTTTTAAACCCATACTCGCGTGTACACGCGGATTTTGACCTCAAACCCGCATACATCGAGATGTGTACATAAGTCCAAATATTTTTGGATTTTTCCTCATAGGAGTTCAAAGATCTTGACTCTTGGCCTCCATATGCCTTGATATCGCTCGAATTCGACCCTCCATTACCCTTTTGGAGTGCTATATAAGGAACCCCTTGGATACATTGAAGAGAGGGAATTGAATAGAAAAGAAATTATAGTCCATTGTTTCCTCAGTTTGCATATACTTGAGTCTGCATCCCTTTATCTCTGTGGAACACTTTGTGTTCTTCCCAAGCTTGCCCTTGCTTGTGAGCTTGCTATCAAGAGATGGAGGATTGAGGTGGTGGAGTTCCAGGTGGAGGACTCGGCTTCTCTGGTTCGTAGATGTGCCGACAGAGGTTGTCACTATTGTAATCTCTGATTTTATTAATAGAAATATCTTTTCCTGTCCAATTATGTGAATTTGAATATGAATATTGAATCCATGGATGTATTTAATTGCTTATACATCATTGAATATATATGCAAGAGTAGGTATAACACATTATTATAGAGAATGTTTGTCTTGTTTGTTGTTGTTGAGAGCGAATTGCTAATGCAAGCGTGAATTGGAAAAGATCAACATGGATCTACTTCAACCGTCTGGAACACGGTATGATTCGGTATCCCTTAGTGTTAGATGTTTGGTTTCTCTTGCATATTGGGAAATATTTATTTCTAGTGTCAAAGTTGTTTGTTGTGGTACACCCTAAGCCATAGGAAGTTTCTCTCCATAACAAATGCCACAATCCTTTTCTCTTCAACATGGCCTCCATATCAGTCACCCAAATATAATAACTATGTCCATTAAGAACAATAGATTCTATCTTGGAAGCCATCCTTCTGATTTTATAGATATGATAAGAGTTTAGGTTGAGGTATAAGTCGACAAATCTTAGGTCTAGATTCAGTAAACCCTAGATCCGACTCATCACGATTTGCAGACAACAGGGCTAAGTCAAAATTATTTTCTCTAATACCATGTTGGGAAGCCTCTAAGCATGAACTATAGAACATAACGAAAATAAAAGAAGGAAACAATATTCCAAGGAGAAAGTTGAAGTCTAAGGACACCGTTGAAGAACTTAAGAACAATAAATCATGATTAGAACATCACAATGCATATTGAGCATGATAGACACCTCAAGACTATATATTATAAAACCCATAGGGTTGCATATTTATAGTTAACATATATATCCAAATTCTTGAAAGTGGGGAAGATCCAATCCATAAATAGGGGTCTTTGGTCCAAATATTTTCTATAGAATATGCAATGTCCCAAAGTATAGCCGGTTTTTGTAGTCGTGTCGACCATTTAGTTGTTTGTTCAACCAACTGTTCAGTCGCTCTAATGACTCTAGTCGACTGCTTCGCTAGTCGCTTGTCGTATAATGATTGATTGTCTCCAGAAGATCGAGAGGTGTTATGAACCACCAAGGCTGTAGGTTCCAGCACAAGGTTCTCTTCATATGGTGGAGAAGAGATACAAAATAAATTGGGATTAGTTGTCTTCTAAAAACCTACAATTATCCATATACCAATCCTCATAAGCATCTTCTACTTCATACCATGCAAATCTTTTTTCAATATACTCTTTAATGATGATAGAATTCATGACATCAATCATATGTTCCTCAAATATACAGTTTATTTGTTTCATGGCCTCGAGCTTTGCATTATATCATGTAATTTTTTATCACCCACATTTCAATTCTTCAATTCCGTGAGGGTTTGAAGGAAAAAATTTATAATGGATGTAGCACACTCAATATTGACTGAAAATGTATCCTATAATGTCATAATAAAACCCTGAAAATTCTCTATCTAATGGTGTTGATCTTGTTTCAATATGATCTCCCTGTTAAAAGTTAGGTCCTCTATTAGACCTGTGGTTGTCACATGAAGCCCTAAAAATACATATTTCAAACTATAATATCTCTTATGTCTAAACTCTGATTTGAGCATTTTTTTTTAAATAGTGTATTTTTCCTAGAGGAACTCAAATATATAATTATTTTCTTCAAATTCCAGCAAAAAATATTTAGAAACGATGAGAGTGTCGCTACCCTCTTTTTTTCTCCAAGATTTTGCAAAAAATAAAAATAAAAATAAAAATCCAAAATTTCAACCCAAGAAAGAGCTCTAATACCAAATGTTGTGTTCATTAACCCAAATGTTGTGTAACTCAAAAAAATCAAAAGATAGAATATAAAAAATAACTTTGTAGATAATACAATAGGTCCACACAATAAACCACAAGAGAATAAACACATTAATATGGAAAGAACCCTTAAGGTAGGGTAAATCCATTAATTATTCCTTAGGAAAGGAATCACTCCACAAGCTATATGATTGTTTTAATTGTGAAATACAATATACTTCACAAAGACATCTCATTCCATTGCTTCTACTTATTTATATAGTTTTTATCTAACCTTATAGATACTTTTTAGAGAATACATTTTCTAGTAGACAAAATCTTTTAAATACTCAGAAAAATAATATTTTAATAGATAGAACCTTTTAATAAGCCTTATTACAATTATTATTTTTCACACTATATAAACGGTATTTAATAGAGATAGTTCAATACATAATATTATCATCTTAGATACCTCTATGAATACCTTATATTACACTGTGTAAGTAAATTAAATAATATATTTTAACATATTCTAATATAAAATGTCTACTCTACATCATTATTGTGCATTTAAATATTTCAATTTAATATAATTATTTATTAATTAAAAAAACACACACACAACCGACCATTGACATGGAACTATAATTGTAAGGCAATAACATTGATACACTATATACTTGTGTTTTACGATATATAGATAATATCGTAAAAACATAAGATAATATAAGAAGCTTAAATCATGAGAAGCTTAAAAACTTAAATTTCTTAATTTTTGAATTTAGGATATGAGAAGCTTAAATCATGTTAATCATCTCTTAAATTACATTACCATATATGATGTAAGGATTATCACTCGTTTTCGGAAATACTAAATGTTTTAGATGATATAAGGGTGAAATAATAGATAGAAGGAAGCATCGAAAAATTAATAGGGGTGTAACTAAAAAAAGGTGAGATATGAGAAGGGGTGAAACAATAGTCATTGTTGATATCAAAGGTCGTTACCAACAATGTGATGGCCTTTCTGGCTCCAAACCATCGGGATATTTTACAACCAGCATTTTATGCACAGAACGATTACTGCATGTGATGGCCTTTCTGGCTCCAAACCATCAATTGCTGGAAATGCTGCAAATAATGATGAGGCTGGTTCAACTGGGGCTGGAAATGATACTAGAACTGCTACAGGAACTGAGGCTAGTTCTACTGGTAATGCTTATGGTTCAGCATATTAAACTATTGTATCGAGAATGAGAAACGAAGTGACCAATGGTGACACCTTCACATAAATGAAGATGATAGGGTCCTTTTGAATGAATCAATGAGTGGTGAAAGCCTAAAATACACGATTCCACCATGACACATGTGGCAAAGGGACTGTAAGGACAAATATGCGCTTGACAAGATGTTGATTAGGGATGATTTGTTAAGGATGATTTTTTATTGCAGCGAGAGGCGCTCTATAGCCTAGTATGGAGGAGATCTTGTAATGTTATGTAACGTTCCTCTTGTAAATGTCGGCCATAAAAAATAATTTTTTTTAATTATCCTCCAAAATAAATGTCGGCCACAAAAACAACCTAATATGGGAGAGATGTTGTAATGTTCCTACCTAACAAAACAATAAAAAAAGAAAATTTAATTATCGGCCAAAAAAGAAGTCGGTCAGAAAAACAACACAACATGGGGGAGATGTTGTAATGTTCATACTTAACAAAATAATAAAAATTAGAAAATTGAATTATTTGCAAAACAAAGTTGGTTGCGCACATGGTTTTAAAACCATGTTTAAGGCCTCCTAAACAACCCATGGTTTTATTGTACATGGTTTAGGAGGGCCTTGCAAATGGTTTTAAAACCATGTGCAAGGCCTCCTAAACAACCCATGGTTTTATTGTACATGGTTTAAGATGTAGTGCAAATGGTTTTAAGATCACGCGCAAGGCCTCCTAAACAACCCATGGTTTTAAGAGGGCCTTGCACATGGTTTTAAGACCATGTATGGGGGAGATGTTGTAATGTTCTTTCCTAACAAAATAAAAAATAATATAGAAGAGGTTTGCACCTCCAAATATTTGATCCCTCTCGGTGCTTGATAGAGCCCAGGATTTTTAACACAAATGGACACTTGTTTTCCTTTTAAATATAAAAAAAAGTTTTGGTGGAATAGGAAGACTTATTGTTACAAAAATGCTCCAATCAAATTGAGATGTCTTTATGGAGCTAGGATAAAACATTAATACAAAAAAGTTGCATTCTTTCAAAGTCAACCGATTTCTAAAGGCTTAACTATCATAAATTTTGATAACCTACAATACAAAATACATTTTGTTGTCAGAAAATTCGCATCTTCTGTGGACAGAAGTTGTTCCTCTGCTCTGACTGGTTCAGCTCCAGAACAAATAAGTTACAACAAGGTTGATAGACTTCTCCTAGAAACTACTTGAGACACCTGGAATACAATATTCAGAGATTGATGTGGTCCTTCACCTATGGCAAAAGATCTCCAAGAAGATACCTGCAAACACACATCAAACACAAAAGATCAAAGTACCAAAGTATTATCTATAGATCTATATTGGTGACTAAGGAATCCAATAATAAACATGCAATATTATACAAGACAAGTTATATGGGAAGAAAACCAACTTTACATTAATGAATAGTGAAGAGTTACAACATGTGCCTTAGTGTTGAATGCACTCCTTCACAAAACCGATGTCTTATCCCCGATAGCTCCAACTTGCTCTTATATGCTCACTCTTGATGGATCAGGACAGAATGTCAAAATGACAGCATGAATTTGCTCTCTCATCAACCATGGAGTATGATCCTGTTTATATAGGCCTCAAATGGATAGGGATGGTTGAAATTTTGGTGGGTGAGGTGGACATGAGATCCCCAAAGCATGGATCTCTAGCTCAACTGACCCAGGTGAATAGGGATAAGGCATTCCACAAAGCTTTTGATCTAGAAGCTTCATGAAGCTTCTCTTTTTCACTTTTTACCAAGGGCACCGCTCTTGCTCCTTGATGATAGAGCAGTGCTAGGGCAGAACCGCACTTCAAACAAAGAGTAAAGGCGATGCCACCGCATGTCTTCAAAACTGCTCAAGCGGTGCTGAAGAAGCTACCACTCCTAAGATTAAGGGTAAAAGCGGTGCTTGGTTTTTATGTGCTAGTTTGACATTTGGAGCAAGGTTTTTTCACTTCAAGATTTGGGAATGAGGGCAAACACGAATGTTTAGGATCTTATCACATGTTGGTGATGATATTTAGGTGTAACAGAATGCCCCCCAAAGCATGAGGCTAGAGCGATACAATAGGCGAGATATTTGATAGAGCAAGTTATCACTTTGAGGCAAGAGTCATCTTGATCGGAGATCAACATCAACCAGGCATCTCTAATACATCAATACTTTTGACTCGTGACAATATATGTCTTCACCGTCGCTGCAGACCAATACAAGGCAGATCCATGGGAGAGATAAACAAACATGGCTACTAGAATACAAAGTAGATCCATGTGATAGAGGACTCAAACATGGACATAGCTACCATACATACAATGTATATCTATGTCATATAGATGCAAATTTGAGCATATCCACGACCATACAAATGTGGATCCATGCTGGTACTTCATACAATATACTCCATCACAACCTGGAGAGAAAGTTATGAGTGATTTCAAATAGATACCCAGGGTCTTCGTCTCATCTTCCACAAAGTACGATTCTATCCATGTGATTACAATGTTCTGAAGTCGAACATGGTAGAAACCACTTGATTACCGGCCAATGATGTGAATAGTTAACAAGTGCGAGGTAGATCACCATTGATGTCAATGATTCCCAATGTACCCTAGTACAATCTACTAAGTGTGAATAGATGTTTTGATGTCGAACACCCAGTGGAATCGTTCAATCAAAGGTCAATGATGTGAACCTATATCGAAAGTGAGAAAATTTGTCATTGAGGCATACAGATCCCAAGCTACTAAATTTGTTTCTAAGACTATTTCCTGGATAATGAGATGATGTTGATAGGAATAGTCTCGTCGAAGGAGGGCCATGATGAATCCCACATCAATGACATGAAACTTGGAACAAAATTATGGAACATTGTAGATAATGTAACCATAAGACTGACTCAAAAGTACTGACACAAAAGATGTTTTGACTGCAGAGGTAAACTTCTTTTTCCTTTGAACATCGGGTGAAACGACAAAAGACTTGGCAGCATGACTAGACTAGACGGACACACAATACGACTGTGGACAATGCATTCTTTTGAAAGGCTCAAAAGAGTGACATGACTCATGAAAGTGGGTTGACTTGTAAGTTAGCTGAATACCCAATTGACTGAATGATATGCGGACAAATTCCATGTTCAAAGGTGACAAACAAATGACATTTATTTGCAAAATGATTCCCTTCCCTTAATTTCCCTATCATGATTGATGAGTGCCTCTTTTTGTTTTTACGAGTCCAAATGTTGAAGGCATTTACCCACCATGCACACTTAATTTGGTTAATTTGGCCTTGTTTAACCACTATCCTATGTTTTATTGACTTAATCGGCATTAGATGAGCACACTATGAGATCAACATGAGCACACCCATGCCTGCCTTCAGTCAAGGAGGCCAACTAAGCCTTCTCCTTCATTCAGGGAGGCTAGCTGGGCTTCCTCCTCCAAACAAGGAGCACTCTTGGGTTGATCTACGTGTCATAAATGCACATAATTGCTAACTGATGGTTACAATCAGTTAAGCTAAGTGGTGAAGGTGTTTGCACTCATTATATTGATTATTTTTATTAATATTTATGAATTGGAGTCAACTAAGGCACCTCCAATCACATCCGATGACCAATTTGAGTTTAGTTAATGTCATTGGGGTTCATTGGAGTTAATGATGCGCTACCACTTGTTGGTTGGCATGCAGTGACATGTGTCTGATCTAATTTCAGTTAGACTTAGTCATCCGTTGCACTCCAACTTCAGTTAGGACTTAGTTGAGTCAATCGGGACTTGATTAGTTGGTTAACTAAGTGTTTTTATTGTGGCTTACAGTCAGTTAAGCTACACCCATTCACTCAATTTGAATGACCTCCTTGGGAATTCAAATTGTCTTGGAATTCATGCACCTTGCATGATCATTGTATTGTATTATTCATTCTTTATTGATTATACAGAGCTGCTACTTCCATTGCAACACCATTATGCCAATTTTATGCTTAATTGTATGAAATCTTTGCGAGACTGTGTTTTTTGTCCCTAGATCACTGTGACAGATTCATATTGTATTAGAGACCATGGCAGGATGAAGCTCATATCTTGCATGAAAAATTGAGCAAAATCTAAAAAATACAACACTACACCAGAAGCCAAGGCTTACCTCTTAATACCCCAAGTTAAGGAATTATTGGTCAAGCTTTCTTGATCAACTATGTTGGGTGCGATGAAAGCCTAAAATGTGCAGGCTGTTCAACCTTACGGTGCCTCTTTTGTTGTGATTTGTAGGTTTTAATAGGTGAAATCATTCACTCCAGCAGTTTGAGATGGCTTCTTCTGTCGAACTTTCAACTTCGTTCAATTTCCATTCATGGAAAGGAGATATGGAGATCTAGCTACATGCCAGAGGACTTTACCAGGTCACTATGGACACTGAAGAAGAGCCTACTCATGTGATAGACAAAGATAGATTCTTGAAAAAAATAGATGAAGCATTCAAATTCTTGCGCCTCTCTATTTCCCGAGATCTTCTTTTCCATCTCTCGGGATTGAAGACTCCAAAGGAAATTTGGGACAAATTGGAAACCCTGTATGAAAAACAGGATGATTTGAGAGTATACCAGCTTGAAAATGAGTTGAAGTCTCTCCAACCTTCCAATTTTGAGACCTTAAATTATTTTTTCACAAAGTTCAAGAACATTGTATTACTGTTGAAGTAGTGTAAGGTGGAGAAGGAGGATGATTAGCTCATCCTCACCATACTCTCCAAACTTGGAGCTGATTATTCAGTTTTTGTCTCTACATTTCATGCGAGGAAGCTCACAACCCATGGATGGAAGATGCCTTCACTCAATGCCTTCATTGAGTCCCTAACAAGTGAAGATGATAAGCTTGTCCAGATGGGTATCATCAGATCCTCCCATGATCAAGCCCTCCATGTATTGGGGCCCAAAGATCTGAAAGGTAAAGGAAAGTAGTAGAAGAACCCAAAAACCAAATTCGAAGCTCCTAATCCTAAAGTTGAAAACTAGTAGCATGAAGAGCCTTCCGGCTTAAAGAAGAATAAAAGCAAAGGGCATCATGGAAAGGAAAAAGTTAAGTGTTCATACTATGAGAAGGGATTCCACCCTGAACATGCCTGCATGAAAAAGAAACTTGATGAATCTATTTCTCTTCTTGATAAAAATCACGTAAATTTTTCGAAAAGCTTTTGCAGGAGAGATCATCAAGATCGGGAACCACAACATGAAAGAGGTCATGCTCTCATGGCAATCAATTCGAAGTCCAAAGCTCTCTTGATAGATTCTGGAGTTTCAAATCACATGATGGATGAAAGAGACTCTTTCTCATCTTTGGAGACCGGCAAATCCATCCCTATCCACATGGGAGATGACTCGACAATCATATCCGAAGGACAAGGTACTGTAGATCTTGAACATGGTTATTTTTCCAATGTTTAGTATGTACCATCTCTTGCATCACACCTCCTAAATGTTTATCAAATGACATATATAGGAGTGCCCACGAGAGTCTCCTTTATCCCGGATGATGTAGAGATCATAGAACTTGCATCCGAAAAACTTGTAGCAAAAGGCCTTGCAAACCATCATGCAAAAGACACCGAGTTCTCCCATTTTCTGGCAGATGCAAAGCCCACTGCATTGCTGACTCATGGAAATGAAGTTATTATAATGTGGCATGAGAGGTTCGGCCACCTGAACTTTAAATAATTGCATCAATTACAGAATAATTCTATGGTTGAAGGCCTCCTGGTCATCAAAGCTACCACCGGAATTTGCAAGGGCTGTGTTGTTGGAAAGCACCCTGAGCATAAGTTCGATCCGGGGAAGGTAAGCCGAGCATCATGCATATTGGGACTGATAGATTATGATATCAGTGTTTCCATGCCTATCACATCCATGAATTCATCAAGGTACGTTCTGACTTTCATTGATGACTTTTTGGGATACACATGGGTCTTTTTTATCAGAAAGAAGTCGAAAGTCTTGGAAAAATTCACTGAATTGAAGGCCTTGATTGAGAATGCATCTGGAAAAAAGATCAAGATTTTGAGATATGATAATGGTTGAGAGTATGTCGTTAATGAGTTACTGCATATATGTTCCCAAAGTGGTATTTAGATCCAACATTCAGTTCCCTACACTCCCCAATAGAATGGTGTAGCGGAAAGGGAGAATCGGTCTCTCAAGGAGATGACCACTTGTATGCTGGAATCAAAGAAGTTGGCTGCAAATTTGTGGGATGAAGCCATGCATGATGCAACATATATTCAAAATAGAGTGACACACTCATCCGTGAAAGCGAAGACCCCTTTTTAATCAAATTTCAGACACAAGCCGGATGTGTCGAATCTGAGGGTGTTTGGGTCCACTGCATGGGCCAAAATTCCTCTTGATAAAAGGAGGGATTTGAAACTGCAAAGAATTGAATGTATGTTTATCAGATATCCTGATGAATCTAAAGGTTTCAATCTATTGGATATCAAAACAAAACAAATCATCATTGAAAGGAGTTTCATGTTCGATGAGCCTCTTCAAGAGGTAGAACTAGTGAAGGAGATTTTTTTTGAATTTCCTTCCTATTCTACTGAATATTTGGATGATGTAATTGGAGGTGATGACCCTGATTTGAATATCCCAACAAACACTCTCCTCCGTAGGTGATAACATTGGAAATATGGATGATCCAAGGAGAACTCGGTCTGATTTCCAAAGACCAGGTATTGCACTCTCTTGTCCTGATTATTTGATGTCCAAATATTGTTATTTAATGATAATTTAAGACCCTAAGTCTTAATACCATGCTCAAAAGAATCCGATATGGCAAGTTTCCATGGATGAAGAGATGAATTCTCTTCAGAAAAACACTACTTGGGAGCTAGTTTCTCTTCCTCCGGGGAGGAAATTGGTTCAATGCAAGTGGGTGTTTCGGACTAATGTTGATGCTGATGGAAGCACCTACAAATATAAGGCAAGTCTGGTAGAAATTTTTTTCTCCCAGGTCCAAGGCTTGGACTACCATGAGATTTTTGCACCGGTTGCAAAAATGGACTCCATCTGCCTAGTTTTGGCAATTTCGGCATCTAAGCACTTGGAAGTGAATCATGTGGATGTTAAGTATACCTTTATGCATGGAGATATTCATGAGAATATATACATGAAGTAGCCTAAGGGCTACATTTCTCATCCATCTTTGGTTTGCAAACTAAAGAAGTCACTATACGGGTTAAAACAGGCCCGAAGTGAGTGGTATTCCAAGATGGATGCCTTCCTTCTCTCGCAAAAATTCCAAAGGTGTAAATCAGATCCAAATGTGTATATACAGAAGTATGATGGTAATTTTATTATTATTGTTTTATATGTTGATGAATTACTTATTACAGGTAGCACAATTACTTCTATTTCAGTCATCAAAATTGCTCTCCACAATGCATTTGAAATGAGCGATTTGGGGCTCTTGAAGCATTTTTTGGGGCTCGAAATTGAGAAATTTTTTGATGGGATAATGGTCACTCAGCAAAAATACATATCAGACCTATTAGGAAAGTTTAACATGGCTGAATTTAAGGCTGCTCCATTCCCTTTCCTTTCAAGCATCAACCTTGAAGAAGGAAAAAGCACACCTCCCATGGACTACACTATTTATCGACGGCTGATAGGTAGCTTGATCTACTTGACTCATTCTCGATATGATATCTATTATGCCATGAATTCTGTGTTAAGATGCATGCAGCAGCCTCATGATCTTCATTGTAAGGCATCGAAGAGGATCCTGTAGTATATTCAGGGAATCAGGACCTACGACATTCACTATGCTGCAGACTCCGAGCTAAAGCTGGTTGGTTACATAGATTCCGATTGGGAGGGTGATTCTATTGATTGGAAGTCTAATTTTGGATATGTCTTCATTTTTGGTGGTGGCCCCCTTTGTTGGTGTAGCAAAAAGTAGGATTCCATAGCATTGTATTCAGCAGAGGTCGAGTACCGAGGAGCGGTGAATGCTTTCATCCAAGCTGTTTGGTTGCAAGGAATTCTTTCAGAGTTTGATATTGGTATTAATTTCTCCACTGTCCTATTTTGTGACAATCAAAGTGCTATTAAGATATCCACAGATCCATTTACCAGGAAGAGGACCAAGCATGCAGAGATACACATGCAATATATCAGGGAATTAGTGCATGACTGGACCATCATTCTACAATACTGCCCTACTGATGAGCAGTTGCAGACATCTTCACCAAGAGATTTTCATAAAATAAGTTCACTTCCCTCCATTCACTGTTGGAGGTGAGTTCATCAGGGTGATTAGAATACTTTCAGTGTTCATCTTGAGGGGGGGTTTTTTCCACTAGGTTTTCCCTCTTTTCCTCTCTTAGATTTATTTTTTAGCATTGTTTGAGTTACATTATTGTACACGGTGACCTATGGCCTTTGTTGTCTAGGCCCTAGCATTTGATGCACTTTATGTTTCTACTTCTCCCAAGTATAGCTTAAGGGGGGGTGTTGGAGACATTTACCCACCATGCACACTTAATTTGGTCAATTTGGCCTTGTTAAACCACTATCCTAAGTTTTATTGAATTAATCGGCATTAGATGAGCAAAATATGACATCAGTATAAGCACACCCATGCCTACCTTCAGTCAAAAATGCTAGCTAAGCCTTCTCCTTCATTGGAGGAGGCTAACTGGTCTTCCTCCTTCAAACAAGTGTTGATGTAATTGTAACTTCGGAATGTATTCACTTGAATATCTTATGTATTGTACCATGATGTTTATTTCAAGAAGTGTTTGTAATGTATTTGAGTCATGTCATGCCCCGATGTTCCTATCAGGATTTTATATAATGTAAACAAGTCATGTCAAGTCATTGTGGGTAACCCTCGTATTAATCAAGGGTTAAAGTCCCCGTAGTTCTGGGGACCTAGGGTTATTAGACTCTCCTAGAGAAGTTGACCCTAGTGAGTTATTGTCAAGTCGGGAATTAGTATAAATAGAGAGTGAGCCTCTCTATTTATTACACACTCACTCACACTCAGTTGTAGCACATAGCTTAGGGAGAAGAAGTTGCTGGGGCTAGAAAGAAAGAGGCTACTGCTATTGGGAGATCATCTTACTATTTTGAGGTTTTACTTTGGTGCTGATTCTATCTCTAAGGAAGTTTCGGGGTTTTCTCCATTTATGGTTTCCCTGAGGAAAAACATTGTGTTCATTGTCTCTTTTGTTTGATTGCTGTACTTGTTATTCTCTTACTTAAACATCCTAACATAATGCTAGTTTGAATGATAAAATTCTAACATGGTATCAGAGCTAACCTGAGAAGAAGACACCGTGCAGCTGCGGGAACTAGGGCTTCCTACTTTTTGGATCTCTCTCCACAGATTTTCAGCAAAAGAAGGTTGGGTCGACTCTCCTCCCTAGGGTGCATCTTTCTGTCAAAGAATAATATGATTCTGAGATTTTTTAGTTTTGGACCCGACACTGCTGCCGAAAATTAGGGCTTTCCACATAAGTGGAATTTTTGAGTGAGCCTAGGCCTGGATTGATCTCCTCCTCAAAATTGAAGTTTAGAGATCAAGATCAAAGAATTTGGTTGGATAGAACTCTGGGAAAGTCAAACCCTAATTTGCTCCTAAACCAACACTGCAGAAATTCAGCTCCAAATCTAAATCCGACATCTTGACCTGGTAAGATCTAAATATTTTGTATTTCCATTTGAGGTTCTCAGTTAATATGTCTCATCATACCAAGCTTGATGAAAAGCTTGAGGGAGATGATAAATTCCGAGCCTAGAAGTATAGGATCTCCTTGGTCCTGGAAGAAAATGAGTTGGACTCCTACATCAATGAGGAGGTTCCAGTTCCAAAGGGAGACGAGGCTAAGGCCTTACAAAAGAAGACATTGGTTATGGCTAAGAGGATTATTGCTGATTCAATCAAGGATCACCTCATACCACAGGTGTACTCCCTAAATACACTTAAAGCTATGTTTTATGCCCTAACCAAACTGTTTGAAGGAAAGAACATAAACAGGAAGATGACTTTGAGGAACCAGTTGAAGAATGTGAAGATTCAGAATGCGGAGACCATACAGTCTTACTTCACAAGGGTCTCCCAAATCAAAGAACAAATTGAAGCAGTGGATGAAGAAGTGGAGAATGCAAATATTATAATGACCTACTTGAATGGTCTCCCTAGGACATGGGACTCTTTCATTGAAGGGATCTGTGCCAGAAAGAAGTTAGTCAAGTTCAACAAACTTTGGGAAGAATGCTCACAAGAAGAAGCTTGGATAGCAGCTCGAGAAGAAAAGATAGGAAGTGAAGATCAAGCTCTTACAGTTCAATCCAAGAAACCCAGAAGGGACCATCATCACCATCATCATTCTAAAGGTAAGAACTCTTCCTACAAGAAATATCAACTTAGATGTTATACTTGTGATGAAATAGGGAAATTTGCCAAAGATTGCTCTAGAAACAAAAGAAGCTCTCACAAGAAGAAAAACAACAAGAGAAAACATCATGCTCATGCTGCAGAAGATGATGAACCTTCCACAAAGAGAAACAAGAAAGAAAGTGATGATTCTTCAAGTGATGAAGAATATGTTTTGATTTCTTCTCTCACGAGAAACATCACACATGGAAGAAGTTATTGGATTATAGACAGTGGGGCTTCCAAACATATGATGGTATTCAAAATTCTTTTGTGAGACTATCAGAACATGAATCACCCCACAAGGTGAAAGTCGGAGATGACTACCAGTATCCAATAAAAGGCAGTGGGGAATCCTCCTATAAGCTAGAGTCTGGAAAGTCTATAAAGATGAAGGATGTATTGTTTGTACTAGGACTTAAGAAGAACCTCCTCTCCATATCTAGATTAGATGAAAAAGGCATGAGGGTTGCATTTGTAGATGGCCAAGTTCTCATGTGGCAAAAAGGAAAGACCTTTGATGATGCAGTCGTGATTGGGGAACAAGAGGGAGGTCTATACAAGTTGAAGGGCCATACAAAACAAGCCTTGGTCCATGACGCAGTAGATCCAAATGAGCTTTGGAACAGAAGGCTTGCACATGTGCATTACAGAGCACTACCACTTGCAAGCAATGATATTTAAGGTCTTCCAGAAATTCAAGAAAAACATGATGGGGTCTGCAAAGGATGTGCGAAAGGAAAGAATACAAAGAAAACATTTCCAAGTAGCGAGATCAAGGCAAAATAAATCTTGGAAATCATTTGCTCCGATGTCATCCAGTTCATTAAGCGGGTATGTATACTATGTTTCTTTCATTGATGAATTTTCTAGGAAGACATTGATTTACTTCATGAAGAACAAAGATGAAGTATTAAACAAGTTCAAGGAATTCAAAGCCTTGATCAAGAACCACATAGAAAAGAAGATCAATATTTTTCGATCAGATAATGGTGAAGAATTCACTTCGAATGAATTCAAAGACCTATGCAAAGATTCAAGGATTAAGAGGGAGTTAACCACTCCATATCATCCACAACAGAATGGAGTTGTAGAAAGGAAGAATATAATGATCATGGAAGCTGCAAGGGCCATGATTCATGATCAAGATCTTCCCATGCATCTATGGGCATAAGCTTCCAGAATAGTGGTGTATGTATAGAACTGTACTCCACACAGAGTACTCGAGAATAAGACACCTGAAGAAGTATTTTCCGGCAAGAAACCAGAAGTTAGCCATCTCAGAGTATTAGGCTGTCCAGTGTACATACACATTCCAAAAGAAAAGATGACAAAGTTAGATCCTTCAGGAAGGAAGGGTATATTTGTGGGATACTTTGAAAGCTCGAAGGCTTATAGAATATACTTCCCAGGATTCAAGAAGATTGGCATCAGCAGGGATGTGACATTTGATGAAGACTCAGCTTACAACAAATCCAGAAAGAGGCCTGCTGAAGAACCTGAAGAAACATAAGCACCTAGAATTCATGACACAACCATGAATGAAGAAATTCAAGAAGAAGATCGAGAATTTGAAGAACCTTAAGAACCTGTAGATCCACCTCAAGAGAAGAATCCTCATAAGATGAAACCTACTTGGGTACGAGAAGCTATCCAAGGTGCAGAAAGATATGGGGCTCCATAAGAGAATCACAGAGAAAGAAAGAGGAACAGGTCCTGCTCCGGGTATGTAGCATTATTATGTGATTTCATCGATAAAGAACCTTCCAACTATGAAGAAGTGACAGAAAGGAAAGAATGGAAGGATGATATGATCGAAAGGTATCAATCGATCATGAAGAATGATGTTTGGAATGTTTTCCCAAGACCAGAAGGGAAGTCAGTTGTAACTTCCAAATGGATCTACAAGATCAAGCATGCTACAGATGGCAGCATAGAAAAATATAAAGCAAGATTTGTGGCTCGTGGATTCTCCCAGAGAGAAGGAATATATTATGAAGAAACTTTTGCACCTGTAGCTAGATACACTTCCATTAGATTAGTACTTGCTCTAGATGCAGTGATGAAATGGAAGATACACCAGATGGATGTCAAGACTGCCTTCTTGAATGGTGTAGTGGAAGAGGAAGTGTATGTGGAGCAGCCACTCGATTTTGAGACACATGATAGAGAGTCTCATGTGTGTAGATTGAAGAAATCCCTGTATGGGTTGAAATAGAAAACCTAGACATGGTATGGTAGAATTGACAGCTTTCCATCCAGTTTGGGCTTTACTAAGAGTAAAGCAGATTCCAACCTTTACTACAAGGTTGAACATGGAAACCCAATGATGCTCCTACTATATGTAGATGATCTGTTTGTAACAGGTATGGATGGGTTGATTGCTGATACGAAGAGGAAGCTTGCTTCCGAGTTTGAAATGAAGGACTTGGGTATGATGCATTATTTTTTAGGAATGGAGGTGTGGCAGAATGTAGATGGAATTTCCCTGGGACAAGGGAAATATACGGTAGAGATCCTTAAGAGATTCGGGATGATGGATTGCAAGGACATGACCACACCTATGGCATAAAACCTGAAGCTATTGAGTGATGCTTCATTAGAAGCGGTTGATGCTACGATGTATCATCATATCATTGGGTCCTTGATGTACCTGACGAACATTAGACCATATATTTGCTTTGCTGTGAACACCTTGAGCCAGTTCCTAACAGATCCGAGACATGTTCACTTGATTAATGCAAAGCATATTCTGAGGTACCTGAGGGGTACAGTTGATTATGGGCTCAAGTATGAGGCAAGTCAAAAGATTTACCTAGATGGTTATGTTGATTGGACAGGTAGTTCCATGGATAGGAAGAGCACTTCAGGGTGTTGCTTTAGTATGGGATCAGGTGTGATCTCTTTGTTTAGTAGGAAGCAATCATGTGTGGCACTGAGTACAGCTGAAGCAGAGTATGTTGTAGCTTGTTAAGCTAGTTGTGAGGCAGTATGGATGAGGAAGCTACTATCTGATTTACTTGATCTCTAGTTAGATGCTACTTGTATATATTGTGACAACTAGAGTTGTGTGAAGTTGTCGGAGAACCCGGTGTTCCATGACAAGTCGAAGCATATCAAGATCAAGTATCACTATATCAGGGATATGGTGAAGAGAGGAGCAGTGAAGCTCTAGTATGTTGTGACAGATGAACAGATAGCTGATGTGTTGATGAAGCCATTAGCCAGAGTGAAGTTTGAGTACTTTAGGGAGAAGCTTGGTGTTCTCCAGATCGATGTTCCCTCCAAAGGGAAGTGATGAGTCCGTGAGCCATTCTTACATGGTGAGAGGGTTAAGTTCCTTCCATGGTCAGATGTACTAGGGTTGAGCCATTCTGTCATGGTGAGAGGATTGGTTCCTTCCATGTCAGATATGAGTGTTGAGCCATTCTGATATGAATGTGGGATTGGTTCCTACATGATCGAATATAAGGGCTATTGCCATTCTCTGAATGGAGGTACCTGGTCAGTTACCAGGAATACTCAGTCTAGGACTGAGGGCCATTCTGATATGACTATGAGATGTAGTCTTACATGATCATATGTGAGTGCATGGCCATTATGATGTGATTGAGGGATGTGTTCCCACTAGATTAGATATAAGGGCTATTGCCATTCTTTAAATGGAGGCACCTGGTTAGTTACTAGGGATCCTCAATCTAGGACTGAGATCCATTCTGACGAGTCATGGTTAGATGTAAGGGCTGTGCCATTCTGACGAGTCAAGGTCAGATGTAAGGGTTGTGCCATTCTAACGAGTCAAGGTCAGATTTAAGGTCTGTGCCATTCTGACATAGTGAGAGGATGAAGTTCCTTTCATGTTCAGATGTAAGGGCTGGGCCATTCTGACATGGTGAGGAGATTAATTTCCTCTCATGGTTAGATGTGAGTGATGGGCATGCCTTTCTGATGAGTCAAGGTTAGATGTAAGTGCTGGACGTGCCATTCTGACTTAGGGTCAGATATAAGCACTGAGGAAGACCTACATGGAGGCTAGGCCTACATCTAGCATGAAAAAGGGCTGGCTCTGTAGAACTTCCTGTGACAAGAAGAATCATGAGATGGAACCAGTGATGTTGACCCAGTGATGATCCAGATCAAGTAATGATCCAGATCGAGTGATGATCTAGATCGAGTAATGATCCAGATCTAGTGATGATGATGATCCAGATTGAGTAATGATCCAAATCGAGTGATGATCCATATCGAGTGATGATCTAGATCGAGTGATGATCCATATCCATTAATGATGATCTAGTAGTGATGATCCAGATCAAGTGATGATCTAGATATAGTGATGTTGTTCCAACGAAGATGATCCAGATCCAGTGATGATGATTCAGGTCGAGTGATGATCCAGATCCAGATGAAGATGACTTGAAGATGAAGATGACCTGAAGATGAAGATGACTTGAAGATGAAGAGAACTCAATGATGATCTAGATGATACAGAGAAGAAGTCTTGTGCTGATAAATTGTGTCGAGAGAATACCTTCCCAATTAAGAGGGAGTGTTGATGTAACTGTAACTTCGGAATGTATTCACTTGTATATTTTATGTATTGTACCACGTTTATTCTAGGAAGTGTTTGTAATGTATTTGAGTCATGTCATGCCCTGATGTTCGAATTGATATTTTATATAATGTAAACAAGTTATATCAAGTCCTTGTGGGTAACCCTCCTATCGAACAAGGGTTAAAGTCCCCGCAGTTTCGAGGCCCTAGGGTTATTAGACTCTCCTAGAGAATTCAGCCCTAGTGAGTTATTGTCAAGTCAGGAATTAGTATAAATAGAGAGTAAGATTCTCTATTTATTACAGACTCGGTCACACTTAGTTGTAGCACATAGCTGAGGGAGAAGAAGTTGCTGGGGCTAGAAAGAAAGAGGCTATTGCTGTCAGGAGATCATCTTACTGTTTTGGGGTTTTACTTTGGTGCTGATTCTATCTCTGAGGAAGTTGTGGGGTTTTCTCCATTTATGGTTTCCCCGAGGAAAAAAATTGTGTTCATTGTCTCTTGTGTTTGATTGTTGTACTTGTTATTCTCTCAGTTAAAGATCCTAACATAATGCTAGCTTGAATGATAAAATTCTAACAACAAGGAGCACTCCAGGGGTGATCTGAGTGTCATAAATGCACCTAATTGATAAATTATGGTTACAATCAGTTAAGCTAAGTGGTGAAGGAGCCTCCACTCATTATATTGATTATTTTTATTAATATTTATGAATTAGAGTCAACTAAGGCGCCTCCAACCACCTTTGATGACTAGTTTGACTTCAGTTAACCTCATTGGGGTTCATTGGAGTTAATGATGCACTACCACTTGTTGGTTGGCATGCAATGACATGTGTCTGAGCTACTTTCAGTTAGACTCAGTTATCTATTGCACTCCAACTTTAGTTAGGACTTAGTCAAGTCAATCAGGACTTGATCAATTGGTTAACTAAGTGTGTTTACTGTGGCTTACAGTCAGTTAAGCTACACCCATTCATTCAATTCGAATGAACTCCTTGGGAATTCGAATTGTCTTGGTATTCATGCACCTTGCATGAACATTGTATTGTATTATTCATTATTTATTGATTATACAGAGCTGCTACTTCCATTGCAGCACCATTATGCCAATTTTATACTTAATTGTCTGAAATCTTTATGAGACTGTGTTTTTAGTCCCTAGATCACTGTGACAGATTAATACCAAAGACGGTAACAAACACTCATTGTAGCTCGTACGAAGAAAATTCCATTCGATATATTTCACAAACTTGAGAAAGGAGGGGTTTGTTTGAAAAAAGGGTCTCTCAGTGTTTAGTTTAACTAGTCCAATGAAAGCAAACTTGTTATCGTTCATGTTTAAAGAGTCTGAACAAAGATGAAAGAAAACTCCAAAGGGTCCTTTTTCTTATGATTTAGTCTCTAGGGCCCAAAAAAGTATAAAATAATACCCGAGACTCTTCCAGTCATAATTGGCTAGAGTGTTCCTTTTTCATAAATAGTCTATCCGAACCGAAAAAGAGATAGCCTACCGTTGGAGAGACGACTCTTCAAATACTTTTACGATTATGAAGAAGACAAGTAATCGACAATATTTTCGTATTTAGGGAGTCTAAAAAGAGTTTAAAGGAGGCTCCAATAGGTTTATTTTTATGATGAGAGGTTTTTACGAGTCTAAAAATAATCGAAAAAAGACTCGGGACTTTGATACTGAGTTCTAAGAGCATGACCAAAGTGTCGAAACAAACG
This sequence comes from Pseudotsuga menziesii, assembly GCA_001517045.1. NCBI lineage: Eukaryota > Viridiplantae > Streptophyta > Pinopsida > Pinales > Pinaceae > Pseudotsuga > Pseudotsuga menziesii. The sequence goes on from LPNX010347115.1 coordinate 105,398, forward strand.
CTTGGGGACTTTTTTCGTTTTCTGGCAGTAGGAAAAATTCAAAAACAAACTCCTCCATAGACACTATTGATCATTTTTACATCCCTATAAGACTTAAAAAGGTTCATTAGGCTCCTAAACAATCAAATAAATGACTTTATAAACTATATCAAAAGGCGTTTTCATATCAAAATGACTCAAAATATTAATAATAATTTGAAAAAACCTAAAAATACATTTAAAAGCCAATTGAATAGTGAAAACAAGTCATTTTACTATTTACCAATTTGTGAGAGTATTTGGGAGACTTTTGGAGCCTGATCTTTAGCTGGAGAATCTAGGAGCATCAACCGTCCGTATCAAGCACCATCAGAGCAAGGTAAATGATAAAACCATGTCCTTTCATTTAACTGTGTCCATTTTTGTTTTGGCTTGTGTTTATGGGGTCTTTGAACGAGCCCTAAATATGAAGTGCGGGCACCGCTCCTGCCCCTTATGGGACAGGCAGTGCCCGATAAAAACCTCCTTTGTTCAGTTTCCCTTAGGCAGTGCCACCGCTCTGTGTACATGGAGGACATGCGGTGCCGACCATGAGGTTGGAAAATCAAGTGGAAATTTTTTTTTTTGATGATTCCGATGGCTTAATATGGTTTTGACTAGCTCATTTGTTGTTTTTGGCAGGTATCATCTAGTAAAAAATGGTTATATGGAAAGAACGACAACATGATGATGATAATGCCTTGGCTAAGAGGAATGCGGGGTGCATTGCTACTTTAAGAGGTTGTGGCCTCTTGAAATTATTTCACACTCTGAGTATGATATCCCATGAGCGCCTACTAGAGCTTATACTACGCACGTGGAACCCTAAGAAGCAGTATTTTGAGGTGGGATCCCATGTCTTGACCATAGAGGTAGAAGATATCTTCTTTTTGACTGGTTCGTCTAGGCAGGGTGCTTCAGTTTCATTAACTGGTTCCCAAGGAGGGGATGTAACCACCCAGGAGTTGATACATCATTATTGTGAGCCTGGTACTAAGATGTCGGGGAAGAAGATCCCCATAAAGGTATTGGTGGATGATGCACTCCACACTATTATTTTCACTATGTAGAGGGTGGAAGGAAGCCAAGGGCCTCATCAAGCATCCAAAGCACATATGCTATATGCTATAGAAGCTATGGAACCCACTTTCTTTATCTAGGCATAGGCATTACTTCCAGTATTCAAGGACCAGCTGACCAAATGTAGGCAAGGGGAGCTGAAGAAGTTAAGCTATGGATCCATTATAGCTTGTTTCTTTTTCGAGTGGGTGCCCCATATGAGGCCCCAAGTGACCTTTACAGAACTGAAGGAGAGAGACCCTCATATGCTAAGATGGGTAAGATTTATGGCTCGCACGGGAGGTGGCAGAGTTAAGGTGAAGTATAATGCTAGATTTTTCTGTTGGTTAGATGAACAGATCCTCATGATTGAGGATTACGCATATGCAAGCACTGAATTCAGGGGTGACCCTGATCTACCACTTCCACTTGGTGCACATTGGGGAGACATCGGTAAGAAACAAGACACTAAAATGTTAATTGTGTTTTTGTATTTTCATGTTTTTATGTTTTTTATGAGTAGTAACAAGACCTAAATTTTCTCATGCAGATGTTGGTGCCGCACGACCTGAGGGATCATCCCCAATGGATAGGCGAGCGGGAGCTCGGTTTGTACACCTAGGTGATGACCAACTGGGAGAGCTAGAGGAGAACCTAGAGAGGTTAACCCTAGATATCCCATATGTAGATATTGATGACCTCCTGATGAGGTACCAGAGGCATACTATGGGCATGCCATGCCGTTTCAGCCGACTGCTACATAGAGTAGCAAGGGTTGTCATGTGTTACCTTGACCATCACTAGATGATGTTCTACATGATGTATTATTGAAAGCTGAGACATTCTCAGGATTTTTTATGATGTTGTATTTTCCTGAAAGCCACTGTGCTTCAGATGAGGTCTCGTGACCATTTTTTTGTAAAAACATTATATATATATATATATA
>LPNX010347115.1:116400-334936 GCA_001517045.1 Pseudotsuga menziesii
TAATTCCAAATGTCTTTTTGAAGTCCGAACAAGTTAGCCCTGTCCGGTTCACCGGGCTCACTTGATAAAAAACACTAAGTACAACTTAGGTGGTAACATTCTGGCTCCAACTGTGGGACGTGTGCTCGATCTTGTCTTTAAGGCAAGGAGAGGATACAAGAACACCAGAATCTCTGATTTATATACCCTACAAAAACATCTAAACTTGACAAGAAAAACCTCAGTAGCACAAGTTTTATGAAAAACCAAATGAACCATTAAGATGATTTATTTAAACAAAATAGATGTAACTAACTAAAAGAAGCAAATTTTTATTATAGCTAAAAATAGAAATGCAGAAAGTAAATGCTCTCTTTCAAAGAGCTTATTTTCCTACTCTAAGCATGATATAAAAAGGGTTAAGTGTAATCAGAAATCCAATGTAACGACCTAAGCATTTTATTGACATAAAAAAAAATTTCCTTGCCTTTGGTTACCAGCCAAAGTAAGGATACTTTATTCAGAAAATGCAAACCTGTGTGATGATCTAGAAGGGGCAGGATGGATGGGAAATCATAGGCATGAATAATGTAATCAAACTTCCTCCCAAACTGGTAAGTGCTTGCGCAGGTTGCTTCTATCCAAGACTGGATAGGGTTGATGTACAAATTGGAATGATGAGGCAGATTGACTACACCANAGCCCCATCATGTATATTACAGTTTTCATCATAAGTTTCACTATAAGATTCTGTAATGGTTTCACCCTCAGGCTTGTACTGTTTGGATGGTGACAAAGGGTAGGCCTGGCCTACCATGTATATATGATCAGGCTCGCTTGAATTTGTTTCCTGATTACTAACCTCTGCCATCCCATGTTCTATAATCTGGTTCGCTATGTAGCAAGCACTTTCTTGGTGGAATTGCTCACAAGGTCTGCACCATGGAATTACTTCTTCTACCAGGTTAGTTGAGTCTAACTGGTTTGGAATCCTAGGCTCTTGCTGAGGAAACCTTTTTAGATACACTTGATTTTGTTTTGGCTGAAAATTCCTAGGTCCATTATTTCTCTCCCATGTGACCATTCTATTTTGCATTTTTGTCATGAATTGGTCCTGATCAGTCTTCACTTTTTCAAGCATGCTAGCTATTTTTTCCATGGGGTCTTTAGAGGTTGTATTTTCCTCTAATTCAATGGCCTTTCCATTTTCTTTGTTGAATGAAGTATTTCCCCTAGTGTAGCCTAGAATGTTGGACTTTCCCGAAGATTGCATATTCCTTTCTATTTTCTCGGCCAGATCTTGAGCAGTTTTTAGATCGACCGGATCTTTATCCCTTAATTGGTGCCTCAAATCACCAGTGAAAGCTTCGATGTAATATATGAGGATGGAGGCATCCCTTGGCTTGATTTCTCTAGGGAAGTCTGTAACCACACACTTGAACTTAGTATTAAATTCATCAATGGTTTCATTCTCCATCTTCTTTATGTTATGGAGGGCAGCAAGCAAATGTCTTGGTTCTTTCTTTTCCCCCCATCTCTTCTTAAAACCTGCTAGGAATTCATTAAGGGTTTTATATGAATCATCACCAAGGTTTTCATACCATTCCGTAGCATCATCCTCTAAGGATAAATCAAAGAGCTTCATTTTGATATCTTCATGGTTAGAGGCAACATCATCACAGTAACTAACTAGGTGCCTTTCAAACTTTCGGAGATGAGTCCTGGCAGTGGTAGCATTATTTCCCTTGAATCGGGGGAGCTTCTTGATAGCATCTTTCGGAATGTTATGAGGAGCACCTGCTATCTGAGAAAAGTCAAGGGGTTTGTAAAATTCCATGATTTCTTGAGATTAGTGAACATGACTCTCTACAAATATGTGATGGATATCTGAGATGGATTGGTCTCCTAAATCCTCAAGGTTTCTACGAGAAGTCTGCCTATTTAATCTTTCCCTAATAAACCTTTCGGGATCAGGGAGAGGATTGAATAATTGTCGACGGTTTCTTCGGGTAGAAATTATTGAAGGGATGTTAAACAGTGGAGTCGCCAGATGGATCGAGTTTTAATTTTTATGTTTTTTAAAGACTAAATCAATCAAAAGTTTTGTTTTTTTATCTTTTTAGTTGTTTAGAAAAAAGTTAAGCTAAGTCATACTCGGGAATAAAAAATTTTATCCCCGGCAACGGCGCCAAAAAGTGTTGCCTCCTTTTCACACACCTGGATCACGTGGCAAAAATATTCAAGCCACTCGGTGTGTCCTTGGGGGCAAGTCTCGAGTCAAGGCTGTCACCTTGTTCTTGACTCCTCCATTTAGTCTCAACTCCTAACGAAGCCAAGGGGGGTAGACCCTATTAAGTTACTAAGGATGATTTCTTAGTGTAATGATGTTGTATTGAATCCGTTATTTAGGAGTTTGAATATTTTAACTATAAACAATCAAGATGACAAGATACAAAGATACACACGAAAGCACAAAGTTGATACACAATATATATATGAAGCAAAAAAGACTAGTGCCTTAAAAATGGAGTCAAAAGAGATCAGTGTGCTTGCATGTGTTTGGAATAAATGTTTTGCGATTGCATCTTGGTATGTTTTAAGTTAAAAATGAAGTATGAATTGATTAAATTAGGCTAAAGAGGGACTCCAGATATACCCGAGAGTACTTGGAGTATGTCCAAAACAAAGCCTATACGGCTACCCGCAAGGAATATGTGGGCTGAAATGGAGTCTCTGGGGCTGTGTTCGTAACGCACCCATTAGGGTGTGACAGAGATCGGCGCCCCGAGGTCACTTTTCAATAGGTTCCTGCTTCCTTTGGGTATTTTGCCACCGTAAAGGTTTGATCGAGGTGTTGGATTTTCACCTGATAGTTTGTTAATTGGGGAAGGTGAGTCCTAATTATGCTATTCACCCAAGTGCTTTTGATATAGCTTGACTAATCGGACGAACCGCAGCCAAGTGTAGAGCATACACACTGGAGTCTTGTAAATTTTAATAAGTTTTAAAAGATGTGTTCTTGCTTAAAAGAAAAGCCTCCAAGAACCTCTTTCGATCCAAGTGGATCTCAATCGGGGAATAAAGGAGGGGTTAATTTTAAAATGTTGATAAACACAAGATGAGAAAATAACACAACTACACAAATATGGTTTTCTGATTAATCCTACTACGAATCTCTTTCCCCTTTCTGGTCACTCGGGAAATCATGGGGTAAGTATTATGATTAATTTTGAAAGTAAGATATGGAATATGGAATTAAAAACAAGATCAAATATACTACCCTGCAAATCAGATCAATTCTAGTAAAAGGAAATAAGCAGAAAACGACGAAAATGGCACCGACGCGAATCCCCCCAGGGGGGATGGGGAATGGGCTCGAAAGAGCCTATTCAAAGGATGTTTTTATTATAGTGGTTACAATATCAAAGCACTGATAAAAAATAACTTTCTTGGTACTTATATAAGCTGAAACCAAGATCTTATAGTTTATATAAAAAAATTACAAATTATGTGACAAAAGAGAGACCCCTGGGGGGATTTGAGCGCTCCAAAAGCAACTTTGGACAGCAGCTTCCTTTCTTCTCTATCATAACTGCTAAATGACAGCGAGTGAATTAGAATAACAAATTCCCCAAAGCACTTTAAGAGTGCCTTTGGTTCAGCCTACTTTATCTCAAAAATTAATGAAATTAAACTAGCTAAACCGACGAAAAAGGAACCAAGGAAAGCAAGCTTTCCTTGGGATATTGGCTTGCTGTTTGTGCAGCCAATTAAAAACACTGATATTTCAGAATATTGAAATTATTTAACAGCAAATGAAACTACCTTAACAGCAAGCTATGAATTCTTCAATAAACTACTTGCGAAACTAAGGCAATTTTAGCTAGATCTCTTGAATTTGAACTTTATGTGCACAATGAAACTAAGATCTAGAGAATTGAAGGGATCTTGATAATTATATATATGTATGCTTTTCTTTATGATATAGATCAGATTTAAAAAGAAACCTTAAAGTAACCAGTTTGAGGAAAGTTTAATAATTTTTAAAGGAGGAAGAGAGAGAAAGAGTGTTGGTTTCCTTGAAGATCCACAATAGAGCTTTCAGGTGGAATGCTGAGGGACTATGCCTTTGAAATGTTTTGAAAAGAATGAAGAAGAAAACAAGATCAGCATCTTCTCCAAAGTATGAACCTGCAACTCAGCTGAAATCAAAGAACTTGCCAAGAAACTTGTGAGATCCGATTAGTACATACAAAGAGATTCAAGATAACATGCATATAAGATTATAGGACATGCTAAATCTAGATCTCTAAACATGCATCAAAGGAGAGTGACATTCAATAAACTTATTGAACAACACCTTTCCTATCAAGATTGTAATAAGCTAATTACCAATCTTAACCACAGATCTACAAGAAAATAGCAAAAAATGACCACAGATACATGTTACCTCAGTAAAACAATGGCAATAATCATCCACACATGTAATGGCACCACACCATATTGCCTCCAAAGCTTTTCTTTATTTCAAATGAGAATTACAACAATACAATAGCAGCAGCACCTCAATCCTAGTTCTAACTCGCTTGGAAGAGGAGGCTGTGCCTGGATATATACAATTTGCAGGCCATATAGCCCAGGGGGGGTGCAATTACTCATGGAATCAAGTGAAATAAACTGATGGAGAGTCCATCAATGCCTGATCTGTGTCTAGTTGAGCCAGATCTGAGTCTCACTGAGTGCAACTGTTAATCAGGGGGCTGATCTGACTGACACCTCAACCTGTTGACTGAAGAATCCACCAAAAATCATCCAGTTGAGCCAAAAACGTGTTGAGGAGAGAGGGAGGGAGAAATTCCTCATAAAGGATGCTCAATATCAACTCTAGATCTGATTTGATCACCTCCTTCAGTCAAGGATTTGTCAGATCCAGTCAATCCGCTTCAGATCTGACCGATTTCAATCAAATCGGCTGAGAATCCATTGATTTATGATTTTGGATTTGCTCCATTATTCATCAATTTATTGATTAAAATAATCAATAATTGATTTTTGGGGCTTTTTGACCTGAGTGATGGAAAATCACTCAAAACTAGGAAACAGTGGGTCCATGGGTTTACATGGTGCTCTTAGCTTGAAAATGAGCACCTACATGACTGAAACTGATTATTTTGCCCACTTTTATTACAAAATCAATTTTTCCAATTAAACTATTAAAAAATAGCCTAAGTTTTGGGAAAATTAAATTTTAATAAAAAACACTGAAAAAACTAAAAAATTGAAAAATTGAAAAACACCTAGGGGGACTTAGACATTTTCATATGACTCAAAAATGATGTCTTGCATGTTTATACATTGACACATAGACTCTAATAACCTCAATAGGCCTAAATGCCAAGCCGACCACCCCAACTTTGGAGGTATGGAGTGAAAAACTCAGAAATTATCAGTCGTTTGTTCAACAACCAATAATAACCAAGGGAAAAAACACCCTGGGCTGATCGGATTGACAAATAAAGTCTAAGAGACCGAGTCTTTTACAGACACTATCATGCTAGAACATTTATTACAATTCCCTCATGGGGTATGAACATGTGATATAGTACAACAAGCACTTCCCAGAAGTACTTCCAAATGTCTTTTTGAAGTCCGAACAAGTTATCCCTATCCGGTTCACCGGGCTCTCTTGATAAAAACCACTAAGTACAACTTAGGTGGTAACACTACTCACAATTACATTACTCCTAAAGTAGTGGAGATTTGTGGTTTTAAGAAAGTAAAGCATAGAAAATCTTGGTTAGTTCAGCTAGCCACTAGAACTAAGAAAAAGCTTAGTGAAGTGGTAGAGAAATGTCCATTGATCATGAATGGATTGGTCAGTTGTGTAAATTTGAATGTTCTACCACTTGGTTCCTATGATGTTCTCATTGGAATGGATTGGTTAGAAGCTCACAGAGTAAGGCTTGACTGTTACAATAAGACTTTCGAATGCATGGATGAAGAAGGGAACCCATTAATTGTGAGAGGTATTCCAAAGGTGATTTTAGTTCAGCAGGTTTTAGAAATGCAGTTGAAGAAGTTCTGTAGGAAAGGTTGACAGTTGTATGCAACTCATATTTTGGAGGCATCAGAGGATGAAACTCATGGGTTGGAGGACTATCAGGTGTTATAGGAATTCAGGGATGTGTTTCCTGATGAGATTCCAGGGATTCCTCCCAAGAGGGACATTGATTTCACAATTGAACTTGTGCCAGGAGTAGCACCAGTGTTCAAGACACCCTACAGAATGAGTATGCTAGAGATGCTAGAGTTGAATATGCAATTGCAAGAGTTGTTGGAAAAGAAGTATATTAGGCCGAGTGTGTTTCCTTGGGGAGCACTAGTTATGTTTGTAAAGAAGAAAGATGGTACACTCATGTTGTGTATTGACTATAGAAAATTGAACAAGGTTACTGTGAAGAATAAATATCCTTTGCCTATGATTGATGACCTATTTGATCAAATGAGAGGAGTAAGGGTATTTTCCAAGATTGACTTGAGGTCTGGTTACCATTAGGTGAGAATCAAGGATGAAGAAATTCATAAGACAACCTTTAGAACAAGATATGGACATTATGAGTTTGTAGTGGTACCATTTGGTCTCACAAATGCACCAGCTACATTCATGTGCCTTATGAACAGTGTCTTCAACAGGTATTTGGACAAGTTTGTTCTTGTTTTCCTTGATGACATCCTTATTTATTCTAAGAATGAAGAAGGACATGAATATCATTTGATATTGACATTGCAATTGCTCAGGGAGCATCAGTTGTATGCAAAGATGAGCAAGTGTGACTTCTATAGAGATAGAATTTAGTATTTGGGTCACATTATCTTAGAAGAGGGTATATCTGTGGACCCTGAAAAGATTGAATCCATTATGAATTGGCCTACTTCAAGAAATGTGACAGATGTAAGATATTTTATGGGACTTGCAGGATACTACAGGAGGTTTGTTGAAGGATTCTCCAAAGTTGTGCATGCCATCACTTCTTTGCAAAAGAAGGGGATAAAGTTTGAATGGACATCTAGGTGTGAAGAAAGCTTCCAGTAGTTGAAAAATATTCTCACCAGTGCACCAGTATTGAAAGTTGTAGATCCAGAGAAGGATTTTGTGGTGTGTACCGATGCATGCAGACAAGGTCTTGGAGGAGTTCTTATGCAAGACAACCATGTGATATGTTACGAGTCGAGAAAGCTGAAGGAGAATGAGAAGAACTATGCCACTCATTATCTAGAGCTTGCAACCATAGTACATGCTCTCAAGATGTGGAGGCATTACTTGATGGGTAGAAGATTTGAACTAAGGACGGACCATTGTGGTCTGAAGTATCTATTTGATCAGCCTACTCTGAATGCTAGGCAAGCGAGATGGCTGGAGTTTTTATGTGAGTTTGATTTTGAAATCAAGCACATAAAGGGAAGAGAGAATAAGGTATCTTATGCACTCAGTAGGAAGACACAAGAAATGCATGTGTCATCTCTTAGCATTTTCCAATAAGATTTGAGGCAGCAGATTGTTAATCGTACTACTGGAGATGAATTGTATGAGCTGGTAAAAGACAAATTGCAGCAGCAAAGCCTTGAGAAGAGGTATGAGGGATATAAATTAGAGGAAGATGGAATTCTTACTTATAAAGGTAGAATTTATATTCCAAATGTAGCATATTTGAGGAGAGTTGTTATGGATGGAATCCATCAAGCTTTGTAATTTCGTCACCTAGGATGCCAGAAGACAATTGCTATCACCAGAAAATAGTACTTTTGGCCAGGAATGAAAGAGGACATGGCTGAATACATTTCAATGTGCATGAAATGTCAGCAGGTAAAGGTTGAGCATCAACACCCAGCAGGTTTGTTGCAGCCTTTGTTAGTTCCAGAATGGAAATGGGAAGTTATTTCCATGGATTTTACTACAGGATTGCCAATGACTTGGAGACAACATGATTCCATCATGGTTGTGGTGGACAAGTTGACAAAGGCAACACATTTTATACAAGTTAAGTCTACGCATAATACTGATGACATTGCAAAGATATTCATGAAGGATATTTTCAAATTACATGGATTGCCTAAGGCAATAGTCTCTGATCGAGATGTCAAGTTCACTTCCAATTTTTGGAAGGGGTTGTTTGCAGATTTGGGTACAAATCTAAACTTCAGCATTGCTTATCATCCTCAGACAGATGGGCAGACAAAGAGAGTTAATTAGGTGCTTGAAGATATGCTTCGCATGTACGTGATGGGAAAACCATCCAAGTGGGAAGATTACTTACACTTGGTAGAGTTTGCTTATAACAATGGACAACAGGCATCCTTGGGGATGATTTTATATGAATATTTGTATGGAAGAAGGTGTAGGACACCAGTGACTTGGGATAACCCAGTGAACAGGGTTGTGCTTGGTCCAAAATTTCTCAAGGAAATGGAGCAAGAGGTTATAAGGATCAGGAAGAATCTGAAAGAAGCACAGGACAAACCAAAAAGCTATATAGATAAGCATAGGGTGAACAGGGAGTTTAGTGTTGGAGATCATGTTTACCTCAGAGTGAGGTCAAGGAAGAGTTCCTTGAAGCTTGGAAGTTGTGCCAAGATGTCACCAAGATATTGTGGGCCGTTTGAAGTGCTTGAAAGAATAGGACCAGTTGCATATAGACTTGCATTGCGTGCTAGCACTAGAGATCATAATTTTTTTCATGTTTCTTTGCTTAAAAGATATGCACATGATCCTAACCATGTGATAAATTGGGATGTGATTCAGGTGGAACTTGAGGGGGAGTTCCAAATTGAGCCAATGCGCAACCTCGACAGGAAGGTCACAATGCTATGGAACAGAGCCATAGGACAGGTAAAGGTGCAATGGGAGCACTACAGACCTAAAGATGCTACGTGGGAGTTGGAGGATGCCATGCGATTGGAGCATCCATTTTTGTTCAATTCTGCAGAACACTGAGGCGGTACAAGTGTAGCATTTTGTTCAAATTTTGTAAATCACTGAGGATAGTGCTATTGAAGGGGGAGGGGAATGTAACACCCCGGTTTTGACCCTGTTTGCATTAAATGTATATGATGTATATATTGTAATTAATCATGGTGTGGGGCTAAAGGAAAAAGCCCCACCATTGATTTGGTTGTGTTATGTTTTGACAATTGAAATTGTTCCCGATGGTATATCGTGATATACGACACATTACAATTTTGGCATCATGTAAATATGCATCTTTAATTAAAGTGAACCCCAACCAACTATGTCAATGCAACCATAATGAAAAGGGCATGATTTTCCTAAGGATGAGGAGGGGGAATGTTAAACCATGAGCCTGTGGGGAATAGCCAAGTGTCAACTACCACATTAAAAACCCTGATATTAGTTGGGCAGTTATTGCTGGGAAGTGGTGGGTGGTAGGACTGTCAGTCCTTGCCCACATGCACACTCCACCAACAGAATCTTCATCCTCACGTGGGTGGGGAAACCACCACCCATAACTCCATTCTTGCTCATCCTCACGCACAGGGATTCTTCATCATTTCCTCACGCAGAGAGTTGGAGAAACCGTTTACTGTCATCCATGATTTTCTTGTGAAGGATCCATTCACGGTTTCTACTGTGGGTGTATGTTTTTCTTACCGATTTGTGGCATGTGTATATGTTTTCCCTCTTGTCCATGCTGAGAGTCTGATTTCTCTTCCATTTTCGGGATGTGTATCTTCCCATTGCTTCATTGTTGAGACTGGGGCTGATGTTTTTCCCCACAATTTGTGGCTTGATGTGGGTTCCTTTTTGTTTTGGGTTGTTGTGGATTCTTATTGGGTTGTTTTGGCCATGATAGGGCTAAGAATGAATCAGGGATCGATTTCCCCAGTCAAAGCTTTGAATGGCTTGGTTTTGCTACGTGTATGTAGTGGTTGGTATTTGGACTGTGTTGGAGTGGAAATGAAGGTTGGAGTATGCTTAATAAAACTGGTGTGTTTGGGATCCACACAGACAGAGATAGAGGGCTGAATTTCTTCTCCACAACCCTTGAATAGCACTGGAAGGGAGGTCACGACCTGAGGAAATGTGTAGCAGATAAGGGACTGATTTCCTTGTGTTGGGTGTGTGTGGGTGTCCTATAAGTCAGGATATTTTTGGTGTAGGTGTCCTTAGGTCTTCAATGAGCTCACCGGCTTAGCATTCATCTTTTCCCAGCTCCTTGATGGCCTGATAAACCCAACCGTGTTGGCTTGGTTGTCTTGTTGATGGCATGATAAACCCAACTATGTTGGCTTGGATGACTTGTGTATCCTTGGCTATGTGTAAGCCTACTTGTTTCTTATTCCTTGGGGAATCATGCCCAGCTTGGGGGTGGCAGCGTTGCTAAGAGATTAAGGAGCAAGCTGGCCTATGGTTGGGTGGAATATTGCAGTGACGTAGCTGGTTGCGGGACGAGTTCTTTATAAGATAAGTATTCTTTTCCATTTCACTTCTGCAATCATATTTGATGTTTAATGAATTATGATGAACATGTTGAATGTTGGAATGTATGGTTTTTCTTCCGCTGTATGATAAACGATTATGCATCTCTGCATGTTTTACTTCCAAGCATTTTAATTCAGTTTATATGTATGTACATGTTCATGGGGATAATTTCCCAAATGGTTAGTGGTATGGTAGTGTCCTCTTCGCCATTCAGAGGGTCGGGGACATTACAAATGACCTCAAATGATATTTCCAGTAGACGTACTCTCTGGAAGAGGCAGATAAGTATGGGATTTCTGATGGCATTGACATGGTTCAAATGACAAACCACTAACGAAGAGTCCATGAATACTACCAAATTGGGAATGTCTCGAGATGCAGCTTCAGTCAGTAGACCTATTATTTCCCGGTAATCGACGATGTTGTTGTTAGCTAAACCAATACAAATGACTCCTAAAGTGATTGATCGTGTGCAGGGGAATACAAAACCCAAGCAACTGAAGCAAGGTTGAGGGTATGATGGCAAGCACCATTAACAAAGCCATAAAAGGCCATCCGATATGCATAACCAAAACATGGTATAAATAGTCTAGACTCTAAATTGAAAACCATAATGAAAATACTAAAACACACTGAAAGTAAAAAATGTACATATATACAAGGTACCATACACGAGTGATGTAAGCATAGTACCTATTCATGTACAACCCATTGCGAGGTTGCCCGAAGGGGATTCCGTCATAATATACAAGCTCATAGGCCTCTTTCTCTAAGTCTTTAGAAACGATAAAAGGACCATACCACATTGATTCAAACTTTCTTTTTCCTAGTTTATCATGTTTCTGATCGTAGGTCCAAACTAGGTCACCTTCATTAAAAACACAAGGTTGGACATATTTATCATACTACTCCTTGACGCGTTTCTTATGTGCCTCATTGACTAAGGTAGCATCTCATCTAGTTTAGTCAAGATTGTTTAGGTATAAAAATCTTTCTTCCTTGGTGGAAGTACTGGGGAGAAGTTCAACGACAAGTTTCAAAGACAAGATCTAGCAATGAATAGGTAGGACAACTTCTAGTCCGTAAACTAACTGAAAAGGTGTAAAACCAGTTGTTGTTTTCATTGAAGTTCTATAAGCCCGAAGAGCAGAAAAGAGTGTCTAGTTACAGTTGGATTTATGATATCCAACCATCTGACACAACATATTTTTTAAGACTTTGTTAATGGCCTCAACCTGACCTTAGCTTGTGGATAATAGGGAGTTGAGTTTTCATGGAGAAAACCCAGCTTGACACTTAACTTTGTCATCATCCGATTCCAGAAATGTGATCCGTGATGAATGACTATTGACTATGGAACTCCAAACATAGATATTACATGATTACATAGGAAGAGGGTGGAAATATTAACATCCTCTGCATATGTAGGCATAGCCTGAACCCATTTAGTGAAATAATCCATGGCTACTATGATGTAACCATGCCCCCCGACTGAGGTAGGATTACAATGCATAAAATCTATCACCCATTTGGTGGAAGGGAAAATGGTAATGACGGGGTGTAGCGGAGCAGGGTGGGTGTGCTTTTTCAGATAGAAATGTTGGTAGGGTGGGCATTTCTTAACATCCTTGTGACAATATTTGAAGATTGAGGGTCAGAAATATCCAGTGTGAAGGATTTTCTAAGCTGTAGCCATCCCAGAAAGATGACTGCCACATGTTCCAGAGTGGTAGTCATTGAGAACTTGTTTAGCCTCTTCATGGGTGAGGAATTGTTAGAGAATGGAATCTATTCCACCCCTATACAATGTATCATTCATGATAAGGTAGTATTTTGTGTGGTGACGGATGTGGCGACGATCGTCACAAGATAAATCGGGCTGAAATATATGTTTTTGGAGATAAATGATTAAATATCCATACCACGGGTCGGTCGTGCTTATTAGGAACAGAAATTCATCCGGGAATGAACCACTGGGCTTAGAATCCATCAAAGCAGAGGGAAGGCCACACATCAGCTCTACAAATACCAATGATTTCTTTGAAGTAGCTTTGAAAAACTCAAGGTCAAAATCCTGCAGGATGACGATCCAACGGGAGTATTTTCCCCCTATCACTTTATGAGTCAGGATGTAGTACATAGGGTTCTAGTCTGCAAATACCATCGTAGTGTGAAGGAAAATGTAATGACAAAATTTTTGGACAGCAATTACTGTATCCAATGCTAGCTTCTCCACACGTGAGTATCGAGAAGATTCTTACTAGCGTAGTATATCACGTGTTCTTGGCCGTTTTGATCTCTTGGGATAGAACCATTCCGATGGTAGTAGTAGAGGTAGCAACATATAAGAGAAAATACTTTAAATAATCCAGGGGGTGTATCATAGGTGAATGAGTCAGAGCATGCTTAAGATTATCAAAGGCTCACTGGGCCTAGTCATCCCAGAAGAATGGAGTGTCCTTCTTGAGGAGATGCATATAACTATGCGTTTTCTCAGCAAAGTTACAAACAAAACGATGAAGAAAGTTTGCCTTCCCTTGCAAGCTTTGTAGCTCAAGGATGTTGGTTGGGGCAGGTAGGGCGAGTATAGCAGCAATATTCAATGGATTAATCTAGATGCCAACCTTAGAAACAATGAAGCCTAAGAGATATCCCATCTCAACGAAAAAAACACATTTATGTGGGTTCATCTATATTTTGTAATGGTGACATCTCAGGAAAATATCTCTAAGATGTTGAGGATGGTCTTCCTATTGCTATGAATGCACAGGGAGGTCATCGAGGTACAACTCCATGATGTTTTTAATGTCGTGAAATGCATAGGACATAGCACGTTGGAATGTGTCTCCGACATTCTTAAGGCCAAAAGGTAACTTTATATAGGCGAAGGTTCCCCACGGGCATATAAATGCTGTGTTGTGCTGATCGGCGGGGAATATCTCAATCTGATTATAGCCAGAAAATCCATCCATGAATGAGAATATGACACTTCTGGCACAATTGTCAATAATCTGATTGATGCACAGAGTTGGAAAGTTGTCTTTAGGACAAGCTTTATTCATGTCTCTAAAATTGATACAGACTCTAATGGTTCCCTAGCTTTTGTTCATAGGAACGATGTTAGACACCCATTCCGTCAGGGGTATAGGATAGATGATTCCTGCCTTTAGAAGTTTTTCGACTTCAACTTTGATAGTCGCTACCTTTCGAGGATGGACTTGATGTAATTTATGCATGACTAGTCTAGTTGTGGGATAGGTTTGATTTCATGGACCATGATGGATGGGTCTATCCTAGGAATTTCTTCATAAGACTAGGAAAAAAATCTCAGAACTCCTTAAAAAGTGCTCTATATTCTTCAGTTTCTTCTATTGAACAGTTCTTCCCAACATGAACATGTTCAATAGTTCCAGGATTGACTGATATATCGATTGTAGTTGTTTAAGTGATGTTGCAAAGATTGCCTTCAGAGTCAAAATATTTCAACAACATAGGTGTTTATGGAATGTTGACAATATCAGTACCCAAGAGAGATACAAAATCATTATCTACCGAACTGGTGTTGGGGAGGAACGAGGATATGTGATGATGATCCTCCCATATTGATTCATTCGTACTCATAATATCCATGACAATTTCGTATGACAGAAAAGTTTGGGAGAGATAATCCAGATTAGGAAGAGAGGGTTCTAACTATTAGGGCAGGTGGTAAGGATCCGAAGCCACAAGATGAAGATCATATGTATGATCATCGGAAATGGATTAGATAGCATCATAAACTGCTTCATGCAGACTATGGGAGGATGAATCAACAACTTGTTTAACCTTGGGATCATAGAAAAACGAGGAGATCATATTGACAGTTTCCATCTCTGTGCTAGAAGGAGATGATGGGAATACACCCATAAGGGAAGAGTCCTTTAGCATATCTACCCCAATCGACTGATAAGGAGGAGGGGACTGACCTAGCATAGGGATGTTATTTTTCATAGGGGTAGTAACATCTAGCATATAGAAATCAAGTTTATCAATTGTTACAATCTTTCCCAAATGTGGAAACTGGAGCATTCTAAATACCGTCGAAGCAACAAAATTCATAGCATAAAACCAATTTCTTCCTAGGAGAAGATTGTAGTCTAATGGGGCATCCACTACTTCCACCTGAATGGAAAAATTTTTCTACCTAGCTCAACTGAGAGTGATGGCATGAGACCATGGGGTTGGAAGCCTTTTCCATCAAAGGCTCTTAAGGTCGTTGGTGATTTTGCAAGCTCGGGAGAGGCAATGGCTTTCCAACAGGATAGAGACAAAATCAAAGTTGAAGCACCTTCATCTAGAATAGTCCTAAAGATATTTTTCCCAACTACTTTTGTTATGATCTGAAAAGTGAGTTGGTGAGGTAGTCTAGATTTGTGGTTCTCCGGGTTGAAATGGATCAAATTTGTGTTATCCGGGTCTAGGGATCCTAAGGAATTTAACAAGTTTTTGCATTGTCTGGGACAGATTTGGAGTACTTATAAGGTAGACATTGCACACGGTTCTTAAGCGAGGTCTTCAACAACATTATAGAACTGTGCATCTCAGGCATTGAGATTAAAAATAGACTTTCTAAGAGTACTCTTAGGCAGATTCAAAATCATGTTGAGATTAGGTTTCTTGATAATTATGGGACCATTAGATGAGGATGCGGGAGAACCAGTTGGAGGAGCTTTATCTGGAGAAGGATTTTCATTTTTCTTCTCTTCAGGTTTGTCATATGACTGAGTACAAGTTGTTAAACTAATAGTTTTCGACGACATCATTCAAAATTCCTCTGAAGGACTAGAATTTCCTTGATTGGACATGTGGTCTATCAATTGTTGTTGAGAAGGAAAGGGATCAGTAAGAACTGCTGGTTCGGGGTTAATTTTTAAAAACTTGTTAATTTAATCATAGCGAGGACATTCCTTTGTGAAATGGTCACCACCACAAAATAGGAAGGGGTATTTGGCTTTCCTTTTTCATTTATTGTCATTCTCCGTGGCCGTAGGTTTGGGATTTTCCCAAACCTACAAGTTGTTGAAATGTTTGATAAGATGATGTAACTCCTGAAGATTGACCTCCTGGGTTAGGTCCACCAGATCCACTAGGACCATTAGGCCTATTGGGACCATTAGGAGGAGGTCCACAAGGACCTCTGGGACCACTAGGACCACTGAAACCTTTAGGACCACTAGGAGGAGGACCACCGAAACCTCCAGGACCACTAGGAGGAGGACCACCAGGACCTCTAGGAGCAACATGAGGAGGACCACTGAAACCTACAAGAACACTAGGAGGAGGACCTCCAGGACCCCTAGCACCACTAGGAGGAGGACCTCCATAAGGTGGTCCTCCGACACTGACAGCAGTATGAATAGGTATTCCTCCCATCGCTAGCATATAAGACTAGTTGGGTTGCCCCCATGGTGTAAATTCATTCCTAGGGTATGGAATTCCATTGTAAGACATTCCTAAAGGGGTAGGTTGATAATTCATGTTCCTTATAGGCATTTGATTCACTGGGTAACCATAACGCCATGAGGGTTGATGAACTATAGGTTGTGCCACTGAGGGTTGAACTGAACTTGAAGGAGGGTTTACCACATTTGTGTTGGTGGCAGGGACATATATTGTGGATTGTCCTATAGTATAAGTTTTCCTATTATTAGTAAAAATTCCATTAGTGGGTAACATAGGTCACACCGAGGGTTTTCCCCCTGTGTCAAAAGGTACAGACACTATTGGAACTGAAGGTTTCCCCCAATCCATTGAAAGTATGGGATTACTAGAGGCAGACCTAGAACTCAAAACTGCAGGGGAAGAATTGGAGGTTTGACCTGGATTGTGAGAAGTCTCACCATATGCTGAATGACCATCAGAATAAGGTTTAATTTCGGCCACAGGCCAAGGATCCGTATTACGGGAAAGAAGAGTTGAAAAGGTTCTTTATGAGGCACGAGGGTTGCTAAGATTGTATCTAATCTTTGCATTCTCTCTTGAAAATCACGTGCACAGTGAATAGATGCTTGGATTTTTCTATACACTTCTTCACTTGGTGAATATTGTTCAGGAGAGGGCCTATTTACCCCAAATGAGGCGATGGCCTGCCCCATAGAAGTTCTCCAATACAGAGCATCTGGGGCATACTCAGGTGGAATAGAACTATTGGTACGACCTTCCATATGTAGATGAAAGGAAGTATCATCCATAGGAGGCTGTTGAACTAAGGGATTAATATAAGAATTGAATTGGTCTCCACTTTCTACAAGTTGCAGCTCCTTGGTCGATGGCTTTCATAGGAATTTCTCCTGTAATAGGAGAAAAATCGGGTGGCAAGCCTTGATTCCTTCTGGATCATCTCAAATGAAACTAAGCCAGATTGGTATTAGTTACTAAACTTAGGGTCTCAAAACTAAGAATACACACAAAAATTTCTCCTACTTAAGCTATAGGTCAACAAGAAAACATAAATGATAGGAGGAGCTCAAATAGTCGGTCTCTCACCAGTATTTTGAAGTAGGTGCAACTCGCAATATACCACAAGGGTACATGCGTAGTAATCTCCCTGAATGTTGTTTTCAGTGTATTTCTCCACACAAGATGACAAAAGGGTTTTTCTCATATGGGAAGGATATCCTAGTGGGGTCTCCCAATATATGCAAGGTACGTGGGTGATCAAATTGGTAGTAGTGCTTTCTAATGCACAACCGTTCACAAGGGGCGTTCCAATATACAATCGAGTACATGAAGTACATTTATATATACCTCAAGGGTACGTGAAAGGCCATTCAATATACTGACGGTACGTGGAAGAACCGCGTGAGTCCTGGGTTGTAGTGCGGACAAGTAAAAACAACTCCTACGTTTAACGACACCCGAACATGTCTCTAACCTATCACTCAAATTTATATACAATTTTTAAACCTATAACTACTGTTAATTTTAAAGTGGACGGTTAGGTGAATGCATGAGATTTTGACAAAAAAGTAAAACCATGCAAATATGAAATGCATGTTCATTCACTTTACCATTCAGATTATGCCTAATTACGAGAATGAGAGAGAATCTTTTTCTTTTCAAGTTTGATTTGAAACCAGAAACTTCTCAAACAACTACACTAAACAATTATTTTCCAAGAAATCAAGAAAACAACACTTCTTCAAATCAAATCTTTTGAAAGCATGAAGATAGGGTAAGATCTCTTTTTGAGAAGAAAGACAAGAAGCACACAAAGGTATATTTGATATTTTTCAATTTTTATATTAAACTGGAAAGATAAAATTTAAAACTACCAATATTTTTTCTTTTGATGAGATGAAAATATGAACTACAAGGAAGAAAAATGGAGATCTAGGCTTATGAGGCTAATCATAGGTCCAACAATTCGTCCTCAAATAATGATATAAAAGAATCTCAATCAAAAAAATTTCTTTTTCCAGAGTAAAAAGAAGTCCTTCACTATCTTAACGAAAAAATGGAAACAAACAAACTAATCAAATAGGTCTTTCTTTTCAGGATTATCCAATAGAAGGCAGGGATCTAATAGAGAAAAAGCTTTCAAGTACTCCTTTCAAAAAAACCAAACTCACAAGCAGTAACAATGATAAATCTAACCTAGCCTTTTGATTTTAACAAACAAGAATTTACCACATCTAAAATTTCAAATTCTAACACTCAGGTATTTGTAAACAAGCCTTGACAATGCCTGTTGAAGACAAAAAATCCCCAAACCAAAAGTTTCTTGCAAAATTTTGAAAAAAAGAGGTCTAGGGAAAACTTACTTGGCACTGCTTGTAGGAGGTTGTTGATAGATCGGTTCTGAGGAGGCATCGCTTCTTGCTAACTACTCTTAGGTGGGGTCACCGCTTCTTGCTAACTATGCAAAGGAAGTGGCACCGTTTTTTTCCCACTGCACAAGTGTGGTTCCTTGTAAATGTCCAGAACACAAAAATAGCAAAAAAAAAAAGTCAAAATTTGGCAAAATAGCATCAAAAAAGATAAATCAATAAAAATAAAGAGCATAGAAGGTCAGGATGGCTCAGATCTGAAGAGATCTGATGATATCAACTCAAAACCTAACTAGGTTAGATGGTAGATCTGAATAAAATGATAAGAAGCTAGAGCTTGGATTCAGACAAGAAGGCCAAGGAAGATAAAATCTGCTAAAGCTCTTCCTCAGCGGAGTCTCTAGATTTGTTGTTAGGAAATTCACACCTTCTGCGGATAGAAGCTATTCCTCTGCTTTGAATGGTTCAGATCCAGAACAAATAAGTTACAACAAGGATGATAGAATTCTCCTAGAAACTACAGAAACATGGAATACAATGTTCAGAGATTCATGTGGTCCTTCACCTATGGAAAAAGATCTCCAAGAAGATACCTA
This sequence comes from Pseudotsuga menziesii, assembly GCA_001517045.1. Lineage (NCBI taxonomy): Eukaryota > Viridiplantae > Streptophyta > Pinopsida > Pinales > Pinaceae > Pseudotsuga > Pseudotsuga menziesii. Next base: position 135,282 of record LPNX010347115.1, read on the forward strand.
CAAAAGATCAAAGTACCAAAGTATTATCTATAGATCTATATTGGTGACAAGGAATCCAATAATAAACATGCAAGATTATACAAGACGGGTTATATGGGAAGAAAACCAACTTTGCATTAATGAATAGTGAAGAGTTACAACCTATGCCTTAGTGTTGAATGCACTCCTTCACAAAACCGATGTCTTATCCCTGATAACTCCAACTTTCTCTTCTATGCTCACTCTTGATGGATTAGGATAGAATGTCAAAATGGCAGCATTACTTTGCTCTCTCCTCAACCATGGAGTATGAGCCTATTTATATAGGCCTCAAATGGATAGGGATGGTTGATATTTTGGTGGGTGAGGTGGACATGAGATCCCCAAAGAATGGATCTAGAGCTCAACTGACCCAGGTTAATAGGGATAAGGCCTGCCACAAATCTTTTGATCTAGAAGCTTCGTGAAGCTTCTCTTTTTTACTTTTTCACAAGGGCACCGCTCCCACTCCTTGATGATAGAGTGGTGCTAGGGAAGAACCATGCTTCAAACAAAGAGTAAAGGTGGTTCCACCGTCTATCTTCAACACTACTCAGGCGGTGCTGAAGAAGGTACCGCTCATAAGCTTAAGGGTAAAATCGGTGCTTGGTTTTTATGTGCTAGTTTGACATCTGGAGAAAGGTTTTTTCACTTCAAGATTTGGGAATGAGGGAAAACATGAATGTTTAGGATCTTATCAAATGTTGGTGATGAGATTTAGGTGTAACACATTTGCACTTTATTTAGCATCAAAATAATGGAATGAGTCATAAGAGACTAAGTATTGGGGAATTATTATGTTTTTGGAGTATGTCGAGGAGATATGGCATTTTCATCTTCATTCTTCTCATCTACATTCTTTACGTTCGAGTTAGAACTAGAAACATAAACCAATCTAGATTCATTATTTTCAGTCCACAAAGTATGTTCTACATCAAAACCCTACCAGGCATTCTTCAAATAATTAAGATACTTTTCAAATGCCTTGAATTTACCTTTCCATTATCCAACCTCAATTTATGTGTTTAGGAGTCTCATTCTCAACTGATTGAATTGGCCCTCTAAATAATCTTGATAAATATGATCTATCAACCAGTTTCAAACATTGTGTTCCTCAAAAACCTTCTGCCTTTTTCACTAGTGCTTGCAAATCAATAACCTTGTTTCTTTTCTTCCTGTCATGGTTAGGAAATTAATCAGACTCCTTGTTTCTATTGTCCAAGTTTGTTTTCTGCAAAAAAATGGATGAAATTGATTAGAATTGATATAATGGGGATGGAACCAAATTCCACTAGCAATGGTTATGTGTGGCAATAAACACATGCTAGAATATTGATATAAAAGTCCAATACAACCTCACCATACACACTTTATTTGTTTCCAAGATTACTACAATCGTCGATACTACTAGGAATAAACACTACATTCGAAACATAGTCTTAAACCCCAAAATCTAAACTTGAAAATGAGCAATATAAATACAGTTCCAAAAAATACTTTGAATTTGAGCATAAAAAATATGACCCAATATTTGAGATATAATAGACACAAGAACTCCCTACAAGTTAAAACTATTGTCAGGAAAATCCTCAAGAATCCAAACAAACTGAGAAGGGTGAGAGTTAAAATTCTTATCTTGAAATAACTATCAGCTGATAAAATCAATTGCAGAGATGAAGTACAGATCCCCTACCTCATAAATACCATTCCACAACTGATAAGACCAAAATTTTGTAGTGCTACCAGACACATAGGCCTCTATCCTAAAGTTCTTACCATTCCAATTCTTCGGATGATAAGTAAAACAACACATCCAAACAGAAATAGATCATAATCCATACTCACCCATCAAAACAAGCTTAAATGGGAGTCAAATGTTGTTGTAATTGTAACTTCAAAAGATATTATGATGTATATTATCATTGTACATTATTGTACCCCCACCAGAGATGTGTTTCCATCCTTTTAGGATGTCATTATTGTAAATGATCATTGAGAAAAACCCTCTGTTGTAAGTCGGGACAATAGTCCCCAAGATAAAAAAAAGTCAAATGTACTTATGAGTATTCCTATAAATGTCAGCCCCAAAGAGGCTACCTGGTCAACCTAGTTAGTTGAGTAAGTCACTAAATGAAAGGATATAAATAGGGATTCACCCTCTTCATTTGATACACACACTCATAGTCTCTCATGTGTGCTTTAGGAGAAAGGATGAGGAGGAAGAGATAAAGCCATTGGAGACATCTTGTTCTTGGGTTTTTCTATCTTGTGGTATTTTCATAGTGACTTAACTATTATGAGGAATTTTGCGAGGTTTTCTCCTTTGTGGTTCCCTTGATGAAAATCTTTGTGTCTTGTGTATCTTATGCATATTGGATATCTTGTTGTGCTTGTTATTATTTTAGGTAAAGATCCTAATGAAATTAAGATAGAAAAACTAATATGGTATCAAAGCCACTCTAAAAGAAGGCACTGTGCATCTGGAATACTACCACAATGGTAGCTACTAGAAATTAGGGTTTCATGCTTGAAAACCCCTAGAAGACAAAATCAAGTCATATTTGGACTTTTTCTATAACTCAAGATTGGAGAAGTAGAAGGAGATGAAAAATTGTATAGCCTAAGATGAAATATTTATGTACTTTGTGTGTGAATTTCAGCCTAATATTCGCTATACTTTAGGAGATACGATTCCTCCAAATCAGGGTTCCACCTCCTCCAGAATCTAGTCTTAAATAGGTGACCAAGGGAGAATTGCTATATCTCAGTCTTGGAAGGTCCAAATCCAATTTATCAATATGTTTCATATAGTTCATAGAATTTAGTTTCTGTAGACTGAGTATCATACCATGAAGGTGGAACAGTGACACGTGGAAGTCTGTACAAGTTTAATATGTTGAACCAGTCCTCAAACAAGTCACCTTGGGAAACGTAGTGTAAGTTCCACTTGGTGAATCCAATTCTGCCCTAACTTGTGAGGTTGTAAAGGAGATAGATCAAGATATCCCAGGGCGAAGTTTCAAACCTTGAGGAGTAGTAATTTCAAAGATATAACAGAGTCAATAACATACAATTATGTAGAATAAATTGGAGAAACTAGGGCTTCCTATTTTGGGAACTTCCCTCCACCGATTAGATAAAAAAGGAAGACCGTCAAACTTACCCTAGGAGGGTGCATATTTCTACAGAATAATTTTCTCATTCTATGGAGTTTCAATTTTTGACAGTGGGACACTGCAGGACACTATGGGAAGAAACTGGGGGCATCAAGTTCTGAAGGCTTCCCACCACAATTTTCAAAAGAGGAATACATTGACAACTTGCCTTGAAGAGGTGCATATTCCTATCAAATCAAAATTTAGTTTAGAAAATTAGGGTTTCTCTAACAAACCCTAGTCCAGCCAACTCCAAAACTAGGTCGAGCACCTCAAACTGGTAAGATCTATATCTCTGCTATTTCTATTTTAGGTTCTCATTTCAAAATGGCTCATCACACCCAGCTTGATGATAAACTTGGGGGAGCTAAAAAATTCCGAGCATAGAAGTATACGATATCCTTGATCCTTGAAGAAAATTACTTGGATAAGTATATCAGTTAGGAAGTTCCAAGGCTAGATGGATATGAGGCTAAGGCTATTCATAAGAAATAAATTGGTTAAGGCCAAGAGAATCATTGCATATTCTATTACGTATCATCTCATTCCACATGTGTCATCCTTGAAGACACCAACGGAAGTGTTTTATGCTTTGACGAAGTTGTGTGAAGGAAAGAACATCAATTGGAAGATGACATTGAGGAACCAGTTGAAGAATGTGAAGATATAGAACTCAGAGACCATGCATTCCTACTTCAAAAGGGTTTCTCAAATCAAGGAACAACTTGAAGCATTTGTAGAGAATGTGGAAGAAATAGAGATTGTTATGACCACCTTGAATGGCCTCCCAAGATCATGGGATTCATTCATTCAAGGAATATTTGCAAGAAGGAAGATGATTTATTTCAACAGACTATGAGAATAAAGCACACAAGAAGAAGCTCGAATCATAACAAGAATATGGGAGCAACTGAAGTTCAAGCTATCACAGTTCACACTAGAAGAAATCAAAGAAAGAAGGAGGACCATAATCATAATAGAAGGAAGGACCATCATCACAAAAGACAAAAGAAATTTAGAAGAGATCCTATTGCACCTATAAATCTCACATTTCTTATTAGCCTTCATGAGAATTTCACATTGCCTCTCAACCTCCCAGAAAGCCTAGCTTGAATCATCTTGGCCACTTTTTTCCCAGACCTAGAAAGGACAATGCCTTCATGTTTTTTGCACAGAGCATCGGCAATGCCTGTCTTAGTTGACCCATAAGCACCGTTGTCTCCTTCCTTTGGAAAAAACCCTATATAGGCACCTTTGTCAGTTTTTCTAAGAGTGTCGATGGTGAGAAAATGAGAAAACATAAGTTTCTGGAAGCTTCCATGCAGAAGCCTCCATGGGGTTAGTTCCTATATGCTTGGGAGAGGTGGAATTCACCTCACCTATAGGGATCTCATTCTATCCTTTTTCCAAGTCATCTCTTGAGTTCTAGGATTATAAATGAAGCCTTCATGAGGAGAGTGGAGGAGGCCAAAAAAGGCACCCTTATGCTGCTAGTTTGAAGTTTGAATCAGAGGAAAAGTAGAGTTAGATTATGCTTGGAGAGGTCTTCATAGTCATAGGATATTGTAGAAATTCTTGTTGAGATCGAAGCCATTGACATCAATGATTTTTGTTTGTAATTATTTCTCATTCATATATTAATACAAAGACATTTCCCTTTCCTATATTTGATTTTATTGATTGTAATTAGATATTATTGGATTACGTGATCACCAATATGAATAGTCAATTTGTCATGATGCTCTCATCCCTTTTGTTTTTCTGTGATATATTTTCTAGGTACTGAATGATTGCAAGGAATTTTGGAAAGAAGACAAGCCAATCTAAGGTTGAGGTACATTGTCTTTCATGTTAGTTGATTTGATTATTCAAGGAAAGGATATGTTGCTATGTCTTTTTGTTCTGTAGTTGTGATTTACATTACAGAGGAACAAGCAGTGTCCGCACTGATTGAGAATTCTTGATAACAAAATTGGTGACCATACTGGGGAAGCTTAATCCAATCAGATCTGGGGAAGATCTAGTCAGATCTGGTGCAGATCTAGTCAGATCTATAAAGTTCGATAACCATTCCATCTATGAAGGTCATTCTCTCTCCTTTTAGTTGTTTCTGTTAACAAGGTAAGCTATTTATCTTATGTCTCTGATTTTTTGCCTTTGTTCGAAGTACTTTTACCATTTTCATTCCAGCTCAGTTTTTCTGGTTTCTCCTATAGACTTTTATCCTTTTAGTCCATTATTTGAGTGACACCTTTCCATTTGGCTGATAGAGCACCAATTCATCCTAGGGTGCTTTTTCTCTCTTTGATCGGAGCGCCGACACTTCCTTCTCCTTCAACTAATAGAGCATCGATGGTGCCTATGTGTAGAAGCTTAAAAGCACCGATTCAACCTTCAGACGCCCTAGTGCAGTGCTTCTAAAAGTGCCCAGGTAGGCCCTAAAATTGTCTATTTAAGAAAAAATTGTTCAACTTTTTAAACTGATTTGTTCTCTGAAATTTTTTTAGTGTGGTTTGCTTGCTTGCTTGCTATCTGATTTACTAGTTTTTGTGAGTCTGATTCTCTGTTTGAGCTCAGATCCAAAAATTTCATTTTTTCGTTGGTATAAACGAAACTGGAAAGTTTCCGTTTTGGTGTTTTAGTAAAGTATCTGAAAATTTTTCTTTTGAAAAGAAAGCCTATAGCCTCTTCCTAGAAGATTAGTTTCTTTGTTAAAAAAAGACTAATTTGTGTGCCTCATATTTTCTAGAAAAATAAAAAAAGATTCATATTAATTTCCTCTTGTTTACGCTTGCGAAAATTTCCATTTTTATTTGCATGTGTGATCTAGAAAAATAGGTCTTTTTGACATTGTAGTAGAAGTTAGTTTTGCATGCACGTTGGAGGTTTACTTTTCTTTGCATTTTCAGAAACTTTAGAGTGCTTGCTTCAAAGAGTTTTTGTGTTTGAAAGAAATTTCGTTGCATTCTTTATTGGATCTTGTTTTGAATATTACAAACATCTTTCTTTTGGTATATTGTTGAAAAGAAAAGAAAAAGGTTTCTTCCTTACCCTAGTTAGTTCTCATAGAAGTAAAAAAGTGCATTTACATTTAGGTTAATTTGCATTATTGGAGATAACATTTCACAAAAATTCACCTAATCGTCCAGATAAAATTAACGGTAGCTTTAGGTCTAAAATTGTATATAAATTTTAGTGATAGGTTAGTGACGTGTTCGAGCATTGTAAAGCATAGGAGCTATCGTTATTTTTCCTCACTACAACTCGAGACTCACATGGCTCTTCAACGTACCATCGGTATATCAAATGACCTTTCACATACCCTTGAGGTATATAAAAAGGTACTTCACATACTCGAGTGTATATCGGAAGGACCCTTGTAAATGATTGTGCATTAAACAACACTACTACCGATTTGAGCTCCCACGTACCTTGCGTATATTGAGAGACCCCACTAGGATACCTTAACCATATGAGAAAAACCCTTTGGCAATCTTATGTGGAGCAATACAACGAAAACAATATTCAGGGAGATTACTACGTACGTACCCCTGAGGTATATCGTGAGTTGCACCTACTTGACAATCCTAGTGAGAGACCGGCTATTTTGAACCCATCCTATCACTTAAGTCTTCTTGTGACCTTTAGCTCTGCATAGGTTTTGTTTGTGTGCTTTTCTCCCTTTTTGACCTATATTAGGTAACTTCAGCCACCACCATGGATGACCAACTTGCGAGATGTCAATCTCATAGATTATAGGGTTTACTTCCTGAATCTCCTCCTACTATGGAAGGACAAGAAGGAGTAACCATGGAACAACCAGCTTCTGCAAATGTTCCCGTAGGAACTGCCTTAGCTAGTGAAACCAAAGAATATTTCACTGTTTTTACAAATCCTTTGGTTCAACTGCCTCCTGTAGTTGATGCTTCTATGCATTTTTCGTTGGAAGGCCATGTTGATAGTCCTTCTCCACCAGATTATGGCCTGGATGCTCCTTTTTGGAGGACTTCTATGGTCCAAGCTATTGTTTAATTTGAGGTTATTAGACCTTCACCAGGGAACCCTCCTTTAGGAGAAGAGGAATAGAGAAGAATTAATGCATCTCTCGATCGAGATTAGAAAGAATCATTCCTCCACCTGTGTCTCGTTATGAAACTATGTCAGCTCATTTACCCTGTAATACAAACCCTTGGCCTCTATCTAAAATTAAACATTCTTCTGAGGGTAATCCAACCTATGGTGAGACTTCTCGCAACACATGGCTTAATGGATATCATTCATTAACTCAAGCATTGGGTCCTATTGAAGAAGTTCCATTTCAAGGTAATCCAGGTCCAAATGACAATCCTACAGTTTCACATCCTAGCCATGTTACTAAGCCTTCCATACCATTCATGGTTAGGGGGAAATCAACAAATCAATTAATGTCAGATAATTCTAACGTCAGGGGGAAATCCCTGGCACAAGTTATGTCATCTGTTAGTGGAATTATTTCTAGTTTAGGATAAGTTGCAGCTATAGCACAACCTACAGTAGTTATTCCTCCTACCAATACCAATGGTCTCCCCCCCCCCCCCCCCCATCTAGTTTAGGCCAACCCTTAGGGGTGAAACCTGTCAATAACCCAGCTTCTTGGGGATATATCTATCCAGGAACTCACCCCCCCATGGATAATCAAGTTTATAAAAAACCACCACTAACAGCTATTTATCCTAGAATGACTTACCCTGGAAATTCTTTTGTACTTTGGGGACAACCCAATTGTTCCAATGTCACATCATATAGAGGAGATTTTGTTAATACTATTGGAGGATATGGTGTACCACCTCCCGGAGGACCATTGTGAGGACCTGGAGGACTTGGAGGACTCGGAGGTCCTGGAGGACTTGGTGGACCATTTGGAGGACCACCACCACCACCAGGACATTTCAAAGGACCCCCCCCCTTGAGTGGCCCACCTCCTCATGGAATTTCTGGAAATAAACACCCTTTTCAACAAACTTTGGGGGTATCATCCATACCCATCTATCAATTGGCATACAATCCTACTGGTCAACAAATTCCATATCTGTACTACCAGTGTCCATATCCAAATCAGCAACTTCCATTTCTAGCTATTTTAGATCTACCAGACTTGTCAAGATTGATAAATGACCCAATCCATCATGACACCTCTTGGCCTACTATTCCTGTAAACATTCCTTCCGATATACCCAAGTTTGATGGTAAACACAGTGAATATCCAAAAAACCATGTGATGACATTTCACTTATGGTATTCATCCAATTCTTTGATGGACAACTCAATCTGTCTATGGATTTTTCAAAGAACCCTCACTGGTATTGTCACCAAGTGGCACAATGACTTACCACAACACTCTTTTTTGGATTTCAATGCCTTACCAATGGTGTTTTTAACACACTTTCAATTGCCAATTCAATATGAAACAAGTATAGACCTACTGAACTCACTTCAAAAAACCACATACACTCACATCTCCGATCATATCCATGAATGGAGACGAAGATGAAGGTTAATTAAGGCCCCTATTCCTGATCAGTTGCTCGTTGATTGGTTTACAAAGTCTTTAATTCCACCTATTGCTAGAGATGTTACCATGGGATGTGTTGTTACTGAGGAGAAAGATATTAGCCGTGCTCAGTACTTAGACTTGGTTTATTCCCATTTAGGTACTCTGTATGATCTAATTCCCCATGCTCCTCGATCCACAACAGATCCATCAAGACCCACAACTGAACCACTTGCTGATGGCATACTTGGTTTGGTTCAAACACAAAAAATGGCCAAATATTCTAAGAAACAAAATCAAATCCCTACTCTGTCAAATCAACCAACACCATCTACCAAAACTGCACCCTCTCCTATTGCTTCTGTTGAAGTAAGAACGATCCAATCAACCGAATCTTTAGGCAGAAAGAAGAAAGGAAAAAATAAATCTAAAAAACTTGATAATCAACAGGAAGAAAATAAAACACAGAACTCAGATGTTGATTCAAAAGGTAAGCGAAAGGTAAAATATCCTTATTTAATATGTGGAAGTGACCATTTTACAAAAGAATTTCCTCGTCATGAGGAAGTGAGTAAGTTTTTGAAAGCTTCACCCACCCTAGCAATTTTGAAAGATCCTTTCCCTTCCTAATAATAGTTAATTGATCATATGTCCTTGAACGAAACGTCTTCGTCCACTGATGAAGTTCAAATGATGTCTAGTGAAACGGTTAATTTGAACACAAGATAGCACAATTATGACCCTCCTCTAGAAAATAAGCCTGATGATGTTCCATCCGAAAAACCCTCAGCTTCCACACCTCGTCCTAATAATGGTCTTCACATTGAAAAACCTATTCCAGAAGCAATTTTCCTCCCACCAAAGGGTACTCTACGTAAGTCCATAATCAATCCTAATGCTTGTGCCACCCAATATTATAATATTATTGAAGATTTGGCTCAAGCACCCTATGCTATGTCAGCTTTAGAGGTACTTCAAACCTGCCCAAGTCAACAAAAAAACTTGCTTACTACCCTTGGAGCTATGGATCCTAAGAATAGTAATATCATCACTTTCAAACTGGATGATTTCAATACGAGACTCTCACATCAGTTAGCTTTCTAGATCACTACTAAAATTGCTGGAAAGACTATCCATCGTACTATTTTGGATGAGGGTTCCTCTACATCAGTTATGTCTTTATCTTGGAGGAGAGCCATTGGTTCTCCAGAAATCAACCATTCACCTACCACCCTTAAGGCTTTTGATGGTCGCGGATTTCAACTCTATGGATTACTACTTTCCATCCATGTTGAACTGGGGGGAAAGTCAGTCTCCATCCACATTGAATTCATCAATGCTCCTTTGGATTACAACTTACTCCTAGGTTGTAATTGGTTTTATGCTATGCAAGCTATAACATCGACCATTTTTTGGATCGTCCAGTTCCCATTCCAAGGAAAGATTGTTACTGTTGATTAGTTAGATTTCATCATGCCTAGTGATATTACAAATGATGCAAATAGCATTTCGCTCCTGAATACCCCAAAGTATAAGGACATTGGAGTAGGCCTTATCAAATACTCTTCACTAATGGGAGTATTTCCCTCATTTGATCCTCCTCCTGCTTCACAAACCGCATCTATTAACATGATTTCTACCTCTCATGCAGACAAAGGAAAAGAAATTGCTGATGAATCATCATCCTTTTCCCCTTTCAAATAATTTTACAATGCAATCCAAGCTACCAATGACCCCACCATCAATGACTATTTGTTTGTGGTTTCAGACCGTTATCACATACCATACTAGCTCAAACCTCCCCCATCACTAAATTATCTTTCACACACACTTCCTACAGATGAATCTATTATGGAAGCTATGTCGTTAGAGGAGATTCCTTGGGAATATTATCATCACTAATCTTATTTCCTTCCCCCTTGCCATATGGTAGAAGACCACTTCACCTCCACGGTTTCATCTAATATAGTCCTCAACCCTCAGTCTTTGATCCTCACTCATAGTGTCGATTCTGAAGGAAATTTGTGTAACATTACAAAAACTATGCCTGTAGACATATCAGTGAAACCAAGTGTTTCCGAAAACATTTTCATAGGACGAAACTCTTCACCTGAAGAAATCCAAACATACACAACCCTTTTCAAGGATTTTAGAGATGTTTTCGCATGGACATATGAAGAAATGCCAGGGAATGATCCCTCTATCATTGCTCATGAGATAAAAAATTACCCCGATGCCAAGCTAGTCCATCAGAAACTACAACAACTCCATCCAAGAAAAGCAAACACTATTAAATAATAAGTTGAGAAACTTCTGAAGGATGGTTTCATTTACCCCATACGATTAACTGAATGGGTGTCCAACATAGTCCCTGTGAAATAAAAATAGGGCACTATTAGGGTTTGTATCGATTTTAGAGATTTGAATCGAGATTGTCCAAAATATAACTTTCCCACTCCCTATATTGATCAAAGAATCGACAACTGTTCCGGAAGTGTTATTGTTTCCTTTATGGATGGCTTCTTCAGCTATAATCAGATTTATATTCTCCCGTCAGATCATCACAATACGACATTTATTTTCCCTTGGGGGACTTTTTCTTATCGCAAGCTTCCTTTTGGTTTAAAGAACACTGGTACGACATTCCAATGTGCCATGTCCTATGCTTTTCATGAAATTAAACATGTTTTGGAACCCTATCTTGACGACTTGTTTGCCCATTCTAGGCAGCGAGATATCCACGTCGATCATCTGAGAGCTGTGTTTCTTCTATGTCGTCATTTTAATATTCGTCTAAATCCCCATAAATGTGTTTTTTGTGTAGAATTTGGTTGACTTCTTGGATTTATTGTTTCCAAAGATGGAATCCGTATATATCCATTGAAAATTGAAGATATCTTAGCCCTACCTACTCCCATGAACGTAACTGAACTCCAAAGTTTGCGAGGGAAGGAAAAATTTCTACGTCGTTTCATCTGCAATTATGCAGAAAGGACACATGGTTTCATGAGGTTTCTCATGAAAGATACCCCTTTCATCTAGGATGATTTCATGTAATGCGAATTTGATAATCTTAAACATGCACTTACCCATGCACCAGTGTTGCAACCACTTAATTATGCTAAGGACTATTCCTTGTATGTGGCTGCATCCTTATATACCCTAGGCATGGTCCTTGTTCAAACAGATGAAAATGACCAGGAACATGTGATTTATTACACAATAAAGACTCTTCTAGAATTTGAAACTTGATACTCACATGTGGAGAAACTTGCTTTGGCCATGGTCATCGCGGTCTAGAAGTTTCGTCATTATATCTTGCTCTGCACCACAACTATTTACATGGATTCCAACCCCATGTACTATGTTATTACACGGCAAGTGCTTGGGGGAAAATACTCACGTTGGATTGTGATTCTCTAGGAATTTGAGTTAGAATTCGCCAAAAGCACTTCTAAGAAGTCTCTTGTTTTTGCAGAGCTTATATGTGACCTTCCCCGCATTACAGAGAATATAGAGCCCTTTGATTCTTTTCCCAATGAGTCATTGTTTCTCATTAGTATGACTAATCCATGGTACAGAGATATCATTTTGTATCTCTAGACCTTACGATACTAGCCCACTACTTCTCGAGATGAACGTCGTCATGTTTTCCACCAGGCCAAGAGTTATCTTATTTTGATGATACCCTATACCGTCGTGGTGTTGACTCCATATTAGGACGTTTCCTTACACATGAAGAGGATGAGATCGTATTTAATGATTGCCACACAGGACCTTGTGGTGGTCATCTATTTGGGTTGGCTACTGTCCAAAAAATCTTACGTGTCGAGTATTTTTGGCCTTCTATTTTCAAAGATTGCATTGAAACAGTCAAGAAATACCCACCATGTCAAATGTTTACTTCCAAGAAATACACACATCTAGCTTCACTTCATCCCATTGTAGCAGTTGGCCCCTTTGCAAAATGGGGCATAGACTTCATGCACTGTAGACCTCCCTCAGCTGGGGGGCATGGCTACATTATTGTGGCTATGGACTATTTTAGAAAATGGGATGAGGCAATGCCCACATATGCCAAAGACGGTAAAACTGCTGCACTATTCTTATTCAACCATATCATTGCAAGATTTAGAATTCCTAGGGCCATCGTGACCAATCATGGATCACATTTTCAAAACAAAATGATGGTAGAGCTCAGTGAAAAATTAGGGTTTCATCACAATAACTCTACACCGTACTATCCTCAGGCCAATGGGCAGGTTGAGGCTATAAACAAAGTATTAAAAACAATGCTTTAGTGGATGGTAGGGCAAGCCAAGTCAAATTGGAATTTAGAACTTTTATCTACACTCTAGGCCTTTATGACTACTGTTAAAACTTCCAATGGTTTTACACCTTTCCAATTAGTATATGGGTTAGAAGCTACTCTCCCGATAGAGTGTGAGATCCCTTATTTAAAGCTTGCCATGGAACTATTACCCAACACCACTATAGATGAAGAAAGATTCCTGTATCTAAACAAACTTGATGGAACTTGATGCAATGTTGCCTTAGATAATGAGGCACATAAATGAAGAATGAAATTTCAATATGACAGGACTATCCAACCCCGTTCCTTCAATGAAGGAGATCTAGTCTTGACCTATGACCAGAAGCATGACAAGCTGGGGGCAAGCAAATTTGAGTCTATGTGGCATGGGCCCTATATTGTCAGTCATGTTTTAGAGAAAGGGGCATATGAATTGGTTGATTATGATGAGATACCTTTGGGAGAGCCCCGAAATGGGCTCTACCTCAAAAGATACTATGCCTAGGTAATCTAGCATAGGGTCTTTGTAAATATTGTTTATAGTTTGTTGTGTGTCTTATCTTTGAGAAGTGTGTCTTTTGTGTGATTCAAAATGTGTTTTTTCGTAAAACCCTACTTATGCATGTCTTTTGTCTGATGGACTGATGAATTCCTTCATTGGTTTTGCTGATGGTGCTCATCGATATACACTTAACCTTGCATCAGCAGCTTGGGTACTGTACTCTCCTACAAGTGAGCTAGTGAGTTCAGGGGGTATTCTTTTAGGTCCTTCCACCAACAATCTGGTGGAATATCAAGATGTGATCGGATTGTTGACGGAAGCCCTAGCTAATGATGTAAGGGAAGTTAGGTTTTACCTAGACTCCGAACTAGTTTTCCAACAGCTTAATAGAGTCTACACCATTTGAAATCCCATTCTTCTTTGTACTTTCCAAAGAGTTAGGTTGTTAGAGAGGTCTTTTGAGAAATTTACATCTCAACACATTCCGAGACATTTAAATGTTGTGGCAGATTCCGTATCTAACTATGTCTTAGGTTGGAATATTGCTCATTTTTAAAAGTCCATTTGAAACATAAACAACACATGTAAATTCATAAGGAGATGATCATTTCACACATCACATTTGTCACACACACAACTGTAAATATAAAATTTTGTCATATATAAAAAATTATAGCACCAAGATACAAAATTTGGGATAAAGCATCTCTAACTTTCAGTGCCCGTTCAGGACCATAAAAAGTTTAGAACACACATATACATAGGGAAAAATATGAAGCTTTGAATCTTTCAGTAATACATATACAAAAAGTGAAAATCAAGGTAGACTAATCCTCATGATGCTCATGGTAGCATGCAATGGCTTGGTCCACTTTGCAGAGTAGCCTAGAGAACTGTCCAGAGACACCTGCAGCATGGCGCTGATAACACCTAGGTACCTCATCAGTAGTCATGTCAGGGATTCCCACGGTCAAGTGCTATAGGTTCTCCTTGAGATAATCGAGCTCTTCATCAGCTTTGAATTAGTACAACATCATATCATTGGTACCTGCTCGCCTAGCAATAGGCGACATCCTTACTGGACTAAAAGATCCAATGTATGCATGCAAACATTCTTATCTTAGTACTACAAAATAAAAATGAAATAAAATACAAAAATTAAAAACACAAGTGGATAATGTCTTTTCTTACCTCGGTCATCCCATATTTCTCCCTCAGGTAGAGCCAGCTCTGGGTCATCACAGAATTCTGCCCCTTCATAGGCATAATCCTCCACCATAAGTAACTGGTTTCTCAACTAATGAAAGAAGCCAGATATGTAGCTAACTTTGGGCCCTCCACCTCCAAGGAGAGGCATGGTTGTAACCCATGCAAGCATCCTCGGATCCTCAGGCTCAAGTTTGGTAATGGTCACTTGTGGTCTCATGTGAGATACCCGCTGTAAGATAAAGGAAACCACCACTACTCCATAGCCAAAATGATTTAGCATTCCTCTTTTGCACTTGTTTAATTGGTTCTTCAGACACACCAGCATGACTTCACACCAGTTGAAGACAATGGGATCCATGCACTGCAAAGCATATAGCATATGTGATTTGCTGGTAAGGTGGCAAGCCCTAGTACCTTCCACCTTGCCAGTAGTATACACCACTGTCCTCAAGGGAAGATATACTAAATACTTGATCTGTAGCTTCCCAGATTGAGACTCTGTACCTAGTGAGAAATGCTGATCAATAATATCATCCAAGGAGTCCTCCCCTCCTTGTGCTCTGGATAGAACTATTGGGATTCCCCTCATAGACAAACCGGTCAGAAAATAGATATCCTCAACCTCTATACGCAGGAAATGGACTCCCACCATAAAATTCTCCTGGTCGGGATCCCACATATCTATGATATACTCTAGCAATCGGATATGTGCTTTCATGCCAGGTACCCAGAAATACTTTAGAAGCCCGTAGTTTGGTAGAGCCTCAATAGTTGCTAGATCATTAGCAGCCTGATTTTTTGGAACTTTATGTTCCCTTTCCTTCCAAATCACCATCATGTACCTGTAACACGTAAATTTTGTAATTAGAAAACATATCATGGCTAAAAGGAGGAAAAGTATATAAAATGGAAAATTATGAAGCAAGAAGAAATCATGCCAAAAATTTGTTTTTGGTGGATTAAGGTTTTTGATTTTTGATTTTTCCCTGCAGCGGTGTTGCTCCCCTTTTCCCATAGAGCACTATGAAACTGCTACCTGTGGCTCGTAGAGCACCGAGCGCCTATCTGCTATGGACAGAACACCTACGGTGCCTCTGTCCCAACTTGACAGAGCATCATCGGGAGCTCTTCCCGATGGTCGAAAAACCTACAGGGAAGAAAATTTTACCTTCTATCACGGTAAAAATCCCCTATTTGGATGGTTAATCCCCTACCCCACCATTTCAAATGATAAATATATCTTCTTTATTGCTTTTAAACTATAAAAAAACATTTTAGGAACATGGATTTAAACAATGGAAAGCAAGTTAAATGACATTTGTTAATCATAGAGGGGGAAAGAAACAAATGCTTACCTCTTCTAAGGAGAATGAAGAACAATGTAGTGAAGAACTCTTGCAAAAAACCAGAGGGAACTCTTACTATCAAAGCCAACTACCAAAAGTCACCAATGGTAAAAATATATTACCTACCCTTTCTATTTATAGAATATTTGCAGTTTTTAAAAATACATTATAATTTATTTAATTTTGAAATCCAAATTATTTTGTTAAAAGTGGGTTTTTATTTTTTACTTTCTATAGCTTTGGAGAAATGGTTTTTAATGGTGTTTTTTGAGTTTTTTCAGGTAAATATTGGGTTATGGATACGATTTAAGCTATTTTTGTCCTTTTCAAGCTTAGAGCAAGATTGAAAAAGTACTAAGCGTCGTTTTACACTTTTTACATGCTCATTAAAACTCCAGTAGAAAGGTGTCGAGTCTACTTTTTCACTTTTTCAGACTCGTTAAAAGTGGATTATGAAAAAGGAACCTAGTTCAGGAGTTATATTTAAGCTCTTTTCATTCTCCTCAAAATACAATATATTTACAAGCTAACTTGTTGCATTCACGCTTGTAAAAGAATCAGAACGGTCGACTAGTCGGGGGTAGGTTATCTCTTTTTCGGACCAACTGGCCTTATTTACGAAAAAGGACCTTTTGGAGTCTTCTTAGTCATTTCAAACTCTCTAAACATGAAACAAAAAATGAGTTTGATTTCGTTGGACTCGTAAAACTAAATGATGAAAGACCCTCTTTAGGAACGAACCCCTCCTTTCTCAGGTTCGTGAAAAATATGAGAATGGACTCGTCATTTGAAGAGATTTAATGAGTGTTTTTTACCCTCTTTGGACTCATAAAAAGGAAAAGAGGCACTCACCTTTCAAGGTGTAAAAATCAAAGGAAAGGGGAATGGTTTTCATTTGTCTCATGGCAGTAATCTATAGTCCACATTTGAACATGGCACATGTCTGCATTTGCATATCTGAATAGTTGTATTTTCAGCATGTCTCTGAGTCGATCCACTTTTTTGAGTCAATTAAAAGAATTATTTTTCACATTCCTTGCATTACACCTAATTGTATTCTCATTTAATTCAATGCTTCCAAGTCATGTGTCATGCCATCAAATTGTTCAAAGGATGTCTCTCCCAGAAAAATACCTCGTTAGTAACTTCACTTGTCCTTAAGATTCAGTCATGTCTGAGTCAGTCCCATTACTTCAAATCAACTTTTGTTCCTATTTTTGTGGTACTGATGTGGGATTCATCATGGCCCTCTCGTGACAAGTCTATTCATGTCGACTTCAAATCATTATCCAAGAATTAGACCTAGAAACCTAGAAATTACCTTGAAGCCTGCATGTCTCAATGTCAGGTTTTCTTGTTTTAAAAATTAGGTTTTCATCAATGAACTCTATAAGAATTTACTTCTTAATCAGATCTAGGAGCTAGAACAGACTTCACACATGAAGTGTTTGACAAAATATGCAAGAGAAAAAATCAAAGAGACAGAAAATACATGAAATAACACATATGAATGGTGCTAGTTTCTGATCATATTATTATCATACATCATTTATATGTTATGTTACACATTTATAATACAATGGAGGAAATTTTAGTGGCTCTTGAAGCCAATTGGGAAAGTAAAAGTGTCATGGTGAAAATTGACCCCCAGCCCCCCTAGGTGGACCAAAGGAGCTTCAACTAAGACAAAACAATCATGAAACCTCATGTGAAGTGTGTTGGGTCATTAATGGGTCCTAGGAAAGCATGGGTGAGAAGATAGAGGTGAGTGGGGTGCTCTAGGTGGCAATAAATACTCCCGGGAGAGCTAAAACAGGCTAGATTCACCCCCTAGTGCACTTACTCAAACCAAGGCCCCACAAATCAAGGAGGTGGCTCCCCAAGACATTAAATGAGGTGCACATGTTATGGTTTGACCAATTAGGGCGTTGTTGTAGGTGTGAAAAGGACAAAATAATGAGTTATAATGTTGAATCAGCTCTCCTAAGTCTTAAACCATAGGATATCATTGCATGAAGGAAAATAAAGTTAGCCTAAGGTAAAAACTATGTAGTAAGGATGTCTTACTGCTCCAACACCCCCCCTTAATCTAGAATTAGTACATTTTAATCAAAAATATTTATTAAGGCCTTGGCAACTAAGGCACAAGTCACCTTTTACAACAAAATTTTTATTGATCCATGTAACCGAGGTAAGGAGGAAAACCTCATGGGAAAGACCTCCCCTCAACAATGGATATGACAGAGATAAAATTGTCTTCAACATGTCCTC
Organism: Pseudotsuga menziesii; assembly: GCA_001517045.1. Lineage (NCBI taxonomy): Eukaryota > Viridiplantae > Streptophyta > Pinopsida > Pinales > Pinaceae > Pseudotsuga > Pseudotsuga menziesii. The sequence goes on from LPNX010347115.1 coordinate 153,625, forward strand.
TTATTCACTTAAATGAGCTGAAATAATAAATTCTTGGTGATGGACTTGGTGAAGATGTTGTGGATGCCAAGATCATGCATCAATGCATCAAAGTGCTATAAACAAAGATCATGTGGAGAGGCCCTTTGATGGTCATCGCTTGATGATGGAGGGGAATCATAAGAATGTATTTTTCTGCAAGAATGATCTGATATAACAGCATAATAAAACATGTAAAATATATATCTACAAATTCTTTCCCAAATAACATCAAAAGATTCAACAAAATCTGCATTATGTGTAGTTGTCGTATCATGATTAAAGCCATGAATCTTTCTCCCAATTTGATGAAGAACCTTCACATATTTGTAACAAATATCATGAGTCTCTGAAATATCAGAATATATTTCATACACAGCAGAAAATATCAGAGGTATGGTGTCTCCATGAGCGAATGGATCCATAGGAAGAGAAGAGTGAGCAACTAGATCACAATTACAATTGAGTGAACCTAGAAGGTCTGGAGACTTGAGATTCGAACCATGAATGGTGAAGGAAAGTCCAGAAATATGAAACAGAAGTCCCATGAAGGCCAATAATATTGCTTTCCAATCAATGAAATACATACAAGACATAAAAACAACATATACAAGAGACATAGCATTGGAAACTAGACAATTTTCTGAATTTCCAACTAGTGAAATTGAGGGTTAATGGGTCTTTGGGTCATGAGATGGTTGGGGAAATGAGTCAATGACTGTAATAGGCTGTATATTAGCCTGTATATCATCTTTAGGATCAGAAATGGAAATATTTGAATGGATTTGGGAAGAGCTTTCAGAAGGAACATCAAAATCTAGTGAAAAATGACTAGTTTTGGGAGGAAGCTTTGATGAACTGGCTGGGAATTTTTTCAAGGAAGGGATGGATGTTTCAGGTTCTGATATATCAGAATGTGAATCAGAAACAGAGAAATTATAATTGGGTTTTATCCATGCACCCAATGCATGCTCAACCTTACCATTTCCTTGCTTGCGCTCCCATCTTTTTGCAAATTCTGAAAGAGCAATGTGGTTATCCTCAAGGATCTTGATCATGATGTCCATTGTCTTTCTGAAGAAAGCTCTCTCAAGATGTGAACATTTGGAATAATCACATGCAGCTCTTTTTCTCTTGTTTCTCCTCCCGGATTTCGAGCTCCCATCAGTAGAACTAGAGCTTTCTGAACTTGATTCCTTCTTCTCTTTCTCCCTTTGCTTCAAATCTTTCTTCTTGCTCTGGGATTGATTTGATATACCAGAAGCAAGAGATTGATCCTTGGATTTGATGATGGTACCCATTTGTATGAGCTTTTCCTGTTCCTGAGTCAAAGACTCCATGAAATCTTCCAGTAGAGGCATCTTCCAATTTCTGGTTGTCAGTTTGCTAGAGTGAAATGTCAAAACATATACAGAATACTCCGGCCCCAACTTAGAAAGGATAGAAAGGATAAGATGATAATATTTATTCTCTATACCACATTGTTTTATCTGAAGTAGCAATTCTTTAAACTTGGTGAAGAAATATTCAATGGTCTCGTAGTGAGCTGGGCTTAGTGAGATTAGCTCATTCTCAAGATGGTGGCCTCTCATTTCATCTGTCTTCCTGAATAGTGGCTCAAATTTGACCCAAACTTCATTTAGTATGCCAAGGATTTCTATGTGAAAGAGAAGTTCTCTTGAAGTTCCAAGGTAGAGCATGTCGAAGGTCTCATCAAGCCTATTAAAATACTTAGCTTTCTCCACAACATAATTTGGCTTGGTTTCAGTTCCCATGGTGACCCGGTAGAGGCCCTTGGACCTCAACTAGATGACCATCTCAACCTTCCACTCAAAATAATTGAATGGATTAAGTAGATCTTGAGTTTTCTCCATCCTGCCTGTGCAACCTGTAACAAAAATGTTGTTAAACCTGTAAGTAAACACTCAAGTTTTCTGGAAATATGCCCTAAACATCAACTCAAGCCTCACAAGAATTGTTTGCAGATCCAACTAACTCTAATACCATGTAATAATTTACTTCTTAATCAGATCAAGGAGCTAGAATAGACTTCACACATGAAGTGTTTGACAAAATATGCAAGAGAAACAAACAAAGATACAGAAAATACATGAAATAACACATATGAATGGTGCTAGTTTCTGATCATATTATTATAATACATCATTTAGATGTTATGTTACACATTTATAATACATTGGAGGAAATTTGAGTGGCTCTGGCAGACAATTGGGAAAGTACAAGTGTCATGGTGAAAATTGACCCCCAACCCCCCTAGGTGGACCAAAGGAGCTTCAACTAAGCCCAAACAGTCATCAAACCTCATATGAAGTGTGCTAGGTCATTAATGGGTCCTAGGAAAGTGTGGGTGAGAATATAGAGGTGAGTGGGGTGCTCTAGGTGGCAATAAATGCTCCTGGGAGAGCTAAAACATGCTAGATTCACCGCCTAGCGCACTTAGTCAAACCAGGGCCCCAAAAATAAAGGAGGTGGCACCCCAAGACATTAAATGAGGTGCACATGTGCTGGGTTGACCAATTAGGGCACTATTGTAGGTGTGAACAGGCCAAAATAACTAGTTACAATGCTGAATCAGCTCTCATAAGTCTTAAACCATAGGATATCATTGCATGAAGGAAAATAAAGTTATCCTAAGGTTAAAAATATGTACTAAGGATGTATTACTGCTCCAAAAACCTTTTATTGGAAAATTTTTTCAAGTGTTTGACATCAAAACATTGATTCACACTTGAGGGAGTGTACTAGGATACCTTGGGGATCATTGCCATCAATGGTGATTTCCCTCGCACTTGTTAACAGTTTACATAATTGATTAGGAATCAAGTGGTTTATACCATGTTCAACATCAAGACATTGTAATCAAATTGTTAGATTCATATTGTTTGGGTATCAGAATGAATACATTGAGTGGCAAGTCTTTCCCATCATCATTTCCTATGCTCAGGTTGCGTTTGGAGATCATTTAGAGTCATGAAATGGATCCACATTCTATGTTTGGTGGCTGTGTTTCATGTTTTAGGTTAAGAGACATGGATCTACTTTGTATGTTCCGTAGCTATTTCCTACCTCCCATATCAGTATTCATGGATCTATGGTGTATTATTGGTAGCCATTATGTGGTCATCATCATAGATCTGTAGTGTATTGGTCCGCAACTATGATTGGTTTGGATAAAGTTAGTTACTGGTCCTGTATGAGTCTATCTATATTTACCTTTGTATCAGACAGAAAAATTGCAAACTATTTCACCTATCACTTCCTTCTAGCTTCATACTTTGGGGGGCATTCTGTTGCTCCTAGAAATCTCACATTGTTGATCAGCCTTCATGAGAATTTCACATTGCCTTTCAACCTCCTAGAAATCATAGCTTGAGTCACCTTGGTCACTTTTTTCCTAGACCTAGAAAGGACGATGCCTTCATGTTTTTTGCATAGAGCATCGGTGGCACCTGTCTCGGTTGACCCATAAGTGTCATTGTCTCCTTCCTTTGGAAAAAACCCTAGATCAGTGCCTTTGTCAGTTTTGCTAAGAGCACCGGTGGTGAGAAAATGAGAAAAAATAAGTTTTTGGAAGCTTCCACGAGGAATCCTCCCTGGGGTTAGTTCCTATATGATTGGGAGAGGTGGAATTCACCTTCCTCACATATAGAGATCTCATTCTATCCTTTTTCCAAGTCATCTCTTGAGTTCTAGGCCTATAAATGAAGCCTTCATGAGGAGAGTGGAAGAGGCCAGAAAAAGCACCCTTATGCTGCTAGTTTGAAGTCAGAATCAGAGCAAAGTAGAGTTAGCTTATGCTTGGAGAGGTATTCATAGTGATAGGAGATTGTATACATTCTTGTTGAGATCTAAGCCATCGACATCAAGGATTTTTGGTTGTACTTCTTTCTCATCCATATATTAATACAAAGACATTTCCATTTCCTATATTTGATTGTATTGATTGTAATTAGATATTATTTCATGTTAGTTGATTTGATTATTTAAGGAAAGGATATGTTGTTGTGTATTTTTGTTTTATAGTTGTGACTTACATTATAGAGGAACAAGCAATGTCTGCACTGATTGAGAATTCTTGATAACAAAATTGGAGACCATACTGAGGAAGTTTAATCCAGTCAGATTTGGGGAAGATCCAGTCAAATCTAGTGCAGATCCAGTCAAATATACAAAATTCGGTAACCATTATATCTATGAAGGTCATTCTATATCCTTTTAGTTGTTTCTGTTAACAAGGTAAGCTATTTATCTTATGTTTCTGATTTTTTGCCCCTGTTCCGAGTAGTTTTACCTTTTTCAGTCTAGCTCAGTTTTTCCAGTTATGTGGAAATGTTGAGTGACATAATTAATACATACCCTTCCAATATATGAAGAAGAAACCAATAAGAAATGTAAGGAGATTATGATTAAAAGGTATCAGTTGATCATGGAGAATGATGTTTAGGATGTGGTTCCAAGACCTGAAGGGAATTATGTAATGTCTTCCATGTGGATCTACAAGATCAAGCATGCAACACTTGGAAATATCAATGGATAGAAATCAAGGTTAGTGGTTTCTCTCAGAAGGAGGGAGATGACTATGACATAATCCATTGGCTAGACACACTTCTCCAATAGAAGTGTTTATCGAGCAGAGAAGCACATGTGCGCAAAAGCTTTTTTGTGAGCTTGGAAGGAACCCATGGGATAAACACATACAAGAGGAGCTTGAATTTCACCAAGAGTGATGAAGATATTAACCTTTGTTACAAGGTTGAAACCTATAGAGGACGAAAAGCTCACAGATGGGTGCCAAAGGAACTTTCAAAGTTCAAGATAAAGGATATTGGTATCCAGTAGAGATAACAAATATGGATACATAGAATATTAGTAGCAAAGTAAGTTGTTTGTCGCTCTTGTACAGAATGTTCCGATACATAGAGTACAAAATGCAGAGAAAGGATGATGCTCTTCTTTAGAGGGAGTGAATGCATAAGATCTAAAAGTTCATGTATATTGACATGGTACAACATGATGGACAAATTCCAGATGAGCTTAGTATTTACTAAGAGTAAAGTGGGTTCCAACCTTTACTTTAAGGTTTAAGGTGGAAGACTGGTATATGTTGATGACCTGACAAGAGAGGAAAAAATCACTGTAGATGCAAAGGGGAAGCTTTCCGTTGAGTTTGAGATGAAATACCTAGGGATGATGCACTACTTCTTAGACATGGAAGTGTGGTAGAGTACGGATAGTATTTTCCTTGGTTAAGGAAAGTATGTAGTATGTTGGACTATAAGGTGAAATAGAAAACTATGGCATCAAACTTGAAGCTATTGTGTGATGCTTCATCAGAGTTGATTGATGCCACGATGTATCGTCATATTGTTGGTTCATTTATGTGCTTAACGAATACGATACCGAACATATATTTTTTCTATGAACACATTGAGCTAGTTCTTGACGAATCTGAGGCATGTTTACTTAGTTATTGCAAAACATGTATTGAGGTACCTGGAGGGTACATTTGACTATGGGCTCAAGTATGATGTGAACAAGAATATTAACCTGGACGGTTATGTTGATTTGATTGGGTAGGAAACTCCACTGATGGGAAGATCACCTAGAGTTGTTGCTTCAGTTTGAGATCAGATATGATCTCCTAGTTTAGAAGAAAGCAGTCCTTCATGGCGCTAAGTACAACTAAGTTAGAATATGTTTAACCTTGCTTGACTAGTTATGATTTAGTATGGTTTCAAAATATAATATATGATTTGTTTGATTTTACATGCACTTTTTTGTATGATAGAGAGAGGAGCAGTGAAGCTCCATAATGTGTTCCAGAATGAGACCCCTAGAAAGAGAGAGTAACGAGTTCTAGCATAGTTGGAGTTGTAGGTTCTTTTTTCAACGTAAAATATACTGGTGTGCTCCTATGCTAGAGATGACAAGAAACTAGAAAGTGCAGATTCCTCAGATTTCACATGGGAAAAGAGTTAGGTTGCACTTGACAAAAAAATATCATTGCGTAGTATGCAGGTTTCTCAGATGTATCGGGCATGTGGGTTATCTATGAGTAGAAAAGATCCTGGCATTGTAGGTAGCTTGCTTCGATGTAATTAGTATTGGTACAAGTTGTCTTGGAGTGTAAAAGATCTTGGTGTGGTATGTAAGTCTCTCGGACATAACCAGTCCTATGGGTTGTCCCGGAGTATAAAATATCCCAACGTGGTATATAATTTACTCAGAAATAATAAGTCCTAGAAGGTTATTTGAAGTGTCAAAGATCTTGGTGTGGTACATAGGTTGTTTATATTTAATACGTCCTTGAGGTTGACCCAGAACATAAAATATCCTAGTGTGGTATGCATATTGTTTAGTTGTAATCAGTCCTTGTATGTGTGTGTTCCCATGTCGGAGATGATGAGGTCACAAGGGACTTGGTGTGCACTTGGGGAGTTCTTACATAGTGGAATATGTAGGTTGTCTTATTGATGTGAAATATAGTCACATGATCCTATGTTGGTAGAATGCAGGTTAACCATAGAGAGACGTAATGCACTTGGTGTGCTCCTAGGGTATTCTCACATAGTGGAATATGTAGGTTGTATTTGTGACGTGAAATATCTTAGCATGCTCCTATGTTGGTATAATGAAGGTAGCATGTGATATGCATCTGGGCTGTGCTCTGTGTGTTTTGTGCAGGATAATGAGATGATATGGATATGACGTGATGACGGTAGGAGATGCAGGTGATTGAATTGGAAATGTAATGAATGATCCTAGGTTGTACTTATGCGAGGGATTTCTCATGCATATGATGAAGACCTAGATGAGGACTAGGCCTACACCCACCATGAAACATGGATGGCTCTATATAAAATTCCTATGATAGATAGATTGGACAAGATGATGACGATGGAAACAATGAGGATGATGCCTCAATGATGATGACGTTACTAGATGTGTTGATGACTATGGCGAGAGAATACCTTCCTAGTTAAGAGGGAGTGTTTTTGTAATTGTAACTTCAAAAGACATTATGATGTATATTATCATTGTATATTATTGTACCCCCATCAGAGATGTGTTTCCCTCCTTTTGGGATGTCATTATTAAAATTGGTCATTCAGGTAAGCCCTCTATTGTAAGTCGATGCAATAGTCCCCAAGATATATAAACTAAATGTACTTATGAGTATTCCTAGGCAGGTCGTCCCCAAAGAGGTTATCTGGATGACCTAGTTAGTTGAGTAGGCCACACAATGAAAGGATATAAATAGGGAGGTTCCCTCCTCATTTGATACACACACTCACTCTCTCATGTGCGCTTTACGAGAGAGAGGATGAGAAGGAAGAGAGAGAGATGCTAGAGACATCTTGTTCTTGGGTTTTTCCATCTTGTGATATTGTCTTAGTGATGGAACTATTTTGAGGAAGTTTGTGTGCTTTTCAACTTTATGGTTTCCCTGATGACAATATTTGTGTCTCGTGTATGTTGTGTATCTTATGCATCTTGGATGTATTGTTGTGATTGATATTGTAAAGTTTTGGTGTTCACCCAAACTTTGTTTTAAGTCAATTTTAAAAGAGTTTAATGCCCAACCCACATATGAATGACTGCTGCAACTTCATATAAAATATAAGAATTAAAACAATGAAATGAACATCACATTTTTTAGGTAGAAAATAATTAAAAGGTCGCTCTCCATAAAAATTTTAGACACAAGTATTTTTCGACAAATAGCCCAGGAAAAAACCAGAATGGGAAAACCTGTAAGAGAGTGAGAGAAGAATTTTTATTTCAGTCAAAATTCAAGTTACAACATTAATGACAAAATTTTAGACCAACTTATCTCTACCCAATGCCTTGAAATTCATGCCAAAGTGTAATTAACAGAATGTACAAACCAACATAATCTTTCTTGAAATTCATTCCTATTGTACGGTCCTTTATGTACCTTGTTGTATGGTCACATCTCAAAATTCATGCTCGAGCAAATATGGAAATTTACACTAACTCATAATAAAATCGTAAAGTACGAACTGTATTTTACGGCCTGAACTGTACAGACTGTATGGTGCAATTAATGAAAAAATCCCTTTCTCAATTTTTGTGCAAGGTGCATTGGAATTCATGCCAAAAACCTATTGTAGATTCACCTCGAAATTTGTGCCTAGTAAAAACTCCTTCTGCTGCATTTTTCTCTTCTTCTCAGAAAATAGGCTCTCTCTCAAAAGATAAATTGGTGCCTGTTCACATGGAAATTTTCCTTTTAGGTAAAATTTGACGGGTGAGTCAAATATCATCTAATCCAAGGGCCCATATTGGATTGGATGAGTGGTTGTGATAAAATTAAATTTTAATTCACTCACTTTTTAAATATTTACTTAAAGTACACTTTAATCACTAAAGTGCATTTAAAGCTCATCTCAAGTCATTAATATAAATCCCATGTGACATGACCCCTTTTTACTAGTGACTTAGGAAAAAATCACCAAGGGGAACAAATTCCAAGGTATAAAACTTCAACACTCCCTCTTACTGAGGAAGTTGTTCTTAACCACTCCCAACTTAACTCTGAAGTAAATGAACTTTCCCCTTACAAGAGACTTTGTAAGGATATTTGCATCCTTCTCATCAGTTCAAATGTACTACAACTCTACAACTCCTCTCTAAACATAACCATAAATGAAATGGTACTTGATCTCAATATGCTTTGACCTATTGTTAAATACATGATTATTAGAGAGCTGTATCCAACTTTGATTATCACAACAAATCATCACAGGCTCAGCTCTTGATCAAATAAATCCAACAATAACTTGCAAAGCTGCAGTGCCTCAAAACTAGCCTAACTGGCTTCCATGTAGTAAGCCTCTGCAGAACTCAAAGCAACAGACTTTTGTTTTTGACTAAATCATGACACTGTTGCCAAGACCAAACTAAAACAACATCTAGAAGTTCTCCTCTAGTCTGCCACACTACCTGCCCAATCTGAATAACTGAAGAAAATAAAACTAACCCCATCCGATATCCTATAATTCATACCATAATCCATTGTACCTACAAGGTATCTCAACACATGTTTTGCAGCAACCCAATGCACTCTCCTAATCTCCACCATGAACTGAATAAGATTGTTCACCACAAAACATAGATTTGGCCTAGAGTTGACCATATACATTAATGAACCTATGAGACAACGATATAAGGTAGGATCCAAAAAATATCCCTCAAAATCATGAAGCTTATTCCAGTTGGTGACCATAGGTGTAGACATCGACATGCAATCCTCCATCTAAAATCCCCTCAGAATATCTATTGCATACTTTCCCTGTCCCAAGAAAATATGACCAGGCTATTTCCAATCCCAAAAATTAATGCATCAACCCAATGTCAGTCATCTAATACTCCGAAGCAAGATCTCTCTTGCAAACTGAAATAGGTCTCTCATCGCCCGTGATAAACAAATCATCCACATACAATAGAATAATGAGCTAGTCATTTCCAACCATGATGAATTAGAAATTTAGATCAGTCACACTCTTCTGAAAACCCATCGACAACAAGTAAGAGTCTATTTTGGAATACCAAGCTCAAGGATCTTGCTTCAACCCATACAAGGATTTCTTCATCCTACAAACATGAGAGTGTCTCCCATGAATATCAAATCCCTCTGGATGCTCCAAATAAACCTCGTCTTGTATGCTTCAATTGAGAAATGTAGTCTTCACATCCATTTGATGGATCTTCAAACCCATTTATGCGGAAATGGAAATCAATGATCTTATAGAAGTGTAACGAGCAACCAATGCAAACGTCTCATCACAATAAACTCCCTCTACCTATGCAAACCCCCATGCAACAAACTGAGGTTTGTATTTCTCCAAAATGCCATCTACAACATGATTTATCTTGCAAATCCATTTAGAAGTCACCACTGAATTCCCATCAGCTCTCGAAACTATATCCAAAACATCGTTCTTCATGATGGAATGGTACTCTTCCATCATGATATCTCTCCAAACATGATGCTGAGAGGCCTTCTCAAAATTAGATGGCTCTGAATCACGAAGACTAGAAGCCAAGGCCATACCTAGCCCATGTGGCATCACTATAGTCCACACTGGTTCCTTGAGTGCTCCAAAATCTTTATCTTCCTTTAGGGTCTTCTGAATCCATTTAGGCTTCCTCTTCCTTCAAGGTTGCTCACAAACTAGTCTGTCATCATCTGAAGAACTCCCAGAAGTAGAAGGTGGTACAGCTGATTTTACCACACATGGTGGATCACACCTTTATGGCCTTCCTTGTCCCTCTGCAAACTCTTTAGATCCCATGGACCATTTTTGTACCTTTGATGTTTCCAAGATCATCCATAAAAACATGCATTATTTGCTATACACGACTTTTAAATCTATTCTCGCATATATACACGAATTTGACCATTGAACCTATGTACATCAGGATGTGTACAAAAGGCCAAATATTTTTGGAGTTTTCCTTGATGTGGATCCGAGTCACTTGTCCTTCACCTTCCATATGCCTTGATATCACTCGGATTTGACCTTCCATTACCCCATTGAAGCACTATATAAGAAACCCGTTGGATACATTGAAAGAGGAGGAATTGAAGAGAAAGAAAACTATAGTCCATTGTTGCTGAAGCTTATACTTTAGTCTGCATCCCTTTGTCCCTTGGATCACTTTGTGTTATTCCCAAGATTTACTTTGATTGTGAGCTTGATATCAAGAGATGGATTATTGAAGTGGTGGAGGACTCAGTTTCTCCGATTTGCAGACGTGCTGACAGAGGTTGTCACTATTGTAATCTCTGATTTATATTAATAGAAATATCTTTTCTTGTCCAATAATGTATATTTAAATGAGTATTGAATCCGTGGATGCTTTTAAATGCTTATATGTTATTGATTATATATGCTAGAGTAGGTCTAACACAATTATATATAATGCTTGTCTTGTTTGCTGAATGTTGAGAGAGAAAATTATCAATACAAACAAGAGTGGAAAATCTCAACAAGGATCTACATCAACCGTCCAAAATAAGGTATGTATCGAGATCCTTTAGTATTAGATGTTTGGTTTCTCTTGCATATAGGAAAGGATTGATTTCTATGGTTACTTTGTCTGTTGTGGTACCCCAAGTGATAGGAAGTTTTCTCCGTAATAGAATTGGCAACCATACTGGGGACGTTCCTTGATTTTCTTTGGGGTTTGGGGGCACAATGTGATTGATATTCTTGACTTGCTCTTTGTTTCTCCTTGTTTCTGTGTTGCATTTTATAGTATGTGTTGGAGACATTTACCACCATACACACTCTTTTTGGTCAAATTGGCCTAGTTAAACCACTATCCTAAGTATAATTGACATTAATTGACATCAGTGTGTAACGTCCCCATCCCTCCGACCAGTGAAGAGGACGCTACTAACACCAAACAAACGGGCAAATAGCCCCCATGAACACGAACAAGGAAAAATGCTGATATTAAAAACTTAACATAACGCATACTAAGACGCATAAAACATACAAGGATACACAATTACTCAACATTCAGCGGAAGCAACACACACATTCCAGCATTTGACATGTTCATCATAATTCATGGAATAGTAGATATAATTGCAGAGATGAAATAGTCAGAAGTACTTATCTTTTAATGAAGAACTTGCCTCGTAACCACCTACATCGCTGCAACGTTCCACCCAACCATAGGCCAGCGTGCTCATCAATCTCTCACCAACACTGCCACCCTCGAGCTGGGCATGATTCCTCAAGGATTAAGGGTCAATGTAGGCTTACACATAGTCAAGGTTTTCCAATCAGCCAAACCCACATAGTAAGGTTTTACCAGGTCGTCAAGGAGCTAGGAAAGGCTAAATGCTAAGTTGGTGGCCTCAACACCAGTCTTCTCAAGCATACCCAGCCTCTAATCCTACTCTCAATAGTCCGAAGACCAACCACTGCATACCGCATCAAAACAACCCATTCATAGCTCTGTGAAGAAGGAAAAGACAACCGGGTGACAATCCCAAACAAAAGGCGAAGCACATTTCAGGTCCAACCACACTCCAGAGTTGTTCTTGGCCCTAGCATGGCCAAAACAACTCAACAACAATCCCAAAAAGACGTTTGTTGTCTCAGCAACCCAGGGAAACCCAAAACCAGGGTGAATCGACAGCCCATACTCACAATGAAAACTATGGCAACCTTACACAATCCACAGTTGGGACATAAGCAGAACTTCCAACATAGACATGGGAAAACTCAGCCAACGGATGTGGAAATCAGCAGTCATCCAACATCCAAGAGCCCACAACACACAATTCCTCAATGTAATCGATGAATAAGGTTACACAAACAAGAATGGGGAAAGAACAAACTCTCAACCTGTGTGCAAGGGAAAAGACACAACCCAGACAAAACATGGAAGAAAACACAGCGGTCTACAGATCACGATCCACCACGAAGGATGGAAAACAATACACAGCTCCATAATGCCAAAGGAAAATTTTTTCTCTGCATGAATGGACGGAACACCACCACATACTGACAAACAACATGAGAGAGGGAAAACAAACCCCCAAACCAGAAATCACACCCCTCCTTAACTCGGCTCTGCGTGAGGAAGATTAACCAGCTCCCTGCTGCACATCCCTGCGTGAGAGTGATAAAATCCCTATCCATGAGGGTGAGCCGACAATGGGGAGAATGGCCTCTTGTAGATAATGGTGGTGGTTTTGCTTGCCAACGTGAGGTCAACTTGCTGGTGGAGTGTGCGTGTGGGAAAGGACTGACAGTCCTGCCACACTCCACTCCAAGCCATAACTGCCTCAACTACTCAATCAAAAAATTAAAGTGGTTGGATGAGACAAGGGAAGATGGGAAAATCAAATAGGGTAATAACACATGGATCCCCCCCCCCATAGTCCAAGGTTTGACATCCCCCACCCTTATCCTTTGGAATCATGCCCTTTTCATTTTAACGTTGCACCGTCGTAGTTGGTTGTAGGTTTATTTTAATTGATGTGCGTATTTACATGATGCCAAACTATAATGTGCCGAATAGCACAATATACCATCGACAACTATCCCTACTGCCGAAACATACACAACCAAATCGATGGTGTGGATTTTGCCATTAGCTCCTCACCATGATTGATTACATTATATACATCATGCAAACGGGGTCAAAACTAGGGTTTTACACAGTGGAGCATTAATTGCCATCATCCAGTCACACCCACGCCTACCTACAGTCAAGAAGGCTAACTGGAGCACTCCGGGGGTGATTTGAGTGACATTAATGCACGTAATTGCTAACTGGTGGTTACAATTAGTTCAACCAGTCAGTTAAGGTGCCTCCTCTCATTAAATATATTATTTAAGGATTATTTATTATTATTTAATGATATGGAGTCAATAGGGGCACCTCCACCAACTTCTGATGATCAGTTCAGCTTCAGTTAACCTCATTGGGGTTCATTGAAGTCATGGAGCACTAGCACTTGATGGTTGGCTTGCTATGACATGTGTTTGATCTCCTTCAGTTGAGATTTAGTCATTTATTGCACTCCAACTTCAGTTAGGGTTTGGTAGCACCAGAGATATTTCCAGGATTGTATTCATATCTGGGGGCTCTTTCGAGAGTTTTGGGCTTTGCTACCCTACCCATACGGTCGATCTCGCCTACACTGTCTTCCTGAGCATTCATTATATTGAGGTGACCTTAGTTTCCCTACCTAGGTTATCTAGGGGGTACTTTGCAGAGGTTATTCTGCAGGTGTCCTGGCCAGGTAGGGGTCGGACATCACAGTCGCTATATGCGTTGAAGTTGAGGGCCACTATAATTGGTTACGTACCTCCACTTGTAGTGTATGGGAGTTTTGAGCCTCTCCTAGGTGAGACATACATGCTGCATTCAGGAGCTCACATATCCTCCCCTTGGTTTGCTTGTATTTTGGCTGTAGATTTTCTCAGGAGTGTGCTCTTTGTGCTCTAGTTGGCCTTTGGGATCGTGGTTACTTGAGTATATTTATGCTCTCTTAATTTTGGGTCCTTTTATTTTTAGCATGCCTGGTATCCTATCACCCATCCTTGGTCCTAGTGCAGACCCTGGTGTCAGACTTGGGGGCATCACATCCCCTTACCCTGCTCATAGATTTGGGAGTGGTCACATTCTGCCCTCTCTCCATTTGTGGAGGATGTTGACTCCATTATCTCGTTCTTTACACTGAGGGTCACCCTCACAGGGGTGGTCATGGATGCATGAACATTGGGTATACACCTTACTTTCCTTTTTATGTCCCATCGTTCATCGCATTGTTTCCCTTGGGTGTAGTTGTCATGATTATTCCTCCCTATATCCTATAGTTTGGATTCTTTATTGACTATTTTGGGTTGTTTTGGACTAATATGGTTTTCATGTAGGGTCCATTTTTTGTACGCTTTCTTCGAGGTTTCAACCCGTTCATTCCTATCATAGGTATTATGTCTGAACTGGCATATAGGTTAGGATATCACATTTGCTTGCACTTATGCATTGCCTTATGATTGTTCCATCTTAACCTTAGGTACGAACCCATTCTATCTTGTCACAGAACCTTCTTGCTATTTTAGAAGTGACATGATGTGAATGGTAGAGCTTGACCATACATGGGTGTCCTAGGTAGCTCCCTTTTGCAGTTGGTACCCATTCCGTGAGTCCTCTCTTAGGTTTGGAAGTCCCTTTTAGTCCCGCCATGTCTTTGAGCAAGAGCTTCATACTCTGCTTGAAATTTTTGCTGGCCTTGTCCCCAGGAATCCCTTATTTCAAGTTGTAATTGCATTATCATGAGTGTTTCCTACCTCATTGAGCCTTATGCCAGCTTCCCTGACTTTGATTATCAGCTATATAGCCCAATATTGTCTCATGTCTAGCCATGTAAATCCATTTTATATATCCTTTGCAGCTTGATTCCTCATTTTGTTTTTATCGAGAGGGGATTTCCCCCCTGAGTGTCATTATCCTGCACATGTGTCCTTGCATTGAGCATAGGTATGTTCTACTGCTTGGAACTAGTTTGCTTGCACATTGACACTCGCCTCCTCCTAGTCTGTAACTATAAAGCAGTTTTATTCTTTTTCAAGATTTTCAAAATATTTGAAAAAGTCCAAAGAAAAAAATCAAAAAAACCAAAAATACGGACAAGAAAAGATGTTATCTTTGGCAGAAATCGAGTTGTGTCTCCTTCAAATAGAGCACTGTATATCACATCTATTGGTTGGGTTAATAGTTTGACTTTAGGATCTATACTCATTTCTCTAAGTTTACCTCCACTTACTCGTTAAGCTTCTAGTACCTATGGAGCCTCTGTCGATGCTTCCTGTGTCACAGAGATGTCCCAGTTTTGTATATCGAGTCTATGCTACCTACATTCAGTCACCATTCACCTTTATGCTCTTGTTTGAAGGACGTTGAAACCTAAGTTGGCCATTCCTTAGTTATCTTGACTTTGCATGTCGGCCATTCCCGATACTGATACTGGTTCGTGCACTTTATGATCGAGTCCTTCCACATTATACAGCCTTGCTGAGTACCTTGTTTTGGATGATGAGGGATGCATTAATGCCCTCCTTCCAGCGAATTTCATCCCATAGAATTCAGATCATTTATTATGGGATAGGAATCTAGAGTCATTTTTGAGTGCCTTGAGACTTGCAGTCATCAGTGGTAGGTTCTCTCGCCATCGATAGTTTTTGGGAATACATCAATGTCCCCTAATCGATGGATCCTTTTAGGTGTTTGACCTCAACACTTTTATTCACACTTATTAGTTTGCACTCTAGTACCTTGATTCCCATTTTCATTATCGGTGGGTGATCTCGCGTCTGTTAACGGTATACATCAATGACCGGTAATCAAATGATGGACTACTATGTTCGACCTTGACACCTCTATTCACATAGTAGGACATGTACTCATCGTGGATTGTGTAGAAGAACTTCCATATTGGTGGAATTTCATATATGCTACCTCCTTGATCGTGCCAGTGTTCATGAGATTTTAGCTCTTGTGAATTGATTCCAGTATATGTCAGATGTTTCCAGCCATTATGGAGATCTTGATCCATTATATATCTTTATCTTTCATGCAGATCATGATCCTTTTTATATCTTCATCATGGAGATTCTGATCTATCTATATTGTACATGGAAATGACCACACATGTCATATTTTATATCATGCCTATTCATGGCCATTGTACTCTTATGTATCTAGGACTGCTATGTCTACTTGCAGTTATGTGTAGAGTTTCATTATTGTATTGTACTATTGGATGGATGGTTCTTCCACCTGGTTCTTCACCACTCCACTTCTAGGATGGACTTATAATGTATTTCGGCCATCGTATGACCCCTCTAAGCTCACACATTAAGGGGCATCTGTTACAGCTGATTTTACCACACATGGTGGATCACACCTTTATGGCCTTCCCTGTCCCTTTGTAGACTCTTTAGACCCCATGGACCATTTTTGTACCTTTGATGTTTCCAAGATCATCCCTAAAAACATGCATTATTTTCTATACAGAACTTTTAAATCTATTCTTGTGTATATACGCGGATTTGACCCTTAAACCCATGTACATCGGGATGTGTGCAAAAGGCCAAATAGTTTTGGAGTTTTCCTTGATGTGGATCCAAGTCACTTGTCTCTTGGCCTTCCATATGCCTTGAGATCACTCAGATTTGACCTCCATTACCCCATTGAAGCACTATATAAGGAACCATTTGGATACATTGAAAGAGGAGGAATTGAAGAGCAAGAAAACTATAGTCCATTGTTGTGGGAGCTTATACTTGAGTCTACATCCCTTTGTCCCTTGGAGCACTTTGTGTTATTTCCAATATTTCCTTTGCTTCTGATATTGCTATCAAGAGATGGAGGATTGAAGTGGAGGAGGCCCAGGTGAAGGACTCAGTTTCTCCGATTCACAGACGTGCTGGCAGAGGTTGTCACTATTGTAATCTCTGATTTATATTAATAGAAATATCTTTTCCTGTCCAATAATGTGTATTTAAATGAGTATTGAATCCATGGATGCTTTCAAATGCTTATATGTTATTGATTATATATGCTAGAGTAGGTCTAACACAATTATATAGAATGCTTGTCTTGTTTGCTGAATGTTGAGTGAGCAAATTATCAATACAAGCAAGAGTGGAAAAGCTCAACGGGGATCTACATCAACCGTCCGGAATAAGGTATGTATCAAGATCCTTTAGTTTTAGATGTTTGGTTTTTCTTGCATATAGGAAAGGATTGATTTCTTCGATTACTCTGTCTGTTTTGGTACCCTAAGCCATAGGAAGTTTTCTCTTTAATAGAAGGGCTTGAAACCTATGTACTAGGAGAGGGTGAACCAATAGCTGGTGAAATATGTGATACAGTAGCTATGTACGGTGAACCTATGACACGAGAACCAAACATGTCCCCAAAGAACCTGATGGATGAACCACTGAACCCAACAATCATGTGTCTGTAACCCCATAAACCTGTAAACATGTACTCTATACTAAGGGTACTCATGAAGCTACTTTAGGTGTAGGAACCTACTGCTCTCCCTGCACTAACTATTTGGACTTCCTGAAGGCCCACTCATCATAAAATATCACTTCCCTCCTCACAACAACCTTCCTTAAGGAAGGAAGATAAACACAAAAAATCTTCAAAGTATCATCATACCCCACAAATATACCTATCTCTGTTTTGGGCTCAAAATTTGTCCTCTTCTCAGAGGAGACATGTGAAAAATTCAGGCAACCAAATATATGAAAATGAGTCACCTCAAAATTATTTCCCATGAACATCTCCTCAAAATTATTGTTCCCCATGGAACGATGGGGACTCCTGTTCTGAAGGTATACAACTGTACTACATGCCTCTTCCCAAAGAAAGAAAGGAAGTGATTGATCATGTAACATGGATCTCACTACTCAAACAATGGATTGATTTTTCCTTTCTACCACTCCATTTTGCTCAGGAGTGTATGGTACTATCAATTGTCTCCATATGCCCTCCTGTCTGCAATACTCATCAAACTCCTTGGAGGTGTAGTCACCCCCATTATATGATATGAGTGCTTGAATCTTCCTCCCAGTATAATTCTACACAAGAACTTAGAAATCTTGGAACCTTTGCAAGACCTCCTCATATTTATTGCTCCTCATTAAGTAGATCCAGGTATTCCTGAAATGATCGTCGATGAATGTCACATAATACTCAAAAGATATCAGAGAAACATATGACATAGGACCGCACAAATAAAAATGTATCAAATCAAGTAATCTTATTGACTTGCTATCACTACTCGAAAAAGCAGTCTTAGTGTACTTTCCCAAATCAAACCCTCTACATACATCATTGTGCTCAGTGTTGAACTCAGGAAAACCTGTAACCATGTACCTAAAAATCCTCAAAGATTTATGATGTAGATGAACCATCCTCCTATGTTATAGCTCACAAATATCACTATCATTTCTATGTGCCAAAGCATGCTAGGGATGAAATAAGAGCTTGTACAAATTCCCACATCTGACGAGAATGGTGTAAGAGGCATATGGTCCTGTAGTATTAGGGAAAAATCACACATTTACATCTAGGAAAGTCACCCTAAGTCCTCTATCCTTGATCATGGAAACTGATATCAAGTTCTTCTTCAGCCCAGGTACAAAAAACATGTCCCTCAAGGTCATGGGACTCATGGACTCTCTCTGAAATGTAATGGTCCCACACACAAAAACTATGACAAATGTATCATCCCCCAAAACTACCTCCACATCTATCCCTTCCTGTGAAAGCTCAGAGAACATATCTTAAGAACTTGTCATTTGGCTCGAAGAACCATTGTCAATATACCACGTGCTGGTGGTGGATGCATTGAAAGAATGGCCAGTCAACTAGGAATACTCCATATCAATCTCAATGTTTGCATTGGTGATTATGGATTCTATCTCTCTATCAACATACCCATCACAGAGAGAAAAATCTCTCTCAAATTAATCTATACACTTCTCAACCTTTTCTGAAGCTGTTATTTGCTAGTTCTTCTTCTTCTTATTCTTCTGTGGGCACTAGCTAGCAGAGTGCCCAAGATTATGACAAGAAAAGCACTTGACAGTGCTCAAGTCCTTCTTGTGTCCATCATTCTTCTTAGCCCCACCCTTCTTGGACTTCTTATTTCCCTTGGCATTCAAAGCCACATTCTCCTCATCCTCCCTACTAATAAAGGATCTCCCCTACACAATACTTCTCTAAATGTCCTCCTGAACAAAATCTTCCAAAATTCTGTCCCAAGAAGGAAATTTCTCCCTAGCCACTATAGCCTCCAAAAAAACAAATCAAGGCATCGCAACCTCATTCAAAGCTGTTCGCACTAGCTCAGAGCTAGAAACAACGTCCCCCACTGCTGCAAGCTCATCTATCACCTGAAATATCCTAGTATGGTAGGGATTCACTCCCTCAATTTTGGCCATCTTGATACTCTTCAATTTCTCTCTCAACACCATTTTCATATTCTCATTTTAGCTTTGAAACAATTTGGTCAAAGCATCCCACATCTGATATGCACAGGTTTTACTAGAAATATTAGGGATAACATGATCTTTAACTGCATCTAGAATAATCCTTCTATCCTTTATTTCCTTCTTTTTGAAGGCATAAAGTGCTTGTGCATTGGTGGAAGTGGGAACTACAATAGGATTCGTTGTTGTACTATGAACCACTTCATCTCAGAACTCATTTTCATCCAATATAAGCACCAATCTAGATTTCCATGGGAAAAAATTCCCATCCCCATATAGCCTATCCTCCAACCTAATTCTTATTTCCATTTCACTGCAAATTTCAAGCCTCTATAAGGTGCTTCCCACTGACAAAAGAATTCACTAACAGTCTAAAAATTTCAATGCAAAAATATTCCCCCCAAGCTCTGATACTATGTAAAGTTTTGGTGTTCACCCAAACCTGGTTTCAAGTCAAGTTTAAAATAATTTAATGCCCAACCCACATATGAATGACTGTTGCAACTTCATATAAAATATCAGACTTAAAACACTGAAATGAACATCACATTTTACAGGAAGAAAATAATTAAAAGATTGCTCTCCATGAAATTTTTAGACACAAGTATTTTTTCGGCAAATAGCCCAGGAAAAACCTAGAATGGGAAAACCTGTTAGAGAGTGAGAGAGAAATTTTTATTTCAGTCAAAATTTAAGTTACAATCTTAATGACAAAATTTCAGACCAACTTATCTCTCGAAAAAAGATCCATAGTATAGGTTGAAAATTTAATAAAAATGAAAAAACCTATTAATGTTTAAATGCCCAACGTTTCAGACTTATCATGTTAGTCCATCATCAGGGGATCTCACTATTTTTTTTGAGATGCTTCAATTAAATCCCAAAGAGTGAGTATAAATATAAAATAGATGTTTGAATGTCGATTCATTATTCATGTAGCTGCCTTTTTATTTTATTAATTATTGGTTTCCAAGTGCCACTCAGTTTTAACCCATCATCCTGATTAAGTGTGTTATCTCATTTGTCAATTTCCACTCCTGAGCTCTTTTCTTAGCATCGATCAACTTACAGTGTGAAAGGAAGCCGAGTTTTGTTCTTACAGCAGGTGTGTACACTGAGCAAACCTGGGAATGAGATTTTTGTTGCAACATTGTTTGAGAAACCAAAAATACGTAGACAACTTCGCACATTTTTGCCTGATTTTCTCAAAAGAAGCGATTCAGACCAAACATCCCTTCCATGCAGGGATTTTATTATTGAAAAAAGATCCATAGTACAGGTTGAAAATTTAATAAAAATGGAAAAACCTGTTAATGTTTAAATTCCCAACGTTTCGGACTTATCATATTAGTCCATCATTAGGGGATCTCACTATGTTTTTGAGATGATTCAATTAAATCCCAAAGAGTGAGTATAAATATAGAATAGATGTTTGAATGTCAGCTGATTATTCATGTAGCTTCTTTTTTATTTTTTTAATTATTGGTTTCCAAGTGCCACTCATTTTTAACACATCATCCCGATTAAGTGTGTTATATCGTTTGTCAATTTCCACTCCTAACCTCTTTTCTTAGTATCGATCAACTTAGAGTGTGAAAGGCGACCGAGTTGTGTTCTTGCAGTGGGTGTGTACACCGAGAAAACCTGGGAATGAGATTTCTATTGCAGCATTGTTTGAGAAACCAAAAATCTGTAGATGGCTTCGCTCTTTTTTGTCTAAGTTTCCCAAAATGTAGCGAGCCTGACCAAGCATCCCTTCCATGCAGGGATTTGATTATCGAAAAAAGATCCATAGTACAGATTGAAAATTGAATAAAAATGGAAAAACCCATTAATGTTTATATGCCCAAGATTTCGGACTTATCATGTTAGTCCGTCATCAGGGGATCTCACTATGTTTTTGAGATGCTTCAATTAAATCCCAAAGAGTGAGTATAAATATAGAATATATGTTTGAATGTCGGCTCATTATTCATGTAGTTGCCTTTTTATTTTATTAATTATTGGTTTCCAAGTGCCGCTCAGTTTTAACCCATCATCCCGATTAAGTGTGTTATCTCTTTTGTTAATTTTTACTCCTAACCTCTTTTCTCAGTTTCGATCGACTTAGAGTGTGAAAGGAGGTTGAGTTTTGTTCTTGCAAAGGGTGTGTACACCAAGAAAACCTGGGAATGAGATTTATGTTGCGACATGGTTTGAGAAACCAAAAATCTGTAGACAACTTCACTCTTTTTTGTCCCAGTTTCTAAAAAAGCAATGAGTCTGACCAAGCATCCCTTCCATGCAGGGATTTTATTATCGAAAAAAGATCCATAGTACAGGTTGAAAATTTAATAAAAATGGAAAATCCTATTAATGTTTAAATGCCCAACATTTCAAACTTATCATGTTAGTCCATCATCAGGGGGTCTCACTATGTTTTTGAGATGCTTCAATTAAATCCCAAAGAGTGAGTATAAATATAGAATATATGTTTGAATGTCAGCTCATTATTCATGTAGCTGCCTTTTTAATTTATTAATTATTGGTTTCCATTTTTATTAAGTTTTCAACCTGTACTATGGATTTTTTTTGAATAATCAAATCTCTACATAGAAGGGATGCTTGGTCATACTTGCTGCTTTTTGAGAAACTCAGAAAAAAAAGAGCGAATATGTCTACATATTTTTGGTTTCTTAAACAATGCCATGACATAGATCTCATTCCTAGGTTTGCTCAATGTACACACCTGCTGAAAGAAAAAAACTAGGCCTCCTTTCACACTCTAAGTCGATCGATACTGAGAAAAGAGTTTATGAGTGGAAATTGACAAACGAGATAATACACTTAATTAGGATGATGGGTTAAAACTGAGTGGCACTTGGAAACTAGTTACATGAATAATGAGCCGACATTGAAACATCTAATCTATATTTATACTCACTCTTTGGGATTTAATTGAAGCATCTCAAAAACATAGTGAGATCCCTTGATGATGGAATAACATGATAAGTCCAAAATGTTAGGAATTTAAACATTAACAGTTTTTTCCATTTTTATTAAATTTTCAACCTGTACTATGGATCATTTTTCGATAATCAAATCCATGCATGAAATGGATGCTTATTCAGACTTGTTGGTTTATTGGTCAATACTGAGATGGGGGGGGGGGTGAACCAATATTGTTATCTTTTTATTATTTTAACCACTTTTAATTCTATCATTAGAAACACATAACAACAAGAATACACATGACACAATTTTAATGTGGAAGCCCAATAGGGTAAACCACCAATACGTCCTATTACTACAAAATTGCTATTTACAAATAGTTTTTCCCGCTACTACAGACAAGGATGGTATTACACCCTGTTTTACCAATACCAAGTGGAAGTAGGATACGATCCCCTGGTTTATCAGCTACAACTGAAAGGATGCTACAACACCCTATTTACCAATGCCAATTGGAAGGAGGCTACAACCCCCTGGTTTATCAGCTTCGACTGAAAGGATGATACAACAACCTATTTACTAATGCTAATTGGAAAGAGGCTACAACCCCCTGGTTTATTAGCTACAACTAAAAGGAGGCAACAAACCCCTGTAGGCCAGTTGCATTCCCTAGTGCCACCCTTCCACCCAGATATGTTTCTCATGATTTCTCTCCCACTGAATTCATTCACGCCCACTTGTCTCTAATTTTGATCATGCAATTCGAACTACAGAGCCATCTTCCTTCTTCCTCAAACCGCTGCTTAAATACTTCTCAACATTTAAGCTTCTTTCAACAGTCGCATCTCTTTAAACTAAACAAACACACCTTTCACTATTGCACCCCTTCATATCTGAAGATCACACCTTTCAAAACATCTTTTCACGTTCTTCCATTGATCCTCCACCTCAGAGATCATTTATGTAGCTTGGAAACCATTTCCGCACCTCTGTCCAATGTTTGTAGGTGCTTCCGCAATGTCAAACTTCTTTTCGCAAGGTCATCTTCCTAATCCAACCAGATTCATTGATCCTATTTCTAAGTCAATCTGGACAGTTGATCTAACCATCAATTTCAGCCTCAACATCGCCTTTCCACACCAATATTACCTCATCAATGATTTCCCATCGTTGATCTTCATCTGGCATTTTCCTAACCGTCGATCTTCAGAATGCGGGATGCGGGATGTCGACTATTCGCTTTTTCCTTTCTGTAAACTCATTTTCACAAGATTCTTTCCACAAACCTTCTTCCACACCTTTGATATGTTTTAGCGGAACTAATGTCAGTCGTCTTATCTCTCCATATTGTGGGATGCGAGATGCGGAATCACACTTTCCTATTTTGGACTTCCGCAATTTCCTTCCACAACTTTGTTTCGGCATTTTCCTGGACCATTGATTTCCTTGTGGATTTACCCCTGACCGTCCATCTTGATCTTTTACGGAACTTTTGCTTTTCTACCTAACTTACGTAAACTTTATCTTCACCATCAGATCTAGTGCAGGTCTCTCCATGACCGTCCATTCTAGAACTAATGTGGATCTACATTCCTCCTTTGCGGATTATACAAAAACTGATCCTCATTCATCGAATCTCATGCAGATAAATATGCCACCTCATCATCATTCCATTTTGTCTTTACTTTGACTGATGCTGCGTTAACTCTACATTACCTTTTCTATGGTATCTTTTGTTTATCCTTTGTACTTCATAAGCAACTTTTCCATCACTAACTTAGTATTTCATCATCATTAGGACACCATCATATTCTATGTCATCATATGTGTCATGCCATATCCTCAATTATGTGTGAGAAATTTGAACCAAAAAGTGATTAATTTGAACCACAAGAGAATCTAGGAGCATTAGTGAGGTTCAAAAATCAAATTTGGGTTCAAGATTCAACAAAAACCATCAAATTACAGATAAATTACACACAATGATAGATGGAAACAAGATAATTTTGGACTTTCTAGCTATGAAATTGTTATTAACAGGTTTATAAATACATCATAAAATTTTAGAATGGATTTGGAAGCCAATTTTGAGAAAATAACCCAAAATTGCCAAATTGGCATCAAACCCCCCTAGGTGGGCCAATCTCATGCAAAATCTCTCCAAATGGACAAGAATTGATGAAGTGGCAGGGCTGATGTGTTGTGGGTCAATTATTACACCTTGGACAGTGTGGGTGTGGAAAAATGGTTGTTCTAGAGTCTCAATGCAACATTAATTGCACCAAATCAAGCCAAATTTGGGCAAAATCCCACTCTAGTGCCCCAAGTCAACTTGCATGTCCACATTCAATGAATGGGAGAATGCCAAAAATTATGGCTGTACATATGTGGCTTGTTGACTAGGCTGAATTACCCATGTTGGTCATAGAACCTCAAATTGACATGGCATATGTCCACCTAAGCACCCCTAGTCCACCTCATAGTGTATTAAAGCATAAAAAGAAATAAAATTGACTAATTAGTGTAACTAAGGTACTAATGATGGATTACTATTCTAACACCATCCCTTAATCCAACAACTAAGTATTCTCACAAAATTATGAAGGCCTTGGCAACAATGGCTCAAGTCACCTCAAGTACATAATCATAAATTACAATTTTTATTTGTCCATGTGAACCGAGGAAAGAAGGATAACCTCATGGGAGAAAATTTCCCTCAAGAATGGACATGGGGCTGGACCTACAATAATATAACAGAAAATTACCATCCTTCACTCACCTCAAGCAAATATCTCAGGAAAGTGAAGGTATTCTCAGTGAAAGCCTTCGTAAAAATGTCGGCAGTTTGCTCGGTGGATGGGCAATACTGCAATGAGATCATCCTGCCATGCACTAAGCCCCGAATGTAATGCATGTGAATCTATACGTGCTTTTTTCTCTGCCTCTATAATGGATTAGTAGATATATTGATGGCACTCTGGTTATCCACCCAAATGTGGGTTGGAGAATCAATTGTGACACCAAACTCCCAGAGAATTCCTTGCAACCAAACACATTGTGTTGCAACATTGACTGTTTCCCTGTATTCAGCCTCTGCTGATGAAAGTGAGATGGTGTGCTGTTTCTTATTTGACCAGAAAATGGGACCTTCACCAAACATGAAGAAAAAACCTTATTTTGACTTTCTGTCAACTGGATCACCGGCCCAATTTGAATAAAAAAATCCAGCTAGTTGAAGTGAGGAACTAGCTGTGTAGTGCACCCTGAATTCCTTAGTTCCCTGGAAATATTGAAGAATTATTTTTTCATCCCTCCAATGGAGTTCATGTAGCTGGCGCATATTTATTTCTACGGCACTCACAACATAAGATGAATCAGGTCTTGTATGAGTGAGGTAGAGAAAGCTGCCCACTAGTTTCCTATAGAGTGTGATATCCACCATTGGGGAATTGCCAAATTCATGCATTTTAATACCAGAAAGAAAGGGGCACTTGGATGCCTTACACTCAGACATATTAAAATTCTTCATCAGGTCTGAAGCATACTGTGGCTGACACACCATGATTCCCTTACCATTTTTCTCAATTTCTAAGCCCAAAAATTGCCTTAGCAATCTTAGGTCTGTCGTAGCAAATTCACTGTGCAAAGAGTTCTTAATTTGGCCAATTGAATTGGTGCAACTACCTTTAATAATAATATCACCAACATAAATAAAAATTAATTGCAAATAAACATCATTTTTCTGCAAATACACATTAGGGTCTGATTTGCATCTTGTGAAGCCAATTGAAAGCAAGAAAACATCCATTTTTGCATACCAAGCCCTGGGGGCTTGCTTGAGTCCATACAATGATTTTTTCAGCCTGAATACCAATTAAGGATCCTCTTGGAAACCTTCAGGATTTTGCATATATATCTCCTCCTATAGCTCACCATGCAAGAATGCACTTTTTACATCCATGTGGTGAACTTCCCAACACTTACTAGCTGCCAGTGCAAGAACTAGTCTAATTGAGTCCATCTTTGCAAACGGTGAAAAGGTATCTGTGTAATAAAATCCATGGACATGAGAATATCCCTTATCCACTAATATAGACTTATGTTTTATATCAGAACCATCAGCAACAATTTTGGTCTGGAAGACCCATTTACATTGAACAACTTTCCTCTTGGGAGGAAGGGAAACCGATTCCCATGTATTGTTCTCTTGGAGGAACTGAAGCTCATCTTCCATTGCTGAATTTCATATTGGATTTGTAGAAGATTGCTTATATTTCTAAGGGTCAGATATTATCAGCATGTAATAGATCTCAGCAAGAGCACTATCACTTGCAAAAGAAGCCTTACTAGTTTGTGATCTAGTTTTCCTAGTCTCTTGGGTATTGCCTGCCAATTCCCCAGCTGCTTGCACAATTGTTTCAGCCCATTTGGGCCTATATGGTGAGTCATATACAAAAATATCATCTTTAGAAACATTTATATTAGAATTATCAGAACAAACAGAGCATGTGTCATCACTTACATCTTCGAATTGTTGAGGAGAGGAGCAATCCCCCGGTGCAAGTTCGAAATCAGGAATTGGTTCTTATTCGAATTTGACACTTCTTTAAACAAAGGTTTTTCAAGTGGATGTGTCAAAGAGCTTGTACCATTTGGTTTCCTCACCATATCCAACCATGAGACACTCCTTTCTTTTTGTTTCAATGCTTTCCTTTTCTCTGAAGGGATTCTTGCCCATGCTTTTGTCCTGAATATCCTGAAATTTGAGACATCTGGTTTTTCACCAAACCATGCCTCATAGGGTGTCATTCCTTTCACTGATTTATGGAAGGCTCTATTTTGAATTTGAGCAGCACAGCTTATGGCTTCATCCCATAGCTTGGTATTAATTTCCCTCACTTCTATAATACAAGTTTCCATCTCTTTGAGAGATCTATTCTTCCTCTCTACCACACCATTTTGTTGTGGTGTGTAGGGAGTTGAGTGTTGCATTTGGATGTCACACTCCTCACAAAGTATTTGTATATTCTTATTCACATATTCCTTTCCATTATCAGTCCTAAGGACTTTGATCTTCTTCCCACTCTGATTGTCTACTAGTGCTTTCTAAACCTTGAGTTGCTCAAACACCTCAGATTTCAATTTCAGAAAATACACCCAGCAAAATCGAGAGTAGTCATCAATGAATGTAAGCACATACCTAGATATACCATATGAGGGAGTGGGTAGTGGAACAATCAAATCATAATGCACCCACCCAAGTGGTTGTGTTTATCTCCTTTCCTTCCCCTTCTCATAGCTCTGCTCAAGATGATTCCCAATCACACATCCAATACATGCTCCAGTAGATGGCTGAATTTGTGGAAGACCTTCCACCATTCCTTCTTTGTGCTATGTTTGGAGATATATGTAATTCATGTGGCCAAACCTCTCATGCCATATTTTGGAAACCTCATTGGCATGTAAGTGGAGTGATTGATCATTGGAAGTAGGGAGGAAATTAGGGAATTTGTGCATTCTCTCATGATGATTAGCATACCCAACTACAACAGCTTGGTCTATTGAGATTTAAAAAATCTCTACAAAGTCAAGAGTAAATATTACTCTCTTTGGATCTCTTGTATGGGTCATCTGGTAGACTGACAGCAAATTTTCTGCAAGGTCCGATACATACAATACATCACTGAAAAACCCATGGTATAAATCAATTCTCCCAATCCCTCTGGTCTGGAGTTCAGAATCATCTCCCATTCGAACTGTTGGGCTAACATTCGAACTCATGGAGGAGAAGAATTCTCTCTTGAATACCATAATCCTGGAAGCACTTGAATCAATAATAAAGGACGAGGAATTAGAAGTACCTTCCACCAATGCATGACATTTCTCCTTGCCTTCACTTGAACTGGAGTTGCCATATTTATTCCTTGCACTGTCAAGGAATGGAATGTTGTTCTCCAATAGCTGTGCCATGGTGTCTATGGTTTTCTTCATGTATGAGATTTCTATATGCCATCCCTTATGGAAATAAGTGCATTTTTCCTTCTCTTTTCCTTTCTTCTCCTTTTCTTTGGGTGGATTCGTAGCTCCCTCATTGGATTTTTTTTTTTTTTATTTCTTCTTGTCTGACAACTTCAAATTATTGGACTTGGGATTGCCCTTTGCTGAATTTGAAAACCCCAATGCTAGTGCTTGATCTTTGGTCTCGATGGAACCCATTTGGACCAATTTTTCCTACTCTTGAGTGAGTGAATCCATGAAATTTTCCAGACTTGGAATTTTCCAGTTTCGAAGGGTCAGTTTTCTTGAGTGAAATGTGCTCACAAATACTGAGAACTCTATCCCCAACTTCGAAAGTATAGACAAGAGCAGTTGATATTCCTTCTTCTCAATCCCACATTGTTTTAACTAAAATACAAGTGATTTGAACTTGGTGAAGAAGTCTTGGATTGTATCATAGTGCGCTAGGCTCAAGCTTATCATCTCATTCTCAAGCTGGTGACCATGTAGCTTATCAGTTTTTCCAAATAGAGACTCAAGCTTCTCCCAAACCTCCTTTGGTGATGTTAAACTATCAAGGTGGAACAACAAATCTCTTGAGATTCTCAGACACAGGAAACCATATGCTTCATCTAATTTGTTAAAATAATTTCCTTTTTCTACAGCATAATTTGGTTCCTCTTCAGTGCCCATGGTAACTCTGAAAAAGCCCCTTAGCTCTTAATTGAATCACCATCTCTGGCTTCCATTCAAATATGTTGAAATGTGTTATCATGATGTGGGTAGCCTCCATTAATTCCCGTGTTGATGGTGGTGAAATTTCTAACTGGTTTACACATAGTAATTCAATTTTATCTGGAATTCACTAACAAAGAAGCTCAAATCCACTAAGAATTTTGTCTCCAAATAAAAAATATCCAACCAGCTCTGATACCATGTGATAAATTAGAAACAACAAGTGAGTAATTTGAACCACAAGGTAATCTAGGAGCATTAGTGAGGTTCACAAATCAAATTTGGGTGCAAGATTCAGCAAAACCCATCAAATTACAAATAAATTACACACAATGATAGCCGGAAACAAGATAATTTTGGACTGTCTAAATATGAAATTTTTATTAATAGGTTTATCAATACATCATTATAGTTTTGAATGGTTTTGGCAGCCAATTGTGAGCAAATAACCCAAAATTTCCAAATCGGCATCAAACCCCCCTAGGTGGGCCAATATCGTCTGAAATCTCTCCAAATGGACATGAATTGTTGAAGTGGCATGGATGATGTGTTTTGGGTCAATTATTACACTTTGTATAGCGTGGGTGTGGAAAAATGGGTGGTTTAGAGTCTCAATGCAACATTAATTGCACCAAATCAAGCCAAATTTGGGCAAAATCCCACTCTAGCGCCCCAAGTCCACTTTCCTGTCCACATTCAATGAATGGGAGTGCACCAAAAATTATGTATGTGCATATGTGGCTGGTTGACTAGGCTAGAGTACCCATGTGGGTCATAGAACCTCAAATTGACATGGCATATGTCCACCTAAGCACCCCTAGTCCACATCATAGTGTATTAAATCTTAAAAAGCAATAAAATTGACTAATTAGTGTAACTAAGGTACTAATGATGAATTAATGTTATAACACTATTCCATGTGATTACATCATATGTGTCATGCCACATCCTCAATTATGCCATGCCATGCCATCACTACTTTAGTCTTTAACCGAGTTTGTCCTGCTATCATATCCACTGGTTATTCCTTTGCCATTCGTGAACACCTTTGACATCAATGAAAACTATAACCCAAATTTGTCAACAATATCCCCCTTTGGCATTGATGGGAACCTCTAAAACTTCTCCCCCTTTGACAATAATGACAAAGGATAACCTGTTATGCCAATGCTGCACTTATTTTGATATAGGATTTCCTGTCTCTCTTCTTTTTGAGAACTCCTCCTGACATCATATCACCCCTTTAAACGAAATTGGTTATTTAACCAATGTATTATCATTTATCTTAACATTTCCTATTCTTGAATGATAGATTAACTGATAGATCCATGTAGTTCTCCTATCATTGTACTTCTTCTCCTTTGTCAACATTTTTGTGATAGACTTTACACTCAACATTTTTCCAACACTTCCATTTTCTGTTCTAGGATACATGTTTAAAAAAAAATTTGTCCTTGCTGCCATATCTAATGGCCTATTCTTCCTATAAGATAACTGGCTTCTGCTTTTACCAGAATTCCTTAAGCCTATGCATTTAGATCTTCATATAAGAACCTAGCATATACTACTGGATTATTTTTTATTTTAGATCTATATTATCAACTGTCTAGGGACCCATAACTTCGAATCCTCAACACAGATATTAATTTAGTTTATTAGATAGTTTCTCTGGTCTCACTATCTCAGACACAAAGACTCATAACCTCGACCTTTTTCTTTGTCAATGCTGAACTCATCATGCTACCTTATCAATAGACTTGAATTTTTATTTTTTAGACTTGATTTTTTTCTACTGTCAACAATTTTTATGTGTCAT
Source organism: Pseudotsuga menziesii (assembly GCA_001517045.1). NCBI lineage: Eukaryota > Viridiplantae > Streptophyta > Pinopsida > Pinales > Pinaceae > Pseudotsuga > Pseudotsuga menziesii. The sequence goes on from LPNX010347115.1 coordinate 184,708, forward strand.
GAATTCAAATACTAAGTGAACATAATCATATTTATCTTCTATTTTATTTCATACATCATGGTCTTGATGACTCTCACATTTTGTTGTTCGCACGTTACTTTATGCTTTCTCTTGTGTCATCCATACACCAACCTTGATCACCCATCATCGTTGAAGATGATAGCTTTCAATATACTTCAACATTAGATACCAATTGAATTTTTCTTAGATACCAATTGGAATTTTATGATATTAAATCCCCCTGAGTATAAGATCCCTTCTATTGTCATTTTCAGGGTTTTCTTTTAATTACGAGAAACCTTTTTAGAAAAATATCCCACAATCATCACTACATCCCTCTTCATCACTTTCATATTTATCCGTGTATTCTTTTATATCTCCATCTTTCTTTTCCTCATGATGAGTGTCATTTTTATCTATGACCTCATTATTCTCAACATTACTACAAAGACTTCATTAATGACTGAAAGTTGTGTTTCTTCTGAAGCTTCTAATTCTTTCATCCACACCTTTTTAGGAGGTGTGTTATTTACTTGTGCTTCACCATGCTTTGTGTTGGTGTCATGTTCCCTTTCCATCCTTTGATTTTCTCCCCTAACTTTGTAGTCAGCCACCTTGTGACCAAACTTATGATAGTAATGACAATAACCATGGAATTTTTCTTTATCCACAGGAGGTCTTTGGTCTCTCTGTTTCCTAACTGCCATTTTCTTCCACTGTCTCTGAAATTCTACTGGAGCATCACATTTCAGTTGACAATTCCTATCCAAGTGTCCAAATTTATTACATTTGTAACACTCTATATCAAACCTTTGGAGAAGTCCAAACTGGTTATGATTTCTTACCTTTGGCTTTTTAATTGTATCCTTCTTGTATTCATGGACTTTTTCATAAGCTTTTCATTTTAGGGCTTTATGACCAAAATTATTACAGGAATAACAATGACCGATAAATATTTTCTGATTTCTATTTATTACTTGTCTCTTGAGATCCTCATGAGTTCTTTCTTTGTCATGAAAAGATAAAGCATATTATTTGCACTTTTCCTTTTTAATAGGACTCTTCAGTACTTCAGCATAGCTCTTTGTACTTCCTCTTTGATTAGTGAGTGGGAAACTCTCTGGCTTCTTTTCTTTAACGAACCCTAAATCAGATCTGTCACTAGATGATCTTTGACTGTTTAGAATGTCATCCAGAATATTTGAGCTGTTTTTAAACTTAGATTTGATTAAATTTTCATCAACCCCTTCTCTAAGTCGAGCAATTTATTTCTCACAATTTTCAAAATCTTGAATTCTCTTCCTGAGAAGAACTACTAGATATTGCTCACTCTTCTTGGCCTCTTGAAGTTGGTTTCTCAAATCAGTAATAATCTGATTTGTCTCTTCTTGGTATTTAGATAGTTTCTCTTTCAAAACTTTGTTTCTTTTCCTACTTCTTTCAATTTCATCTACAACAGCCATGTATTCAGCTTCTATGTCCACTTCTGATTCCTCATGTGAGTTCATTGTTCCTAAAAAAAAAATCATTATCTTCACTCATTTCCATATCTTCACTTTCTTCCTTGTAATATAAGTTCTTCCTTTTTTCTTTAAACTTCTTCTTACCCTTATGACAACAAGATTCTTCATGGCCACTCTCCTCTTGTTTTGGGTAGGAACACTTATGGGAAAAATGTCCAATCCTTCCATAGTTAAAACATTTCAAAGGAATTTTACCTTTGTATTTCCCAGTTCCTTTATTAAGTCTACTTACAAAGAGGGCTTCCTGATCATCTAGATTTTCTGATTCATTTTTGGAAGTGACTTTAAATTTTGCTTCTTTCTTCAAGTTTTTATCCTGTCTAGTTCTCATCTCATAAGCAGTGAGAATTACATGCAAATCATCTACTGTTTCCCTTTTAAGGTCATCTCGTTCCTCTAGGGTGGTAACCTTTGAGTCATATTTCATTGGTAATGTTCTTAGGATCTTGCTTACCGCTTCTTTTTCTTTCAATTTTCCTCCAAGACGTCTAATAGAATTAACCACCTCATCTACACGAAGAAGGTATTCCCTAATATTCTCCTCTTCTCTCATTTTGAGGCTTTCAAATTGACCTTTATATGTTTGCAGTTTGGATTCTTTGAACTTAGATGCTCCTTCATAGATAATCTTCAATTTATCCCAAGCTTGTTTGGCAGATGTGCATTGCATAACCTTGGTAAACAAATTGTTTGTTAATCCACTCAAGATTGAATTTAGGGATTTGGAATTGACTTCATATTCACCTAGTTCAACTGTGTCTGTAGGGTATTGGTTTCCCATAGGAACCTCCTTTTCAGTTGCAGCCCAAACCTTCCATCCAAGGGACATTAGATGGCATCTCATTTTGACACTCCAATATGCATAGTATTCTCCTATAAATAGTGGAGGTTTATTAGTGGCCATTCCTTCTTGCTGATCCATAGTGGTTTTCATGGGATCTTCCTTCCAATGGTTAAAATGTACTGAAAAGTACAAGTGGGAGAAAGTTTGACTCCAGACTAGAAGGGAGAAGGGGCTGGTTTACAGTCTTCCATGTGGAAGCGACAAAGTAGGTCACAAGCATACTTAGACTGTGAAATAAAGATTCCTTCTTTGGTTTGCAAGACTTGGAGACTAAGAAAATAATGCAAATGTGCTAAGTCTAACATTTCAAAATTTTGCTTAAGAATGGATTTCACATGGGTTATAAGTTTAGGGTCACTGCCAGTAAGGATAAGATCATCAACATAAAGAACAAGTATGATGAGATGGTTTCCTACTTTCTTGGTATAGACATTGGGGTCAGAATGACATCTAGAAAAACTAGTGTCAAGGAGAAATCTATCCATTTTGGCATACCAAGCTCTATGAGCTTGCTTAAGGCCATATAAGGATTTCTTAAGGAGACAAACAAGGCTAGAGTTATTCTGAACATAACTAGGAGGTTGTTCCATTTAAATTTCCTCATGTAAATCACCATGTAAGAAGGCAAACTTGACATCCATTTGATGGAATTCCTAGTTATGTAAGGCTGCAAGGGAAATAACAAGGTGGATGGAGTTCATTTTTTCTATAGGGGCAAAGGTTTCATTGTAGTCAATCCCTTCAACTTGGGAAAAACCTTTGGCAACTAACCTTGCCTTAATTTTTTCAACACTTCCATATGATGCATACTTAGTTCTGTAGACCCATTTACATCTGACAAGTTTTCTTCCTTTTGGAAGAGGAACAAGATCCCAAGTATCGTTCACCATTAAGGAATGATATTCTTCATCCATAGCTACATCCCAATCTGGATTTCCTGAATTTTTTACAAAAGTTTATGGATCATGATTCTTAGAAACTTGAGCCAAAAGGGAAGAGGCTTGATGAAACTGAGAATGTGTTCGACATTGATCTCTAGGATCACTGGCAAGATCACCAACTGCTTCACATGTTTAACGGACCCATCGAGGAAGTATTGGTGCTGGTGCAATTGGAGGAACATGAGCAGGCGGAGGTGGATTTTCATACTCACTGTCATAATCAGAAACTAGAGTTGGAAACCTGTTAAGGAATTTGGAAGAAGAAGAAGAAGGAACAATCACCGAATCAGGCTCGCAGGCCAAAGATGGCACACCCACCAAGTTAGGTTCACAGGACAAGAGATTTTCATCAAATTTAACATCTCTTCTAATGATTATATCATGTGAATAGGGTTGAAGAAGTCTATAACCTTTTACATATTCAGAATATCCAACAAATATGCACTTTTCACTTTTAGGCTACAATGCTTTCCGTTTTTCATCCAGAATGTGAGCCCATGCTTCACAACCAAACACACGAAAGTGACTTACAACAGGTTTAATTTTACTCCATGCTTCTTCCAGTGTTATACCTTGTAAAACTTTAGTGGGTGTATGATTAACTATGTAATTTGCACAATTTATGGCCTCAGCCCAATATTAAAGACTTAGTCCCTTAGATTGGACCATACAATTAGCCATTTCTTTTAAAGTGCGGTTCTTCCGTTCAGCTACACCATTTTGTAGTGGTATATATGGAACAGTGTGTTGTTGTTGGATTCCTTGTTTAGTGTAGAAAGTAGTGAACTTGTTGTTAACATATTCTCCTCCATTGTCAGATCTTAACTTAATAATTTGATGACCAGATTTTTTTTCAACAAGGGCCTTGTAGGCCAAGAACATGTTAAACACTTTGCTCTTAAGTTTTAGGAAGTAAACCCAAGTGCGTCTGGAGTAGTCATCAATGAAATTTAAGAAATATTTGAAACCAAAAAAGGATGCAGATGGAAGAGGACCACACAAGTCACTATGCACAACTTCCAAAGGAACTGAGGCATGCCAAGAGGCACATTTGTCAAAACTGTCTCGATGATGTTTTTCGAGTACACAACCGGAACAAACACCATCCTTGCAAGATACCATCGGAAGACAAGTCACCATATTGTCTTTACATAGTTGTTGCAATGAGTGATAATTTAAGTGACCAAATTTCTCATGCCAAAGTTTGCTCAAGTTATCACTATGAGCAACAAAAACTGAAGGAAAAGGTGATGACCCAAAGTTGTTAAATTTGTACAACCTGGTAATATCATCAACAGTTCCAGTAGCAAGGACATTTTGAGGATTTTTAAAATCCTTGATTACAACTTGGTGAGGTGTAAACGTCACATTTTTACCTTCACCTAAATGAGTAATTTGATAGACTGATAACAAATTGCAATAAATTTTTGGAACACATAGTACATCATTGAAATGACCATTTTCTACTGGAACTGTTCCAGATCCTACAACACTTAGAGATCTATCTTCACCAACAAATATTTGTTTGGTGCTACATTCATGCATAGTAGAAAACATGGCTTGATCCTTAGCCATATGATAAGATGCTCCAGAATCAATGAGCCATTCATTTGAAGTAGTAGAAGAATATGCAGTATAAGAGTAAACAGAAGCACAAAGTGCATGTCCATGAGAGTTAGATTCTGAAGACAAATCTAGGCTGATGTGGTGCTTTTTCATTGCAGCTTCCAAGGCTGCCATCTTGTTGAAACACTTAGATTCATCATGATTATCTTTCCCACAAAAATTGCAATGACGCTCAGTATTCTTTCCATTTATCTTGGAACCTTTGTCATGTTTTAAAGGAGTTGACTGAGAGGGTTTGTGACCCTTGTTGTTTGGCTTATTATTGTGAGAATTCTGTTTCTTGGGAGGCTTGGAATTTTCTTTCTGTTGGGACAATAAGGCTTTCCCAGATGTATCTGCATTGTTAATTATTCCAAAATGAATGAGCTTATCTTGCTCTCTAATTAAGGAATCACAAAAGGATTCAAGACTAGGCTCTTGATAGCTAGCTGCAGTCAAGGATTATTTCATGGAGTAGAATGTAGATACAAAAACAGAATATGCAGGTCCAAGTTTGGAAAGAATATGATAAATACATTATTTGTCTTCTTTCTTAATCCTGCATTCTGCACATAAAAGTCTAAGAGTTTTATACTTAGATAAATAGTCTTGAATGCATGAAAAATCATTTGGATTCAAGGAAAGAAACTCATTCTCAAGTTGATGACCCTAAATTTCATTGTGTTTACCAAACAGAGATTCCAACTTTTCCCAATCTTTATCAGGTTCATCAATTCTAGATATGTGGAATTGCAAATTAGTAGAGATTGACATCCCAATCAATCCACGAGCTTCATCACATCTATTTGCCCATTTAATTTTCTTATCATCATCAGTGGGTTCTATTTCTTTCCCTGAGATTATCTTGAAAAGTCCTCTACTTCATAGAACATCCTCCATATGATATTTCCATGAGAAATAGTTAGAACTTGTAAGTATAATATCACAAGGGGGTTCATACTATAAACTAATGGCTAAAAAAATAGAAACTAACTGTCTGGTTGCAAAGAACTCGAAAAAACATGCGGTTTTAAAAAAAATGGCACTGAAAATTGATTATGGATGATGAAGTTATGCTTGATCAAAGAAAATTTTGAAGATGTCCCAATAGTGACGTGGCATATATTAACTTGAACAACTAAAAAAAGAACCTCCCTCTTCCCAAGATCAACCTTTGACAATCACTTTACAATAAAGTTTCTTAGACATGAATCACTTTTGTAGAATAAGTGAGGTTCACTTTTACAATAATGTTACTTTTAAATAGTGTGGCAATAAATTAAAAGACTTAAGTGACTCACTTTTTATTTTATTTTATTTATGTGAGATGCACTTTTACAATAAAGTAACTTGAAAATAGAAATTGCATGCACTAAAAAGTAGCTTAATAAGACTTGAACTCAAGACTTATTAAGGAATAAAGAAACTTTGGACCAAGTGAGCTAAGTTTAAAAGGTACGTAAAAGAATGGAAAGAGGAAGGGTGTTTTTTTTACTCTTCACTCTCATTCTCCATGCTTGCCTTTTTTTTTCTGCAAATCACAAAAACAAAAACGAAAAACAAAAACAAATTTTTTTTTTCCACACAATGGGGTTAGATCTTGGTTAGCTTACCCGTAAAGTCTACGTTTTCAAGTTTTCTCCCTGTTTCTGATTTGCTGTGATTGCACAAGGTGCACGACAAAGAGCATACGTAGCCGATAAGACAAGAAAAAAACTTTCCCTTATTGTTTCTAATTCACCACGATTGCGCAAGGTGCATGGAAAAGAGCATACGTAGTCAGGGAAGGCAATAGTTTGAGACTAAAACAAAAAAAATATCTAATAATAAAATTGATAAGATATGAGAGATTTAAAAAAAAAACAAATCCGTCACTGTAACATTATACCTTCAAATTTGCCGAAATGGGTGTTTTTGGAACAAACGGGAAACGGTTTTCGGTGAAACAAAAACTATTTAGCAATGGAAACGACATTCTGAATGCAATGGAACAGCTCCCACAGGTGAAAAATGCACAAAAAATCCAGAACCAGAAACCCTTTCAAATTTTTGGCAACACCGGTTCTAGATCTTGATCAAAACCGAAAGCGGCTCTTCATAAAAGCTCCGATACCATGTTCGGGTACACAGGGTACTCCCAAAAGATCAAACACCTTGAGCAACTGCTTCACACAAACAAATCATAGATCAACACACCGATGTTTTTCACATGGTTAAAACCCTCGAGAGGGAAACAGTCCACGACCCCAGCCAAATAGCTACTTGGAGCAATTTATTATGAAAAAGAAAGTAAGTTACATGAGCTTCTCATAATCGATCAACTAGCCAAGGACCCTGTATGCTATTTAAATAGAGATCATAGACCAATCAGGTGCTAAGCCATGAATCATTGGTAGGTATGATCTAAGAGAAGTTGAACCGTCATATCACTCTATCTCTAGAACATATCGTGACCATCGGATTAGAAAATTTACAAATGCATACTAATGCATACTAAAGAAACACACTTTTACCTAACGGATATATTATACAAGTTGATCTTAACCAACTCCTAAGTGTCTAAATATCCTAACATGTTCCATATCAAAGTATTTCTCTATCTCTCAGACCCAATCTATTAGTTACTATGGGTTCAATCTCCTTAAATAGGTAGGCACATCCATCTTAGCCTTACCTGTCATATTTGATAGATCCTTTAACAATCTATCCTCTAGCTCATACAACTCCTCTTATTATTCTCGAGCCTCTCTATCCTCGAATTCCTCGTGGTTGAGGGTTTCAACAATGTATCCCCATCATTGTATCTCCTTCATGGATGCTCAGTCATTATTTAGCGTCCTCAACCTTTGAACACATTCTTCAAATGTTTCATGGTTGATAGTGACTCTTGCACCTCCACATTTCCTTTTACTATGGACATTGATGCCACTCTGATCCATTTCTTTGCTCATAAATCAACTCAACACTTCCACAACCTCACACTTCCAATCACAACTGGACCTTCTTTCTCCTTCATGTAGGATACATTTCCTGCTTTGATACCAACTAATGCAAGGCCACCCTTGGTGGCTGGATGTAGATCAAAGCACACAATGAGAACAAAAGTGAACACCCACACAAAAGAATAACACAAAGAACTGCCAAAGATTATGGCTTGTATTAATCTCAAAGATGAAATTTACATAGGTAATTACATTCAGAGTCGATGCTTCGTTACTCAGTCGAAGTGACTTATACAAAAGGTTCATTGTTAATTTCTTCTATTCTGAGGTAGTAGTATCCCTTCCTATCATGAAATGATCTATTTATAGCCTTCATCGCTTGGTCAAATCTGTTTCTAGAAGCTCCCATAGAATTCCAAGTAGTTTGCTTCTTCCTTATATATTCCCTTCAATTTCTTCATCTCGTTGTGTCACCTATCCTGCTTCAAATACCATCATAACTACTCATTTACTTCTAAAACTACTCATTCCATATGTTGTAACTAGTACACTAGTACTCTGTCAATTTTTTCTCCCAAATGCTCACTTGTCAGCATATCCTTTCGACTCACCTTTGTCTCAAATGTTTCCTCTTTGATTCAAATGTTCGACTCTCCTGACTTTGACTACAGAATCTTGCTGCACTAGGGGTCATCGAATCATACCCTAGTAGGCTCTTGTCGACTTCAACTTCGACTACTTGCCGGGGGTTGAGATTCCCCTGCATCAATATCCCCCTTTATGTTGTTAATTTTACATATGTAATGATGTCTAGTGTGATATGGTAATATGTTATGATGTCTTATCTAGCAAAGGAAGGAATAATTGTCTCTATCTTATAAAATGCATTTTCCCAAATGTAGCATGCAGTAAAATATTGATATTACCATTCATCATATAAGGAGGTGGAAAATCATTTATCCCACATGCATTATGGGATGTAATTCTTCCATACTTCTAGCTATAGAATATAGGTGAAGGAGACCCTTTGTGAATCAATGTTGGGTATTATGTTGTAATGCTATGGTAAAGATGTGATATGCATATGTGCATAGGAGCTCAAGTGTAATATTGGAGATTTCTTAAGAATAAAGAACACCATACCTTCTTGTGGATGTTTCCTCATCTGGTGTTTTACCACATATATCTAGTGTAATATTTCTTTTTATCTTGTCTCTTACTTGCTATTTTGATTATATGGTGTGTGTATGGAGAGAAGACTAAACTGGTATATTCTTTCTATCAATTTGCATTTTAGCAAACATATTGTTGTATGTTTATGCACATTTCTCAATATTATAACATGATATTAGACTTGGTTACTATGCTCTCTCTTCTTCGGTGATTTTTTGTTAATTTTTTTTCAAGCACCAAGTTTTTCAAAAAAAATTAGGTCCCTCCATATCTAGTATATTTTCCATTAGATCTATCTAACCATTGTGGTTTTTCTTTAGATATGAGCATTTTTCTACATGTTTGAGATTTTTTTCTCTAAACCCTAACCTACACCATTTATTTTTGAGAGATTTTTAAAGTTTTCCTTGTATTTTTTTTTGTAGATCTAAGTTGAAATATTTTTTATACTAACATAGCATCAAGTATATATCTCTATAGTTGTAGATATGGTTTTTTTCCTATTTATGGTTCGTATTTTTGTAGGTTTCTGTCTAGATGACTTCGACCTTCGAGGATATGTAGTTTTAATGCCTTGACAAACAAGTGGATGGGAAGCAAAATTAGAAGGAAAATACATAACATGACTTGCCTTCACAGAGGGCTTGTATTGTTGCATTTGACCTTTACCAAAGCATGTAAACCCAATTTCAAATGAAATTTTAACTGTCAAGTAATTTCTTTTTGTTGTTCCATATAGAGGGTTTGCATATCTATTAGCTAGGTAATGGTGGGTTTCGTCATTGGTGAAAAAATTCTTGTTCTAGATATTAGCTTCTTGTCTTGTTACATTAGGGTCTAGTTCTTGATTCATCATTATAAGTTTTCAAGTAGCTTAAGTTCCCGAATTGGTTGGTACTAACTATCTATCTTGGAAGAGAAGTTGATTGGAATTCTCATGAGTAAGAATCTATAGCGCTTATGATTAACCTAATAGTTGGCATTGTTTCTCAAGTTTGACAAGTTCAACTTCAACTTCAACACGTATGCACCTCAACATGTTCAATGTCAAATTCAATAGATTCAACACCTCGACAAGAATCATCAACACCAGCGATCGACATGACTACGACAAAGTGTCTCTTTATCTTCCAGTCATTTATAATGCTTGAAAATCTAATCCATTCTAACTTATCTTGTAACTGAATGTCACAGGAGGACAAACCAAAAATTCTTAGTACTCTGTATAAGCATGTACATTATTGTAATATACAAGAAAGTAAGCAAGTAATAGAGAAGTAATGAAATAACAAAGATTGGTTCGAACTATTGCATATTGTTTGTGTGTGTGTGTATGTTTATGTGTGTAGTGTATTTCCTACTTTGTTGATTATTAATATTCTTCCACCATAACAATACTCAATTCATTCAATCAAACTATTGTCCCTGTCGTGCACCTGAGAACCTGAATCATTAGTTTCAGAGCTTGTTCATGAGTAGACACTTCTGTCAAGGTTATCTAACTTATGCATGTTCAAACACGCTCACAAGGCTCAACAATCCAAGGAGACACTACCTTCGACTTCATAGTATCTATCTGCTTGCACGACTAGACAGAATATGGCCATAGAAATAGAAAATAATCATGTAACTGACGAGACATAACAACTCATAGAGAAAGAACTAGCTCTATAGTGAACTGAAATATTAACCTAGTTCAATGAGATTCTCACGTGATTCTCCTAGAAATCAGGAGGATGCTCGACAAGATCCAACTCCAACAAAAGAAGTCCATTCAAAGTGCAAATGAACTTAGACATACCGAATCTAGAAGGAAATATTGACGCGAAATCCATAGACAATTTGGTACAACAACTGGAATCCCATTGCTAGTCTACAAATAAAATATCAAAATATGAAAAGATCACCATTGCATCCTTAACGATGTCGACCTTTGTGCACTACTGGTGGGAGAACCTATTGATAAAGATGGAGAAAGATGAAGACCCCATAAATACATGGGAGAAATTTGTCGAGTACACTCAGAAAGAGTTCTAATTTCCCAAGTACACTAAACAATAGTATAAGAAGTGGAAGAAACTTAGGCAATGGAAATACTAGTCCCTGTAGAGTTAGACCGATGAGTTCTATTGACTTATGGTAAGACTTGGTGTTCAAGAAGAGGAAAAATTGCTTGTTTTGAAGCATGTTAGTGGATTATACATGTACATTCAACAAGAGATGAATTTTTTAACTATCAACATGCTTGCATATGCATTCCACTGCGCCATTAATATTGAATCCAAACATAAAGGAAAAGAATGCTTCGTGACTAATCCCATAGGTCAAACATCTGACAAGAAGTCACTAGTTGACTTAAAAAACTCAAGACACTCTTCTCAGTCGACCCCACCTAATCAAGATCATGGTAAAAATAACTCTCAGAAATACAAGAGGGAACATAGAAGCAACCCCTTGTTGTGAAATGGTGTGCTTACCACAATTCATCATGTAATGATACATTTGAATGCAAGGCCCAGAAGAAATTTTTGGAAAAATTGTCTACCTCCTACTTTTTTGACAAAACCATGGTATAATCTGACCCAGGAGCATCGACCCTTTTGACATCGACATCGACCACTTCAACAAGCTCAAATATCATCGACAAGGAGGAACGAGAGCTCATGTTCCATACATAGATATGGGTTCAAAACATTTCATTGCATTTGAGTGTGGATAATGGAAACCATAATAACTTTGTTTATGACAGTCTCGTGAACAAGATAGGTATTGTCACCACTCCACATCCTCAGCCTTATAATATCAGTTGGAAGAAGGATGGGAAGGAACTAAGAATCACCCAACAATGCAAACTCACCTACTTAAATAATCCTTTTGAAGATGAATTACTCTATGATGTGGCACTGCTTTCTATAGCTTACACCCTGTTTGGGAAACCTTACTTATGGGATCGACATGGGAGTTATCAATCATGGCCTCAGAAGGTGATTTTCAAAATATGGAACAAATAGTATGGTATACCAGAGTGATGACCTACATAAATGGTTGTGATGGTATCTTCCAAAGAGACAAAGAATCTCATCAACTATGATCATATATTCACATTGATCATGATTAAAACTCACTATCCTAGGAATAATGCAAAAAATAGTTGACTCACCGACCAGTGCAACTTCTGACAATAGCAACAGATCAACAGTATTCTTGATGAATACCAGAATGCATTTCAGGATCCGGATTGAGTACCTCTACATTTCTAGGTAAAACACTCCATTGAACTTGTTCCTATTTCTTCATTACCTAATGCATATGTTTACAGAAGATCCATATCATGAATGAAGAGTTTCATAGATAGATTCAATATTTGATCAACAAAGGTCACATCCAATCCAAATCCTTTCCTTGTGGAAGTCTGGTCATCCTTGTTACAAAGAAAGATGAGACTTGGCGCATGTGCATAGACTACCAGACTCTCAACAAGATCTCAGTAAAGAATATATACCCTCTGCCATGGAGAGACAAACTAATCAAATGTATGAAAGGTGCTAAATTATTTACCAAGCTCAACCTTAAATTGGGATATCATCAAATTCCTGTCAATCCCACCAATGTATAAAAAACTGCTTTCAAAACCAAGGAAGGATTGTTTGAATGTTTAGTCATGCCTTTTGGCTTAACAAATGCACCCACTACCTTCTTACGATATATGTATGGCATTCTTCAACTTTTCATCAACAAGTGTGCCATTGTCTACCTAGATATTATATTGATTTTCAGTCGATTAGGGGAAGATCATGTATGATAATTTTGACAAGTCCTCGACACTCTTCGACAACATAGACTCTATTTGAACATGGAAAAATTCTCATTTACGATGAAAAAGATCAAATATTTGGGGTATATAATTGAATTCATAGGAATTCACATCGATCCAGATAACATACAATCATTAAAGATTGGCCCATTTCTCAAAACATTCATGAACTAAGACTTTTTCTTGGTTTGACAATTTTTTATCGACAATTCATACTCATCTTCAGTCACATGGCTTGGCCTTTGAATCAATTGACTAAGGGAAATGGGAAAACTGTATTCAAATGGACATAAACATAACAACAAGATTTTGAGAAGCTCAAAAACAAACTCTGTACTACATGAGTAATTGTGCTACCTGATTTGCACCATCCTTTTGAGATTGAGACGGATGCATCAGACTATGGCTTACGTGGAGTGATCCCTCAGTCAGGTCACCTAGTTGCTTTTCATTATGAAACCTTTGATGACACTATTAGAAGGTATTCAATGTCTAAAAATGAACTGTATTCCATTGTCCAAGCCCTTAAGAAATGGAGACATTACATTATTGGAAAGGAGACGGTCATTCTTACTGACCACAATCCGTTATAGTTCGCCCCATCCCAGTTGAAGTTACAAATGACTTGAAAAATCAAGTAGATTAATTACCTGCATCAATTCTAGTTGGTAATTAAGCATCATAACAGTAAATCCAATGCCACCTTTGATTGTCTGAGTTGACCACCCATTACTCTCCATTTTACATCAATGAGTATGGAGGGATATGACACCACTACTTGGCCTCAATAGTATTCGACGGACTGCGAATTTTATACAATTTATCGATGGATTCTAATCGAACTGCTGTCCACTAGTGACTATTTCTTGAAAGATACCTTGCTATAAAATCTTGGACAACTTTGTGTATTGACGGGTGAGCATAGACATAACCTCATTTGGGATGTGCACTACAACAAGATTGTAGGACATTTTGGAGTACCAAAGATCATTTTCATCCTCCAACAATATTTATATTGGCCTTTATTTAAGTATGACGTCAACAGGTGCATTTGCTCATGCATGGTTTGTGCCATTGCTAAACCGTTGAATTGACGACAATGATTATACAAACCTTCACCAGTTCCTAGTCGACCATGGGAATCTATTTCTATAGAATAATTGAAGGGATATCCTACTACTAAATATCAACATGATGTGATCTTACTAGTAGTTGACATATTTTCCAAGATGGTCATTGTCATTCCATGCAAGAATACCATAATAATGCAACATATTGCTCATCTCTTCTTCGAACATGTCTAGAAACATTATGGCTTACCAACGACCATCATTTTTGATAGAGATTCCATGTTTGCAATATCTTTTTGAAGAACCTATGGAAAAATATAGACACAAGAATATTCTTATCAACAACTTCCCATCCTCAGACAAATGGACATACAAAAATTGTGAATCACTTGGTAGTAAAACTACTCTGCATGTACAACCACAAGCATCGACGGACATGGGATGAAAGTATCCCATTTATAAAATAAAATTACAATCATGCTCATAAAAAATATATGGGAAATATTCCATTTCAGATTTGTTATGGATTTCAAGCCTTGATGCCCATTGACTTGATTAGCTCATCGATACTATCGAACGACACTGACTCTAAATGATGAGAAGTTGAAAAAGCATTGAAGTTTCGAGATCAAATCTATAATATCCAGAAACAAGAACATGAAATTTTTCAATGATATATTGAAAAATATAAGTCTCGACATGATAAGCATCGTATCCCTCATTCATTTCAAATTGGGGATCAGTCCTGGTTGCATCTCAAGAAGGAACACTTCATTGGTCCATACATAAATCTGAATCCTTTGTGATATGGTACGTACAGTATTCTTAAACAGATTGGAGAAATTTTTTTCCAACTCAACATTCCTCCATGCTTGGGATTGCATCCAATATTTAATGTGGGTCTACTTCGACCATACCACACACCACTATTGGAACATAATGACTTGAAAACAACCGAAACTAAAGACATCCATCCATATGTTCAGGAGAATATTCCTTGGGACACCACTGTGGGACGATGAATATGCCATATAAGGACAAATGCAATTCCTTTGTTTTAGGTGGCTAAATCGGGAAAACTCCCAGTACAAATAAAATTGTACTCTGCTATTGAACTAACCAACAAGTTTCCTCATATGTACGAGTAAACAATGGGGACCATTGTTTCTTAAGGAAGGAGGTATGATCCACCCATCAGTTGGAATTTTTTGTTGAATTCGATATATTAAACTTTGAATTTGAAAAGTATGCACCTCGACACAACCTCGACAGGTTCAAGGTTGACTTCAAAAGATTCGACACCTCGACAGGCATCATCGAAACTGGAAATCGACATGACTACGACATATTGCCTCTTTTTCTTCCTGTCATCTGTAATGATTGAAATCTTGAACTATTCCAACTTATTTTGCAACTGAACGTAACGAGAATAAATACAAAGCATTCTCATTACTCTATATAAGAATGTACATTATTGTAATATACAATCAAGTAAGCAAGTAATAGAGCAATAATGAAGTAATAGAGATTGGTTAAAAATCTTGTATATTGTTTATGTGTATGTGTGTGTGTGTATGTTTCTATGTGTAGTGTAATTCTTACTTTGCTGATTATTAATATGCTTTCTCCATAATAGTAATCAATTCATTCAGTTGAACTATTGTCCCCATCATGCACCTAGGCACCGAGATCAACTTAGTTAAAGGTGAAAAAATGAAACCCACTGATGCCGATACTTATCTATATGGGAAAATCGGTGCGATTAAGAAAAATGATTCGTTGAAAAAATGATTTCATATCGTTTATAGGTACATATGGATGCCGAGGATAGCCAAATTGAGGTATGCAAGAATTTAGCTTCTTTATTTGATAAATTTGATGATTTTTTTGCTTACTATATTGAAAACAAGGTCCATGAGTTAGACCCTAAATATTTTGGTAGAAATCATTTGTTGTTTAAATAAAAACATATAATGAAAAGTTAAATAATTGTGGTAAATATTACAAGAAAAATGATCATTCTCTTGTTATTCCTATAGAGAAAAAATTACCTTGTACATTTGATATGTTCATCCACACTAGTAATAGGTCCATTGAAATGTCTAAAGGTTCTATGCCAACCTCTTTTGAATATTTTTGTAAAGGTTTGATATGTGATCAAGATATATTACTTTCTTTTGGCCAATTAAATATTGGTAAATATATAATGGAACATATTAAAAATAATCCTTATAAAGGTTTTAATAAAAACCCTAAATCACATACTAAAGTACCAATCCATCACTCTTCGAATGATTCCTTTGATGATACTTCTAATAAAAAGAAAGTGTATAATCCTTGTAAGTATTGTGGAAATACCAACCACCATAAAAATATTTGATTTAAAAGTAGAAGTACACTTGCTAAAGCCAAGGCAAAATCCTTTGAAGAATAGTCAGTAGCCCTGTGTGATCCAGGTCGTGCCCAGGTGCAATATGGGGACAATTGTCGACTGAATGCGTTGATTACTATTATGGCAGAAGCATAGAAAAAGAACAAGTAAAGCAGGAAACACACTATATCAATAGAAAGTATGCACACAGACAATATGCAAGAATTCAAACCAAAACTATTACTACTTCTCTATGAAGGTTGGTTGTTTGTTACAATAATGTACATGTTTATATAGAATGTTGAGACTCTTGGGTGACTACTCATTATGTTCAGTTACAAGAAGTTATAACAGTTCAGAATTTCAACCGTCGCAGACAACTAGAAGACATAACATTTTATTGATGTTCAATAGTCATCGGTGCCGACAAGGCATGCCAAGATGTTGTATGTCAAGCATGAAACATGTCGAGGTTTGTCAAGGTCAATTGTGTCAAGGTTCAGACTTGTTGAAGTGGATGTTGAACCTGTCGAAGCATTCGAAGTAGTCGAAGTGATAGACTTTGTCAAAGTTAGACAACATGCTAATTGTGGGTTGTATCATTCCTCTTTTCTTAAGAAACAATAGTCTCCATTGTGTATTCGTTCAGGTGAGGAAACTTGTTGGATAATTCAGTAGCAGAGTACTAATTTCCTTGCCTTGGGAGTTGTCAATCTTTAGCCACTTGAAATAAGGGAATGGAATTTTTCCTAGTATGGTGTATGCGTCGTCCCACAATGGTGTCAGAAAGAAGCAGTTCCTGAACATCTGGATGGATGTCTTCGGGTTCTCTTGTATGTAATTAGCTATGTTCCAACAATGGTGCATGGTATGGTTAAAGTAGATATACATTAAATACTATATGTAGGAAAAGGTATGTAGGAATGTTGAACTGAAAAGCATTTTCTCTAATCTGCTTAAGGATACTATATGGACCATATCACAAAGGTTTCAGCTTTCTGTATGGACCAGTGAAGCGCTCCTTCTTTAGATGTAACCAGATATGATCCGTAATTTGGAATGAATGAGGAATACAATGCTTTTCATGTCTAGCTTTAGATTTTGCATCAGATCATTGCAACATTTTGTGTGCTTACTTCTATATGTTGTATATTTTATCTCTGAACTTTAGTGCTTTCTCCAATTCTCGTCCTTCGAATTCGGTGTCATTCTAATGTGTCGAGGAACTAATTAATTCAATAGGACCTAAGGGTTGAATTCCATAACAAATCTCAAATGGAATCTTTCCCATAGAACTGTGTTGAGCATGATTGTAGATGTGTTGTATGTATGGAAGGATTCCATCCCATGTTCGACGATGCTTGTGGTTATACATGCAAAGCAGTTGTACTAACAAACGATTTACAACTTTCATCTGTTTATCTGTCTGTGGATGGAAGGATGTCAACAATGAAAGTATTGCGTTCAGTTGTTGCAAGAGAGTTTTCCAAAAGGTACTAACAAATATGGCATCTCTATCAGAAATAATGGTCATTTGGAGTGCATAATTTTTCCAAACATGTTCGAAGAATAGCTGAGTAATCTATTGATTGTCAAAATTCAAAACTCAATGGTACGAAATACGAGAGACACAACCTTCATCAACGGTTACTATGATAACTTCCAAAAAAACAAAGAATCTTGTCAATCATGCTGAGAAGTTCGCATTAATCATGATAAAGCCTTAGGATTCCAGGAAGAATGCAACAACAAGTTGACTCACCTACCAATGCAGCTCCTGACAAAAAAAATAGATCAACCAAATCCTTGAGGAATACCAGAACATATTCCAAGAGTCGAATGGAGTACCTTTGCATTTTTAGGTAAAACACTCCATTGAACTTGTTCCTAGTTCTTCGTTACCTAGCGCATATGTTTATAGAAGATCCATTCTCTAGAATGAATAGATTTGCTGACAAATCTAGTATTTTATCAACAAAGGTCATATCTGCCCGAACTCCTCTCCTTGTGAAAGTCCAGTCATCCTAGTTCCAAAGAAACATGGGACTTGGTGCATGTGCATCAACTATTGGGCTCTCAACAAAATTTCAATAAAGAACATATACCCTCTTCCAAGTATACACAGACTCATCAACTGTATGAAAGGTGTTAAGTTCTTTATGAAGCTCAACCTCAAGTCGGGATATCATCAAATTTTGATCAAGTCCACCTATGTATGGAAAATGACTTTCAATACCAAGGAAGGATTGTTTGAATGGTTAGTTATGCCTTTTGACTTAACCAATGCACCTAAAACCTTCGTGAGATATATGGACGACCTTCTATGGCCTTTCATCGGAAAGTGTGTCATTGTCTATCTCAACAATATCTTGATTTTCATTCGAGCGTGGGGTGAACATGTCAGACAATTTCAACAAGTCTTCAACATTCCCCAACAACATTGACTATATATGACCATGGGAAAATGCTCATTTTTGATGACCAGCATCAAATATTTGGGGTATGTAATTGAATATTCAGGCATTCATGTTGACCTAAAAAAAGTGTAGATCCTCAAATATTGTCTGATTCCTCAAAACATTCATGAACTAAGAAGTTTTCTTGGTTTGGTGAATTTCTATCGATGGTTCATACTTGTATTCAATCACATCGCATGGCCTTTGAATAAGTTGAATAAAGAAAATGGGAAAACTGTCTTCAAATGGACACCGACACAACAACAAGATTTTGAACAACTCAAAAACAAGCTTTGTACTGCACCAGTACTTGTGTTACTTGATTTGCATCAGCCCTTTGAGATTAAGACAGACACATCAAACTAATCTCTCAGTGAAATAATGACCCATTTAGGTCACCCAGTCATGTTTGATTCCAAACTTTCAATGACAATGTTAGAAGGTATTCATGGTATGAAAAAGAACAAGTAAAGTAGGAAACACACTATATTGACATAAAGTATGCGCATAGACAATATGCAACAATTTGAACCAATTCTATTCTTATTTCTTCTCTATGAAGGTAGGTTGTTTGTTACAATAATGTAAATTTTTATATAGAATGCTGAGATGATTGGGTGACTACCCATTACATTCATTTACATGAATTTATAACGGTTCAAAATTTTAACCGTTGCAGAATAATGGAAGATAGAGACATTATGTTGATATTCGATAGTCATCGGTGCCGACAAGGCATGCTAAGATGATTTATGTCGAGCATGAAACCTGTAGAGGTTTGTCGAGGTTGATTGTGTCAAGGTTCAGACTTGTTGAAGCTGATGTTGAACCTGCCAAAGCAATCAAAGTAGTCGAAGTGCTAGACTTTTTCGAAGTTCGACAACATGCCAAGTGTTGGTTGGATCATTGTGTACCTATTTTGTTCACCCTAGTATATCTTCTTCTTCTATGGATTGGATAATGGATTATACTTCATATAGTCATATCACTAGTACAAATTATTTATTTACATATTATTACACTAATAGGAATACATCACGTAAAGTTTCAATTAGTGGTGGTAAATATATTTTATTAGTAGGATCTAGTAATGTTAATTTTCCCAATGGTACATTAGAAGATGTTTTTCATGTTCAAGGCATGCCCATCAATTTACTTTCTATTTATCATGCTTGTCAAAAAGGTGATAACATTGAAGCTTCACCAATAAATATGTTTTAAAATATATCAAATATAACTTCATTTTTGTTTATTCTCGTCATGTATCATGATGTTGGCTTAAATAAATTTATCTATTTTTAATTAACGTAAAAATAAACCTTCTTATTCCCATGTTGGTCATGTTGATGAACAAAGTAGATTATGGCATGAAAAATTAGGTCACTTGAATTGTTGTAAAATTAAAATGTTGTCTAAAACGATACTTGACTTACCTTCAAATTCTTCGACTAAAGTTGTTTGTGAAGTTTGTGTGCTTGGGAAACATCATAAGGAAATGTTTGTTAAAGGTAAATCTTTGCATGTTAAAGAACCATCGCAACTAATTCATAGTGATATTTGTGGTCCTCTTGAAACCAATTATTTGTATCATGTAGTCTATTTTCTTACTTTTATTGATGATTATAGTATAAAATCGTGGGTTTATTTTTTGAAACATAAAAGTGAAACATTTGGTACATTTCAAGGATTCAAATCCATGGTTGAAATGGAATAAAGTTAAAGTATTAAGTCTTTGAGAATTGATAATGGAGGGGATTCACTAAAAATGAATTTAATTTATATTTATCTAAGGATGGGATTCAAAATCAAAATATTGTTCCTTATACATATCAACAAAATGGGTTAGTTTAAAGGAAAAATAGGATTTTGGTTGAAATGGATAGATGTATGCTTTATTCTAAAGATTACATAAAAGATTTTGGGTTGAAACTATTTGTTATGGTAACTATCATTTGAATAAAGTTCCTACCAAATTATTTTTGTGATAATTAATTCACGGATAGATGTAGGAGCTAAATAAACTCTCACAATTCGATATTGTTTACAAAACATGCACAAAATAACTGAAAGAACGCATACACACATGAGGTTAATAATAGATATTATTATGACTGTCCAACACGTAACTATGTCTAGAACAAGTATATAGTACAATAGGGAAAAATAATGAGGCCTTGTATTCCATATGGATACACATAAGTGTTAGCTCTAGATTTGACCCTCAAACCCCCCTAGGTGGACCAATGAGACTCCTAATCATCCCAAATGGTCATGAATGCATGCATGAATGTGGGAAAGGAATGATGGAACATAAATGGAGGTAATACAGGTGTGGGTTATCACATGGGTGAGTGGGAGTGGCTCTAGGAGGGAAATAAATGCCCAAGGAAGGACAAAAACCACCTAAACCAAGCACTAGCACCTCAAATCAAACCAAATCCTTGAAATGAGGGATGGGGAGCACATTCTTGTTGAATTTGATAAATTTGGGCATTTGGGTTGTTAGAATGATCAACCCAGATTGCCTCAACTGTGCGGAATGATCAACCAGGCACGCCTCAACTGGCAATAAATGACCAATTTCCCTAAGTCTAAACCATGGAATCACTATATGAGTGCAAATTAAATGTGCCTAAGGTATGAGACTATGGTACTAAGGTGGATTAGTCTCTAACACCTCCACTTAAGCCTTACATATTAATTCTTAACCAAAATATCATGAAGGCCTTGGAAACAAAGGCTAAAGTCACCTCATACAACATAAAATTTTATTTGTCCATAAAAACAAGGTAAGGAGGAAAACCACATGGGAAAAAAACCTACCCTAAAAAATGGACATGGAGCCAAAAATATGAAAGTGAATGGTATCCATGACTATGCATCACTCACTCTAAGAAGTGATCTCAAATAGGTGAAGGTCTTCTCTATGAAGCACTTGGTGAAAATGTTAGCAGTTTGCTCTATAGATGGACAATACTACAAGGCTATCACCTGACCGTGCACCAAGCTCTGGATGTAGTGCATGTGTATCTCGATGTGTTTGTTCCTCTATATCTACACTTTATCTGTGTAAATATTTATTTCACTTTTATTTTCACACCAAATTATTGTGTGTGAATCAAATTCAACTCCAAGTTCCCGAAGAATACCTTGCAACCACAGACATTGTGTAGCTGCGTTCACTGCTCCTCTATACTTGACCTCAGCTGAATATAGGGATATGGTGTGCTATTTCTTGCCTAAAAATAATATGGGACCTTGTGCTAGCATGAATACATAACATGAGGTGGTATTCATCTCATTGGGATTTCTATCCCAATCAAAATTAGAAAATCCTACTAGTTCTAGTCGAGAACCAACAACATAGTGAACCCTGAAGTGTCTGGTTCCTTGCACATAGTGAAGTATAATCTTGGATTACTTCCAATGGATATCATGAGGCTGATTCATATATATAGATACAACACCTACATCATATTCCAAATTATTTTGAGAATGTGCAAGATACAACAGACTCCAGACTAGCTATCTATACAAAGAGTTGTCCACCAATGGAGACTCACCAAGTTCACCTAGTTTGATACCAAAAAATAATGGGAACTTGGCTGACTTAAATTTAGCCATATTAAAATTAAATAATAGGTTTTAAGAATACTTTTTTTGTCTGACCTTGATCCCTCTTCCATATTGGTCAATTTCCAAACCAATAAATTGCTTCAACAATCCAAGATCAGTCATGGAAAACTCATTGTGCAATGAAGACTTGATTGACCCGATTTCTTCGGTGCAGCTACATGTAATCAGAAGATCATCAACATAGAGTAAAATTAACTTCAATACATCACCAACATGCTGTAAATAAACATTAATATCATATTTTTATCTTTCAAATCCAAATGATAGCAGAAAATTGTCCATCTTGGCATACCAAGCCCTGGGGGCTTACTTGAGTCCATAGAGTGACTTCGTTAAGATACATACAAGAGAAGGATTGTTGGGGCACGCACCCTAACGGTCCTTGAGATGGGTAAATCCGCGGAGTTACCCATCTTAAGGACCGTTAGGGTGCGCGCCCCAACAAGGATACTCTTGGAAAACTTAATGTATCTTTGTATATATTTCCTCATGAATTTAACCATGAATAAATACACTCTTCACATCCATGTGGTGAACCTATCAGTGCTTAGATACAACAATGGCTAAAACTATCCTGATAGAGTCCATCTTTGCAACCGATGCAAATTTCTTTGTATAGTCCACTCCATGGAATTGAGAGAATAATTTTGAAAAAAAAATGGAATTATACTCTATATCATACCCATCAACAACAAATTTGATCCTATAGACCCATTTTCATTGCACTAGCTTCCTCTTGGAGGTCAAGGGAATCAATTCCCAAGTCTCATTTTTCTGTAGAGAGTTGAACTCTTCTTGCATGGATGTTTTCCATATTGGTTCAAGTGATGATTCCTGATATGATTTAGGATAATATCCAAACATTATGAATAATTTCTCAGTAATAACCACTTCACTTGCAGATAAAGCAGTGTGAAATTGTGATCTAGTCTTTCTAGGATCTAGTGGATTTCTAGCCAAATCCCCAGCTACTTTAATGGTTTTATCAACCCATTTGGGCCGAATTTGTGAGCCATGATCATAATAATAATATTCATAAACATAAGAATCAAAAATATCAGAAAAATATTCGTCACTTACATCATCTTGTTGTGGAGGACTAGAGCATTCCCCCGGTGCTAGTTTGAGCTCCGACATGAGTTCTTCTTTGAATTGCACACTTATTTAAATGAAAGTATTTTGAGATGAGGTATCAAAGAGATTGAATTCCTTTGAATATTCAGCATAACCAACCATCACACACTCCTTTATTTTATTTTTCAAAAACTTTCTCTTCTTAGAAGGAATCCTAGCCCAAGCCCTTGAGCCAAAAATTTTGAAATGTGAAATATTTGGCTTGTGACCAAACCAAGCCTCATATGGTGTTTTTCCATCCACTAATTTGTGAAGAGATCTATTTTGGATGTATGCAGAAAAATTTATAAATTCATCCCATACCTTAGGATTCAAATCCTTGGCTTCAATCATGGAGGTAGCCATCTCCTTGAGATCCCTGTTTTTGTGCTCTGCCACACCATCTTGTTGTGGTGTGTAGGGGATCGAATGCTGAATTTGGATGAAACATTATTCATAGAGATGCTGCAAAATATTGTTCAAATACTCTTTTACATTATCAGTCATAAGGACTTTCATCATGTCCCCACATTGATTCTCAACTAGAGCTTTCCAAAGCTTGAGAGTCTCAAAGACTTCAGATTTAAGTTTGAGAAAGTAAACCTAGCAAAACCTTGAGAAATCATCTATGAAGGTTAACAAATACATTGATCCTCCATAAGAGGGTGTGGGAAGAGGCCCAATGATATCTAAATGTACCAATCCAAGAAATTTTGTAGCTCTCCTTTCTTTCCCTTTCTCATAGTTGTGCTATGGATGTTGTCCCACCACACAACCAATGCATGGGCCATTGGAGATCTTGATAGAAGTAAGCCCTTCAAACATGCCTTATTTTCTCAATAACTGGAGGTATATGTAGTTTAGATGGACTAAAATCTCATGCAACAACTTTCTTGACTCATTGGCATGAGTTAGGAGCGCATTCTCTCTAGAGTAGGGAAGGAAATGGGAGAACTTGTACATTCTAGCTTGATGATCAACAGACCCCAATTCCACCACCTTGTTGGTAGAGATTTAAGATATATCCACTATGTTTGGAGTAAATGTTACTCTATTGGATTCACCAATGTGTGCCATTTGGTACACTGAGATTAGGTTCGCTTCCAAGTCTGGTACAAACAAAACATTGTTAAAATGCTCATCTTCAATATAGATCCTTCCAATTCCTTTGGCTTGGATCTTTGAATCATCACCCATTCAAACATTTGGGCCAATGTCAGAATACATGGATGTGAAGAAATATTTGACATAGCACATATGCCTTGATGCTCCTGAATCAATGATGAAGGAATAAGAGTTTGAAGAACCAACAACCAAATCATGACACCTCTCCTTTTTGTCTAAGCCTGAACCTCCATCTTTCTTCCTTGCGCCCTCAGGAATTGGGATGTTGTTCCTTTCCAGCAACTACGCCATCATGTCTATGTTATTCTTCATACATGCACTCTTTGGATGCCATCAATTATGGAAGTAGGTGCATTTGGTCTTCTATTTCTTCTTCCTGTCCTTGTCCTTGCAAGGATTCAAACCCTCATCTAAATATTAGGTTGTATCTTACTTCTTCTTGTCTTGTTTCCTCGACTCCTTGGATTTCATCTTACCTTTGGATGGATTCGAAACCCCTACAACAAGAGCTTGATATTACTCGATTTGATGCTTCCCATCTGCACTAGATTGTCTTTCTCTTGGGTCAATGACTCCATGAATCTAGCTAGTGATGGAATTTGTCAGTTTCAAGCTATGAGATTTCTAGAGTGAAATTTTCTTACAAAGATAGAGTACTCTAGCCCTAGCTTTGAAAGTATGGAAAATATGAGCTGCTTATCCTTCTTCTCTATGCCACATTGCTTGATCTGAAGCACCAATGACTTGAACTTGGTGAATAAATCATGGATTGTCTCAAAATGAGTTTGACTCAAGCAGAGCTCATTTTTGAGCTGGTGACCTCTCATCTCATTAGGCTTCCCAAACAAAGCTTCAAGATTCATCCATGATTTGTTGGGAGTAGCTATACTATCTACATGGAAGATAAAGTCTCTTGAAATGCTGAGTCAAATAATTATAAACGCTTCATCAATCCTGTTGAAGAAATTCGATTTCTCAACTTCAGAGTTTGGTTCGACCTCTGTCCCCATGGTGACCTTGTACAAACCTTTCGACCTCAGCTAAATCACCATCTTAGAATTCCATTTGAAATAGTTGAATGGGGTCAGCAAAACATGGGTCTACTCCATTTCTGCTTGCGCTCTTGGTGACAAATTATTGAATGTACTTGCAATGAAAAACACTCGAATCTATCTGGAGAATCCCTCTAACAACAACTCAAACACTATGGATTTTATTTTCATATCTAAAGAGATTTGATACCATGTGATAATTGATTCACATATGGATCTAGGATCCAAATAAACTCTCATAATTTGATATTGTTTACAAACATGCACAAAATAGTTGAAAGACTGAAAAATGCATACACACATGAGGTCAATAACAGATATTATTATGAATGTACAACATGTAACTATGTCTGGAACAAGTATATAGTACAATATGGAAAACATGTGAGGCCTTGGAGGCCATGTGGATGCATACAAGTGTCAGCTCTAGATTTGACCCTCAAACCCCCCTAGGTGGACCAATGAGCCTCCTAATCATCCCAAATGATCACAAATGCATGTGTGAACCTGGGAAAGGCATAATATAACATAAATGGAGGTATGAAAGGAGTGGGTGAGCACATGGGTGAGTGGGAGTGTCTCTATGAGGGAAATAAATGCCCAAGGAAGGAAAAAAACCACCTAAACCAAGCACTAGTGCCTCAAGTCAAACCAAATCCCTAAAATTGGGGATGGGGAACATGCTAGTTGAATATAATATATGTGGTTTCCTAGGTTGTTAGAATGATCAACTTGGAATTCCTCAACTGTGCATAATGATCAACAAAGAGCACTTCGGCTATCAATAAATGACCAATTAATTCCCTAAGACTAAACCATGGAATCATTGCATGCATGAAAATGAAATGTGCCTAAGGTCTAAGACTATGGTACTAAGGTGTATTATGCTCTAACAATTTTACAGGTTTACCCCTTAATAAAAATGAAATGGAAGACAACCCAATATTAGTAACTTTAAGGTATTTTACAGTGAATGTTGGGCACATATTTCGTATGAAAAATAGAAAACGTTAGAGCCCAAGTCTCACAAATTGATTTTTATCGGTTATGTTAGCAATGTTTTTTTCTCTATGTAAGATGAAGAAGAGGGTAAAATGGAGCGAATCATGTCCCAAAAATGCACAAAAAATACTATCAGTGGATTGGAAAAAACTACGCTAAAAGGGACAACGCTTCTATGATGACGATCTGGAGGCAAGCCATATCGATGGATATAATGGGTTTCACAAATAATACAAGCATGGACCAAATCAGCTTTGTGATTTTGCAGAATAAGCCAAAATGACTGCATCTTTCAAGGACCAGGATTGACAAAGTATAGATCAGCGGGTGAGATTAATTTTGCTAGATCATAGCGCCTGTGGATATTCTTGTTCCCAGATCCATGAAATGGGTTAAATAGAAGTAAATTTCATGTGGATCAAGTTGAGGAAAGATCTAGGACGGGTGATTTCTCCGCTGATTGAACAAGCACAGAACAAAATGCCTCAGGGACTCGCAAAATTTGGCCTCCCCTTACATGTGGATGATAAAGATCGAAGGCATTTAGATTGAAAGGATGGAAATGTTTCCACCCAATGAAATTTGCCGAAGGGTAAATCTGTGACGGAAAGACAATTTTTTGTACGATTAGCTCATTTTGAAAAGATCCTGTCATTGAGATATTCTAAGACAAGTGTGCAAGAGACCAAAGTGATAGGAAATTGAACACCCTGACACCATCAGAGCATGTTTGTGAGTAAGAATCAGCTCCATGGAAGAGACTTCCCTCCTGAACCCAAAATTTTGCTGCTTTGAATGCGTGAAAATCAGGAAGATATCCTAATAATTAAAATATAGAAGGCATGTATGGCTTACACATGAAGCACAAAGACATAGTAGATGAGAAATATTCTGATGCCATCATTAGAAAGGGAAAATAGGTAAGGGGTGTTAAGTCCATGTGCCATGAGCCAAATGGGCGATGATGTGAACCAATGCCAGAGATATTTTCTACAGCTAGTAGTATAGCATTGTATCAGAAAGGACGACATGACCGGATTCTCAGCAGGAAGACTAGATCCCAAACCCACATTCCCATGCATGTGTCATCATGCTACTCGACGATGAAGTTTACTAAAGTGATAATAGGGCCATCATTAGATCTATCCTTCCAGCTCTTTATAAGTGCCATTTCTCAGAGCCATCAAGAGACAAAGACTGAATGAATGTGGAAGAGAAACTAAGGTGGTTGAATATTATTCTGCTGAGGATATTTAGAGTTCCAGAGAAGGTATGTGATGGTCATCTGGTTTGAAAATCTTGTCTATCAGGGTGTGCTATTGGTTGGTGAACATAGCTCCACATTCCTACATTTCCATGGTTTTTGTATCGAAAAGGCTCCAGCCATCAGGGTAGGGACATTCATTGTATTAGAGAAGACTTATGGTGCCAGCGAGGTCATGGAAAGGATGATCATCGCATTAGATGGACCTCTTGAGGCTGGTGAGGGAATTACTATATTAATAGAAGGCCAACATCCTATGGAGGTAGTGCCTAGAATTTCTTGTCCAATGGGAATCCCTCCAAAACCTCTGGATAGAGTCATAGTCTCCATAGTCCTAGCACGTGGTGACCACTGCTAGCGATGATCCGCTAGAATGAATGCTCGTACGGGAGGAGATGAAGTCTAAAGTATTCATCCCCACCTTTGTGATTTCCACTTGCCAACTTTATCTGGGGTGGTGATGAAGTCGAGAGTGTGTCGTGTCGTGCGACCTGCAAAAGGATCCTCCTCATAGGAGGAGGGAAGAATAAGAATGATAGGCCTCCTCAAGGACTTATCACTGTTAGAAGTAGTGTGACCCTTCTTCAAGTCCCCTCAAATAATAGTGTTACCAGGAGAGGGGGGATCTAGGAGAAAGGCTGAACAAAGAAGGAACACAGACCTTCTTTCCATCTATATGCCCATGCAGAAAGGTGCCTTTAAGCACATAATGAACAAAAATAGCCCAAAAATAAAAAGGACACGTTGTAGAACCAACATAA
Organism: Pseudotsuga menziesii; assembly: GCA_001517045.1. Classification (NCBI taxonomy): domain Eukaryota; kingdom Viridiplantae; phylum Streptophyta; class Pinopsida; order Pinales; family Pinaceae; genus Pseudotsuga; species Pseudotsuga menziesii. The sequence goes on from LPNX010347115.1 coordinate 213,400, forward strand.
AGATAAGTGGTTTGATCCAAGTCAGCGATTAGCCACCAAGGGATGTCTTGAGCCATCGTCTTCAATACCAGTGAGCCCGAGGCTAGGGACATTGTGTTGCGGTTAATATCAGCATGTGCATTTTCTCCATAATGTTTTTTTTTATATATGTAAGCCATGAAAGATATGCCACGTTCTAGTCTGTTAAAGTTTTCATCATGATTGTAACTGACTTCTCACCCTATTTCAAGGTTAGTCTCGGGGGCCTAAAGCACTATAAATATACTCCCCACCGAGGGAGAAGGGGTTGGTTTTGGTTAGGAATTGAGAGATTTTGGTTCTTATGTAATTTGACCCTTTTTTTAATACAAGAAAAAGAGTCAGATGCTGGCCTTCGAATGTAATAATTCCTGTGTATTTATTAGTTGCAGTCTGTACTCTCCTTTCCTTGTGTGCATGTACTTCATGTTATCTCTTTTCATTATGTTTTATTAATGTCTTTGACGTAGTGTATAACGGTTCAAAATTCATATTCCTATGTTTTGGCCATTGTTTTAGACATCCGCCAAATGTTTCTTCCAAAGTTGGTGTATAATTCATCCCGACGGTACTCTACATTGATGGACTGTCATCGTTCTTCATTTTCCACTAGACCTGAACATATCAACCGTGACCAAAATGATATATTTCTCTTGCGGACATCCTCTGTGCATAATTATATGTGTTTCTTGGTATTTGTGACTCCATATCCCAATACATCATACCTTGTTTCCACTGCCAACCTCCGAAACTCATCCTATGACAATATGTCTGACCTTGTTATACATTTGTGATAGATCCATCTCTGGAAATGGGGAATCCATCTCCCTTTCCTAAAGCGGTTCTGCTATTACATTGGGGTCCTCCTTCCTACAACCTTGGGTGCTATTTTGGGTGATAATAGGTTATTCTGAGGATTCCTAAGAGTAAATGTTATTTGATCCATCTACCCCAGGTGTTATTACACAACGAGATGTTCAATTCAATGAAGTTTCTCCTCCTTTTGAGTCCTTCGAACCTCATGTCACCTTTAAATTTCCTTCATATTATGTTACTCATATATATGTTACCTCTTCCTCTATTTTTGTACATGACCTTGATCCTAGTTGACCTTCTTCTTCAAGTAATCCACTTGAAAGTTCCAAACATACTAGAGTGGTTCCTACCACTAGTCCTCTTCCTATATCGGCCTGAAAAACTCTTGAATCCATAGGTTTTGAGATTGATATTCCTTCTGATACTCGATGAACTATGTCTTATTTCACTCTTATGACTCAATTATTTTCCATGAAGATCCCTCGGCATATGCTCAAGATAAATATAAGCCTTAATGGGAAAAAACCATGATTGTTGATTTTAAATTATTAATGAATAACAATATATGGACTCTTGTTCCCCTTCCTCCTAGAAATTATATAGCTGGTTGTAAATGGATATATGAAATGAATTTTAATGCAAAAAGATAGATTGAAAAACATAAATCCCAGTTGGTAGGAAAATATTTTTCTTAACAAGAAGGTATAGATTATATTGAAACTTTTTCTCCAATTGCTAAAATGAACACAATAAGAACCATACTTTCTCTTGTTGCATATTATCAATGGGAAATACACCAAATGGATGTCAAGAGTGCATTTTTGAATAATGATATTCATGAAGATATTTATATGCAACAACCACCTAGTTATATCCCTGTTGAAACTTCAAGTTTGGTATGCATATTAAACAACTCCTTATATGGTCTTAAACATGCACCTTGTTATCATGTAAAATGGAATTTCTCCATCCAAGTACTGACACTCAATTTTTTGGTACACAAAAGGACAAAATGGGTAGAAGTGGCCAAAACACTATAGATGGGAATGACCTTTGATGCATCATCCTCCGACCAGATTGACCAATTTTTTGTATGTCCATTGAGGTGAATATGCGACTATTATCATTGAAACCTGCGTATCATACATGAGAATTGACACTGCGGCTCACATATATATGATCAAGGTTGAAATCCATGGGTTACCTTTATGAAAGTTGTGTATCATACGTGACCTGCTAGTATTGATAGTAACGTATTCCTTAATCCAAAATTAAAAAAATATAAACACGATTAGTCGAGGACAGTTGGGTCCTTAATCATAACTATCCCAACTTCCCCAACCATTTCAACCTTCGTAACCTCTCTCTTTCCTCATGTATAAATAGAGGGTAGGGGTTGAGGCTACTGAATCATGGATTTTATAGCAAAGTTATGCTGGTGGTTTTTCTTGAGATATCTTGGAGTAGCAGAAATCAGTGTCCTTGGCTAGCAGAGGAGTACTTGTCTCATATGTTGGGTTGTAATCTCACCTCACTTGTTTATTAATAAAGAGAGTTTTTCTTCCAATATTGTGTATTTGTACTCTTATATATTATGATTCATGGATTGTATTTTTATTTCATTACAAGCATGGTATTTCATTAATTGCCTATATAATATATAAGATATTGCAGAAAATTATTTCTCTTTGCAGGTGTTGGAGAATCCCTGGAATCCGTGGAAGAAATTTGAAGTGAAGAAGAAAGATAGGATTGACCATCATAAATAAGGTATGTCTAATTTCTTCCTATTTCTCTATCAAATTCTTAAATGGCTGATTGTATGCAAGTTTACTTAGTACATTGGTAACCCTAGGTTATAAGGGTGTGTTTTCCTGAACAACATAACTAACGGCTCTGCTGGGGTTTCCAACATGTTGTGGGTCCTTTATTTAGGCTTCTTGACCAGTTTTGATCTATTTAATTATAGGATTTATCAAATGATTTTACCTTTGGTTTCTAGTATTTCATGTTGAGAGCCTATCTTCTAGTTGTTTTTCTTTTTGAAAATTTTTGACAGCATACGCTGGTTGCTTTGGTAACAGTTGTGTATTACCTGTTGTATACGTGGGTTGATAGGGTTTTGGGATTTTCTACCTTGCCCATGAATAAGGATCAGGATTCCGACTATTCCTCCAGACTCTTAGTGTAGATTTGGTAGCCTTTAGTCTCCTGGCACTAGGGATCATACACAGGTGTTATTGGAAGGCTATTTCTAGTACACCTAGGATGAACCTGGAAGGTAACCTTGGTAGACATTTTGGGAGGGTTGTTGGGTGATTCCAGCGGTTCCACCCATGAAAATATTCACGGGATACCAAGTAACCATCCTTCAGTCTTCACTGGTTGGACGTAGGCCCTAATCATACCAAGATTCCCTTTGGAAGGTGTACCTTATATCTGTTGTGTCTGTGTTACTTTAGGATGGAAGCTTACTTCATATTTAACCAAATCATTACTTGTTTCAGTATACCAAAGAAGATTGTCACTAACCATGGTAGTCACTTTCAAAATAGTATGATGAACGAGCTAACTACTATGCTAGGGTCTAGGAAAGATCATTCATCTTCCTTCTACCCTCAGGCGAATGGACAAGTAGAGGTAGTTAACAAAATATTGAAAACCATTCTAAAGTGTACCATTAACGCAAGTCGACCAAATTTCCACATAATGCTATATCCTGCACTTTGGGCATACCAGAATAATGTCAAGACTACTACTAGTTTTTCACCTTTCTAGCTTGTTCATGGGGTGGAAGTAATCATGCCGGTCAAATGCGATATTTCATCTCTTAATATAGCTATTCATGTACTTACTAAAACTACAGAACTAGAAGAACATTTTCTTCACTTGGGAAATCTGGATGAATGGTGCAAAGATGCGTTGACAGAAAATGAGGCTCACAAGAATAGGGTAAAGAACCAATATGACAAATTAGTTAAGCCGAGAGTTTTCTCTAAAGGGGAACTTGTTTTTCTATGGGATCAAGAAAAGGAGCCCCTAGGGGTAGGGAAATTCAAGTCTATGTGGTTAGGTACCTATGTCATGTCAAAGGTTTTGAGAAAGGGAGTGTATGAATTGACTGATTATGATGGAAATAAGTTGTCAGAGCTTAGAAATGGGCTCTACTTGAAGAAGTACTATGCTTAGGAATGGTGCTTGTTCTTGTATTTTTTATGTACAATAGTTAGTTGGTTAGTGTTTATTATATATTATGATGGTTGTTACATATGTTAGGAGTGGTTCGTAGGTTTTTTGGATGGTGCTAGATGCCATAGTTGTAACCTGGATTCAGCCGCTTGGGTTATCTATTCACCCTTAGGACAGCTAGTTGCCTCTAGTGGCGCTTGTTTAGGTCCTACTACTAATAACGTGGTCAAGTATAGGGAACTTATTGAGTTTTTATGGCATGATATATTACGTGGAATTTCTCATTTAGAGGTCATACTTGACTCTCAACTCCTAGTTTCCCAACTCAAAGGAGAATATCAAGTGTGAAACCCTACTTTGCTACGTCAGTTTTTGCATGTAATATTATGTGAAAGAAACTTTGAATACATTTCATTTAATCACATTTCAAGAAATGAAAATACAATTGCTGATGCTTATGTGAATTACATATTAGAATAGCACTTAACACACACTTTCTAAAATAAATATAACAGATACATTTGAAACACATGTAAATAACCATATATATATAATACTTCCATAGATATATCATGTTTTTGATCCGTATATACTGTCATAACTGTATCAATATACATAAAATAGGATCATCATCCATATATGTCTAAAACTAGACCTGTTCCTCATCCTGCTCAGCTGCAGTTTCCTCTACAACCTCCCTATAATGAAGAATGACCTTAGCTACCATTCTAAGAAGGTGTATCCAGGTCGATGGAACCCCGATTACGAGCTCCTGCATGATAATCAGTAGCTGATCTATCCATAGCATAGGGACACCTTAGGTTATCTTGGCCATCTTCCCCTTGATAACCCGTAGCATGCTCTCATTCCCACCTAGTATGAGCCACACAAATGTTCTAGGATTCCCATCGGGGCGTACAGGTCCAATACCTGCACATAAAATGTTTAAAAATGGTTAAGCTCATATACATATGTCTATATACCTTTATGGAGAAAAATCATAAAAATTAAATAATTTTAAAAGATAAAATATACCTATCTCTCCCCATGTCTCTCCTGGCAGGAGGATGAGTACATTGTCTCCCTGGAAGGATAATCTGTGATATGGGAATTGCTCGAGAGCGAGAACTTGCCTGTCCCACCAAAGATAGAAATCTCCATCATACCCACTTTGGATCCCACCTCTACCACCTTGATGGAGAAATATATCTCCCCATCTAGTAAGTCTAGGCTAGCCAGGGCAAAGTGGTGGTAATGGTACTGCAGGGATGAGAGCAGGAAATATCTCGAAGAAGAACGACGCCAAAATGCTTGCATAACCAAAGTTCTTCCTTTGTCCCCTCTTGTAATCAGATAGTTTTTTTTTCATTATTAGGATCATACTTGAGCACCAATCAAACACTTTCCCCTGCATACATGCCACTACAACTCACATATGAGTCTGAGTGGCCAAATGTAATGAAGAAGAACCAACGATCATTGCCACCATGCTTACCATCACCTATAAAGGAAATATTGTTATTTGTTACATGCCACTACAACTCACATATGAGTCTGAGTGGCCAAATGTAATGAAGAAGAACCAACGATCATTGCCACCATGCTTACCATCACCTATAAAGGAAATATTGTTATTTGTGATATTGCGGCACATGTCCCCTTATTTTGTGTACCTGGTTGACAATAAGCATCAATGTAATCCTGGACACTCATAGGGTCACCACCTGTACCAGTTCCCTTAAGGTTTATAGGCATGCCTCTGCAGGAAAGCCCTGTAATGAAATAAATGTATTCTACTGTAATTTCCAATGTCTCTCCCTATAGATCGAATAGACCAAGGTCATGGTCCTAGTAACTGATAATATTCTCTAACATGTAAACATTTTCTCTCATATTGGATGTACAAAATAATTTTAGCAAGCCACATTGTTGCAATGCTTGCTAAGTTGGGGCATCATGCATTGCCTCTCGATCCATACCCTCATGTTCTCTCTCTCTCCACTCCAAAACCATTTTGTACCTACCCAATAACCATTTTCAACCATTACAACCCATCATCTTATTTTTATTTTTGCAATTTTTTAATTTGTTCTAAGTCACGTAGCATATGCTACTATGCTTTCAGCATAGCACTAGTCATACGTAGGTTGTAGTGCAGAAACTTGTGTATAAAATGCGTATACGTGACTTCTATAAAGCAGACCTGTGTATGCTGCATGAGATTCCTAGGGCATACACAAAACTATAATTTTTTTCACTAAAATAAAAATTTGAAGGAATAGAGAGAAGGAGAAAGGAGAGATAACCAACCTGCAACTTGCGAAATTGGATTTGGTCCAACGGTTTTTCCTCGGTGATCAAATGAAGTTGGGAGGTAAAAATTTCCAACTTTAGTATATTTACAAATGGCATGTCTATTTTAGTTTTTTGAACTATTTATAGAAAAAAATTTAAATTTTTGACCCATTGCCTATTGTTTAAAATTAATTTTTAATGTATAGACTAATACCATGGTTTTTTTTCTAACTGCAGCAAGTATAGGATCATTAAAAAAATGTTTTCCGTCACATATAGGTAGGATTTGGCCATCATTGTTGATATTGCACTTATACCTTATCCATTATTAAACACTAGGATCACTTTTTCATCCATGGACTATGGTTCCAAACCAATTTTACCTTGTATACATCATTTTTCCTCTATGGATACGACCTCCTTCCCATGGGTACCCTAGTTTAGAACAATTTATTGTCTTTTTGGTACCCATTCCATAGTTGTGTTAGGTTTGCGGAAACCTTCTTAGTTGTTTTCATGAAAAAATGAGCCTCATTTTGCATATTTTTACGAGCTATCCCTGTTTATAAGTCTCCCACACTTATGGAGTTTTATTTAGGCCCTGATCTAACTCCTCAAAATAGACTAGACTATCGAGTAAACTTGTTCATTCAGAATTGTTAAGAATAAGTCAATGGGAATCTACATTGGTGGTAAGTTCTCTTTCTTGGACCATGTAGATTATTTATGCAGAAGGAATACTCTCTTTCCTACGGAATTGAGAAGAGTATCTTCAGGCATAGGTTTATCTATTTTCTATACCTGAGGGACTAAACTTACGAAAAAGGAACACCTGGTATGAGCTTAGTTTTCTCTTTTTTTGTGCTCTGGACCCAAACATGAAAAAGATTTCGAGCATACTTTATGTCTTTGTCATGCTCACAAAACCTAAAGAAAAAAGAATCGAGTTTACTCTTGTAAGCTCCATTTCTCATAATAAAATGGATCTTTCCAAGTGATCTTGCCTTCCTTCACACTCGTAAAACTCAGGCTATGTGCCGCTTCTGAAGGTGCATCGATCTGGTATTAGTTTACCCCTTTTTCAGACCTTGCCGACAAAGTACGAAAAAGGTATACCTTAGTCCTATAGGAGCTAAGAGAGTTCTTTTGTGGATTATTTTATACTTTTTCAGCCTCATGAGACTAAATTTTATGAAAAATCACCCCCCTAAAGTCTTCTTCGAAGTTTTTAGATTATCAAAATATGAAAACACTAGTGAGCATTCACTAGTTCGAGCTTGTAAAATCCACTAACCAGTGACATTATCAAGCATTATTCTCTCCCCTCTTCAAGCTTGTAAAAAATGAAGAGAGTCTTGAGTTGAATTTCTTAGACTCGTTAAAATTTGATAGGAAAGATACAGAAGAATTACTCTCTTTGGGTTATAAATAGTGGCAGCATGTCATCCTTGAACAAATCACTCTTTGAACTTTCTGATACTCATGTCTTAGTTTACACTTCCAACTCAGCTATTACTTTGAGTTTTTACTCCTCCACTTGTTCTTTATACATGGGGAATTTGATCATGTGTCCTACATGATAGATAAGTCTAGTTTTCATATATTTAAGTTGACAATTGCCTTGGTTCATCTCAGTGTTGTGCTCACTGTTCAAGGGTATATACCTTCATCTGATTATTATCCCGATTCCTATCATTATCCTCTCTGAGCATTCCTTGTGTCTACTTTCCTGCATCCAATTTCCTATTCACTCTTGTGATTTGTTGAAGGATTCATTTCCTTCCTCCTCACATCACAGTTTCTAATTATCATCTCTTGAAGACGAAGACGTAGAATTTTGACGATGGTACCTTAGGATTCACTACCATTATTGGTGAAATCCTTTGCTTCAGTTTTTAGCATCACTCATTTACTGACATTCTGTTGAGTTCCTTCCATGTTCGACTTCAGTACATCTATTCAAATTATAGGGATTGCACTGGTTTCTTTGGATTTGGACAAATAACTTAGGTTCAATCTATATAACCTAAGTTGCGCAAGATTGTGTTATGTTCAACTACACTGCTTCTAGGTTTTGAAGACTCATCATTGTATATTGTGGTTTTGATTCACCTTTGTAATATACATGGTCTTGTTACCCGTATCATATGATGTAATCAAATATTTTAAAGAGTGTAGTGTTCCTCTTTATTAAACATGGCATCCTCAGATACGATTTTGTATATGAAGTTGATATGTATTTATTTCAGGTACCTCTTTGTTTCCTTGGTAATCGATTTCTCCAATATTAAAGATTGTAATGTATTTCAACCATCGCTTCCCTCTGACCTCACACATTAGGGGGAATTTGTTATCATGTAAAATGTAACTTCTCCATCTAAGTACTGACACTCAATGTGTCGGTACACAAAAGGAAAAAATGGATAGAAGTGGTTGAAACACTATAGATGGGCATGCCTTTTGATGCATCATCCTCCTACTAGATTGACCTATTTTTTGTATGTCCATTGAGGTGAATACACTGCAATTACCATTGCAACCTGTGTATCATACATGAGTATTGACACTACAACTTGTGTATATATGATCAAGGTTGAAATCCACGGGTTACCTTTATGAAAGTCGACCTTCCAGTATTGATATTCATGTATGCCTTAATCCAAAATTAAAAAAAGTATAAACACGATTGGTGGAGGAGAGTTGGGCCCTTAATCATAACTATACCAACTTCCCCAACAATTTCAACCTTCATAACCTCTATATTTCCTCATGTATAAATAGAGGGTAGCGGTTGAGGCTAATGAATCATGGATTTTAAAGCAAAGTTATGCTGGTGGTTCACCTTTAGATATCTTTGAGCAGTAGAACTTAGTGTCCTTGGATAGTAGAGGAGCACTTGTTTCAGATGTTGGGTTGTAATATCACCTCACTTGTTTATTAATAAAGAGATTTTTTCTTCCAATATTGTGTATTTGTACTCTTATATATTATGATTCATGGATTGTATTGTTATTTCATTACAAGCATGTTATTTCATTAACCACCTATCTAATATATAAGATATTGCAGAAAAGTATTTCTATTTGTAGGTGTTGGAGATTCCTTGGAAGCTGTGGAAGCAATTTGAAGGGAAGAAGAAAGCTAGGATCGACCATCATAAATAAGGTATGTCTAATTTCTTCCTATTTCTCTATCAAATTCTGAAATGGTTGATTGTATGAAAGTTTATTTAGTATGTTGGTAACCCAAGATACCCTAGGTTATAAGGTTGTGTTTTCCTAAACAACACACCTAGAGCTTGGTATGAAAAAATGATACCTATTTCTTGAAGAGTGATTTTAAGCAGTGTATATCTGATCCAAATATGTATGTTAAGAAATTTGATGATTATGTCCTCACTGTGGTACTTTATGTCAAAAATACTATATTTACTAACAACCAACTTGCATTTATACATAAAACAAAGGATAATCTTAAGCATGAAATTGAAACGAGATATTTAGGCCTATTGGGTTATATTTTTTGGTCTTTAGATTTGAAATATGGATGATGGTATATTCCTTTAATATGAGTGATTTTAATATTTCACCAATGTCATTTATGTCCAATGTAAAGTTAATTGTACAATGTGATACTACTCTTGTTGATTCCAATTTTTATTGTGAACTTACAGTGAGTTTGATATATTCGACACATAATAGGCCCAATCTCTCTTTTGCAGTCAACATGGTTTCGATGTTTATGAAAAAGACTCATGAAATTCACTAGAAAGAAACAAACATAATTCTTATATATTTATAGGGGACATTGCATTATGGTGTTTTCTATTATAACAGGGCTACATTTTCACTTCTTATCTATACAAATTGTGTCGATTGGGAAGGGGATAATTAATATAGAAGGTCTAATGCATGGTACATTTGTCATGTTGGTTCAGGTCCAATTTAATGGTCCAATAAGAATTTGAGAACTTTTGTGGAAATTGAACCGAAGAGATAGAACAATTACAATTACAAAATTGCTAGTTAAACATGCAAAATTAACACCAGAGGAGACTGAAATTGGAGCATAACACTAATCTGTATTGAGTAAGTGTACAATATCCAAAATTATGAAGTAATAGGATCCTATAATATATAATTACATTATAGATTCAAATGCATAAATATGCCATTTTAAATAGTAAAAAAGAAGGCTTACCAAAACTAGTCAAATCCCCCACAGGTGCATAAAGCAGTTTCCAAATCTAGGTAGATGCTCATGAATTGGATAAGTCAAGTAGGAAAGATAAAGAGGGATGGAAAGAAAAATCATACATGCTTTTATTTGGAGAAAAGGATGGAGGATTATGTGGGAAAAAAACAAGGAAGTTACCACTAGTCTAGCTTTCCCTTTGCCTTAAATCAAACATAAAACAAGGCAGCTTTACAAAAAAAGAAGATATGTGCTTTGGAGGATATGGAATAAAGAAGAAATGATAAAATGGGTTTCTAGGATGTTTCCCAAGCACTCCATGACTCAGTTTTATCATGTGTTGACTTCTAGGACATGTATAAGGAAACTAGCAGAGAATGGAATCTAGGAAACTAGGTAATAAGACAAAATTGATTAAATTAATGTTTGAGGTAGGTAAATATGGGTTGATTATTCTAACCCCCCCCCTTATGCCTGAATTTATGAGTAAATATCAGAAAACTATAGGGCCTAGCAATAAGGCTTAGTCACCCTTTACATACTGCTGGTCCATACAACCAAGGAAAGAGGCAAAAACCCAGTGGGAAAATACTCCCTTAAACATGGATAGGAAAACAAAATTTGGAAATCTTGTCATCAATCATGCTTCACATCATGATCAAAAATCCCTAGCAGTGATTTGATATTTCTGAAAGTCTTCTAAAAAAAAACTTTGGTGAAGATGTCTGCTACTTGTTCTGAAGATGCACAGAAGAGTAGATGAATGGTACCATCATGCACAAGCTGTCTGATGTAGTGAATATGGATCTCAATGTGCTTGGTTCACTGTCTCTAAACTGGATCATTGTAGATTTGAATGGTGCTCTGATTATCATAGTATATAATAGTTGAAAACTCTGATTCCAACCCACATTATCCAAGTATTCCCTGCAACTACAAACATTGAGTTGTTGCATTTACAACTCCTCTATACTTTGCTTCTGTATATGAGAGTGCTATGGCACTCTACTTATTTATTGAAGAATTGATTCACCCTTATGCAAGCATGAATACATATCCTGATGTATACTTTCAATCTTTGTTGTCACCTGCCCAATCACTTTCAGTAAACCCAATCAAATCAAGATCAGATTTTGCTTTGTAGAAGATCCCATGAGTTCGTGTTCCTTGAACAACGTTTAGGATCCTTTTGGATTCCATCTAGTGGATCTCATGAGGCTGAACCATGTACCTCGAATCCACACTAAATTCATAATATAATTCAGGTCAAGTGTGTGTAAGATAAAGCAAACACCCCATCAACTACCTATATAGTGTATTATTTACCATAGGAGAAGAACCTACTTCTTCAAGCTTAACTCCTGAAAGGAAGGGAGTCTTTCTTGGATTGCAATATTTCATGTTGAACTTGTTTAGAAAATATAAGGAATACTTGGAATAATGTACTGTGATTCCATTTTGGGATTGAGCAATTTTGAGACCCAAGAATTGGCTCAACTATCCCAAATTTGTCATAGAAAATGCATGGTTCGTTGCATCCTTCAAGGAGGCAATCTCTTTCTTTGAAATTTCTGTAATCAGAAGGTCATCCACATACAAGAAAATAATAATCAAATAACCATGAATAAGCTTCAAATAGTCATTATGATCAGACTTGCATCGAACAAAACTCAGTGATAGCAAAACGCCATCAATCTTGGCATACCAAGCCCTGGGGGCTTGCTTGAGCCCATACAATGATTTATTTAACTTGCACACTAAAGATGGATTAGAAAAAAACATTTTAGGTTGTTGCATGTAAATCTCCTAAGTGATATCTCTATTTAGGAAAGAACACTTCACATCCATGTGATGTACCTCCCACTGCTTTGAAGCTGTAATGGCTAAAGCTAGCCTTATGTAGTCCATATTTGCCATTGGTGCATTGGTTTCATTGTAGTCAATAACATGTACTTGTGAGTAGCCCTTGGATACAAATATTTCCTTATATTTCAAAGGTGAACCATCAGAATCAAACTTAGTCTTGAAAACCCACTTACATTGAACTAGCTTCCTCCCCGGGGGAAGATCAACCAGTTCCTAGGTGTTGTTCTTCTTGAGCGAGCTGAATTCTTATTTCATGGATGTTTTCCATATTAGATATTGTGATGCATATTCATATGTCTGTGGGTATGATTCAATCATCATATAGAACTTCTCAACAAATAAGGGATCTTTCACACAAAGGGCACTCTCAAATTGAGATCTAGTCCTCCTAGTGTCATTAGGATTTCCAGCTAGTCCCCCAGCTGCATGAATGGTATTTGCTGCCCATTTTGGTCTTATAGGAATATTAGGATCTGTAATTAAATCATCATTATCAGACATATAAGAATAAGAAAACTCATTAGTCTCTTCACTTACAATCAATGGTTTTGGTGGTGAAGAGGACTCTCCAACTTCAACTGTTGCTAAAGGCTCTTCTTGCAATTGAAAACTTTTTTCAATGAAATAGTTGTTAGTGCTCAAGTTAATCAGCTTGTACCCTTTTGAATATTCAGAATACCCAACAAATAGGCACTCTTGGCTTTGGGGCTGCAAAGCCTTTCTATTTTCAGTTGGAATTCTATCCCAAGCCTTTGAGCCAAAAATTCTGAAATGGGTCACATCTGGCTTGTAAGCACTCCAAGCTTTGAAATGATTCATACCATCAATATGATTATGAGGAACCCTATTCTATATGTAGGATGCACATTTTGTAACCTTGGCCCAAAAATTTGGTGGGAAAGTCTTGGCCTCCATCATGCAGGTTGCCATCTCCTTCAGTGACCTTTTCTTTCTCTCAGCAACACCATTTTGTTGTGGTGTGTAAGGGATCAAATGCTGCATATGAATACCTGTATCTTTACAATACTGAATGAACTTAGACTTGACATACTCACCACCATTTTCATATCTGAGGATCTTGAGTTTCCTCCCATATTGGTTTTCAACCAAGGCTTTAAAGACTTTGAAGAGGTCAAAAACTTCAAACTTATTCTTTAGGAAGCGAACCCAACAATACATGGAAAAGTCATCTATGAATTTCAGTGCATATTTGGCTTGACTCATGGACATATGAGCGAATGGACCAGAAATGTCACTATGGATCAAATCAAGAGGTGCAGAGGTTCTCTCATGAATAGCTCTCTCATATTAGTGCTCTGGGTGTTTTCCTAGGATACAACCTTGATAGACTCCCTTAAAAAACTTGATCTTTGGTAACCCTATGACCATATATTTTTCATTCAAATTAGAAATATAATTGTAGTTAATATGGCCAAATATTTCATGCCAAAGCTTGCTTGCCTCATTAGCATGAATCAAAAGAACAGAGGGGTTTGAGTAGGGTAGAAAATAGGAAAACATGTATACCTTTGAAGTGTGATCAACAACACCTTTTGCTATGACTTTACCATTCGAAATATTTGTGATTTCAATGTCATCAAGGGAGAAGATTAACTTCTTTGGAGACCCAGTGTGAGTCATCTGATACACTGACAAGAGATTAGAGATAATACCTCGAACATACAACACATTATTGAACTTACCATGGTCAAGATCAATCCTTCCCTTCCCCAAAATATCAGTGAGAGAGTCATTTCCTAAAACTATTGGTGGACCTTTAGACATGTCAAGAGAGGAGAATTGTTCTTTTGTTGAAACCATATGTCTAGAAGCTCCAGAGTCTATGATGAAGCTAGGTGAGCTTGATGTATCAGCAACCAAGGCATGCACTCTCTCTCTGTCCTCTAAATTTGATCCTCCTTCCCTCTTCTTTGAGAAATCAGGAAGGGAGATGTTATTCTTCTCTAGGAGTTGGGTCAACATGTCAATTTTATTCTTCATGCAAGATCTCTCAGGATGATAACCCTTACTGCAGTATGCGCACTTGCTCATTTCTCCTTTGTTCTTCTTATTCTGGGAGTTCTTCTTGGAACCTTGGGGCTCCTCTTGAGGCTTGTTCTTGTCTCTCTTTTGCTTAAGTGGCTTTTTAGATTTTTTGTTGCTTTTTTATTCCACCCTTGAATCTCTAGCAACCAAATATTGGTCTTTGGAAGGTTTTATGGTTCCCATCATCACCAGCTTATATTGTTCCTGTGTAAGGGATTCCATGAACTATACAAGATTAGCCATCTTATAGGATCAAGTTGTCAACTTGGTCGCATGGAAGGTCAAAATAAACACTGAATAGTCAGTTCCAATCTTAGAGAGTATGGCCAAAACTAGTTTCTCTTCCTTATTTTCAATCCCACACTGTTTTAGCTGCAAAACAAGGGATTTAAACTTGGAAAAATAGAGTTTTAAGAATTTGAAGCTACTGGGACTCAAGGAGATCAGCTCATTCTTGATTTGATGTCCTATCATCTCATTTGTCTTACCAAAAATATCTGCAATCTTCTCCCACACTTCATTAGGTGATGCCAATCCATCAAGATGAAAGAGGAGGTCTCTTAAAATGCTCAAACACAAAAGACCATAGGCCTCATCCCTCCTGTTGTGACATTTGATTTTCTCTACAGCTGCATTGGGCTCTACCTCAATTTCCATAGTAACCCTATAGAAACCTTTCGCTCTCAACAATATATCCATCTCAGCTTTCCACTCAAAGAAATTTAATGGAGTCAAGATGATCTTTTGAGATTGGACCATAGCTCAGAAACTGTTCCCTTCAGTCAGCAGAATATGCTCCCAGTCAAGATGTCGAACCTGTAATAGAAATATGGAAGGAGAGAAGTCAATATAAAAATGCTCTAATACCATGTGGAAATTGAACCCAAGAGATAGAATAATTACACTTACAAAATTGCTAATCGAACATGCAAAATTAACAACAAAGGAGATTGAAATTGGAGCATAACACTAATATGTATTCAGTAAGTGTACAATAGCCAACCTTATTAAGTAATAGGATTCTATAATATATAATTACATGATATATTCAAATGCATAAATATACCATTTGAAATAGTCAAAAAGCAGGCTTACCAAAGCTAGTCAATTCCCCCATAGGTGCATAAAGAAATTCCCAAATCTAGATAAATGCTCACGAATTGGCTAAGTCAAGTGGGAAAGATAAAGAGGGATGGAAAGAAAAATCATAAATTCTTTTATTTGGAGAAAAGGAGGGAGGATGATGTGGGAAAAAAACAAGGTAGTTACCACTAGTCTAGCTTTCCCTTTGCCTTAAATCAGAAATAAAACAAGGCAGCTTTATAGAAAAAGTAGATATGTGCTTTGGAGAATCTGGAATAAAGAATACATGCAAAAATGGGTTTCCAGGATGTTTCTCAAGCACTCCATGACTCAGTTTTAGAATGTGTTTACTTCTAGGATATGTAGAAGGCAACTAGCATAGAATGGAATCTAGGAAACTAGGTAATAAGACAAAAATGATTAAATTAATGTCTAAGGTAGGTAACTATGGATTGATTATTTTAACAACTCTTTCTCTTTATTCTTGTGAATCAAATTAAAAGGAAACTAAGGAAGTATCTAAAGAAGCAACATGGCTCTAACATGCTCTTCTAGAGCTTGGACTGGTTCAAAAGTATCCTACCAAGCTAATATGTGACAATTAGAGTGCAATTTAACTTGCATACAATATATTGTATCACTCCAAGACTAAATACATTGACCTTAATACTCATTACATTAGATATCTTGTTACAGATGGTGTTATTTTTCTAGAGTATTTTCCCATGGACCAACAATAAACTAATATATTCACCAAATCCATGACACAAGATAAGTTTTTGTATCTTTGAATTTTGTTGGGAATGTATAAATTTGTGTGTTCTCCCTAGTCATCATTAAGGGACAGTGTTGGAATGTGTAATGTTAATTATATATANTAAAATGCTTCTATTACCATTCATTATATAAGGACGTGGAAAATCATTTATCCTGGGTGTATTATGGGATGTAATTATTCTATACCTCTAGATATATAATAAAGGTGAAGGAGACCCTTTGGGAATCAATGTTGAGTACTGTGTTGTAATGCTACGACAAAACTATGATAAGCATATGTGGAGTGGAGCTCAAATGTAATATTGTAGATTTATGAATAATAAAGAAGGACATACCTTCACATTGATATTTTTCTATTTGGGGTGTTACCACATAATCCGGTGTAGTATTTCTCTTTCTCTTGTCTCTTACTTACTATTTTGATTATACAGTGCTTGTAGGCTATACTAGTATATTTTCTATATATTTTCATGTTAGTAAACATATTGTTATGTGTTTATGCAAATACACTTATTGTTTTGTCTTATTGGTCACCCCAAAATAAAATTCAAAATAATATGTCTTTCTTTAAATAAATTGTAGAGAAAACACCACACACCATCCTAACCCTACAACAAAACTAATCGAATTATCATTGATAAAAGTTGTTATAGTGAAACATGATAGTTAAGATAACTTTAGGAAATTCAAGGGTACATCCCTCTAGTACAAGCATTGGCTCAAATGGATAGAGTAGTGTGGGATGTTTGTTAATAGCCAAAATTTTCTCACCTACTTTGTCATTAGCTTCATCATCATTATACATCATAATAGGTATTATGAGCACAATTTTTTATCCCATTTATTCAAATGAACCGAGGAAATGAACAAATGGCCAAAAAAATGAAAGTCAAACTAAAAAAATGACCATAACCCAATGACCATGAATTTTCCTTCAAAAGGTGCGACCCCAGTCACACATATTGCCTACAAACCCGTGACATGATCCAAAAAGTGAAATTTTGATTATTATTTATCATTTTGTGCTTACCCATGGGAAGTAGTGGCTAAAAGTGGACACATACATTGGTCAAAATTAAAAATGAATCTAAATTCCAAAACCCTAACCTCTCCACTACGCAATCAATGGAATGGAGAGCATACACATTGGATTTGGATCCTATTTTCTTACCATTCTCATGCCTATAAAAGAATCCCTCATGGTCACCAGTTCATAGATCCATTCTCATATATCCAAAACAAGCCGACATGCTTCCATATTTCCATTAGGAAAGAGGGAGAAACCATATGCTTCTTTCTACTGTTACCATAAGGGAAATCCTCAAGTCACACTTGGATGGAGATTAGGAATACAAGGAAATGAATGAATTTTATATTGGATCAAATGTGGAAGTCCATTACTCTCAACAAACAATACTAAGTCAGTTTCGCATCATTTGAATTATTTGAGAAATAAAAAATCACATTTATTTACATGTTGCACTTGTTTTCAATTGTTAGTTTCTTTATATTTGTTTGCATGAACACTTATGGGTGTTGATATTTTGTTTAGTTTAGATATATTTCCTTTTCCTTTTCTGATATACTACCAAGGATTGAATAAAAAAATTGATAGGTTCTTTTTTCACTCATGTGTGAGAAATCACACACCATAGAGGAATCTCGTATGGTATTCCTTAGGAGCAACATTCCATTACGAAGAATTTGTTTGTAGATTGTTCTTCAACATAACCTCTAGTATGTTAGAAGTACCATGTGTTGTTCCTTACCCCTAAAACTTGAGAATTATCACACAATATATGGATATATTAGCATGCAATAAACCAAAAATAAGAAACACAAAATCATAAATTTGAGGCAATAATAACATACTATGACAAAAAAACAGAGCTTTGTTATTATGCGAACAATGTTCACGAGCCTCTTTTGTTAGGGAAACCTTTCACTTGAGTAGATATCCATTACAATATTCTTTACAAAACACTTCATAGCCTTTAATATCTTTAAATAAGCTTCAAATATCTAAAACCCTAAACACTTGACATGGTCAAACTACAACTTCCTAAAGGGCCTTAAATTAATAAATATACCGTTTCTATATTGATTGTTAAACACAACTTATCCAAATTTATTACAAATTTATGGACTTATACTATGTATGATTAATTATTAGAGTAAGGAAATCCAAGATAGGACACTAACATGTCCTCTCCCTTCAAAAGTAGTGTTTACCTCAACACCGAAGGTGCAAACATTGTTGTGAAATATTGGTTGGTTCCCAATTTGCATCTTCTACAAACATGCATTTCCATTGGATCAAAAATTCCTTGATGGTGCCCTCGCATAATTGTCTTTCTATTGAATCCAATACTATAGATGGCTGAAAACAAATGGATCCTTCCTTGTCCAATTTAGTTAAACTAGTTTGTACTTTACAATTTGATCCCACCACTTTCTTAAGGAAAGAGACATGGAAAATAGGGTAAATATTGGATTGGTTTGGCATAAAAAGCCTATAACATACCTATCCAATGCATTATAGAATGGAATAGGGTCCATAAAACTTTAGAGTGGAATTTTGATGGAGATGGGCCATGAGGGATTTTTGCTTATACGGTTGTAGTCAAAGAAACACATGATACCCAACTTCAAAGGATTGACCATGGTGATGTTTATAGACCTGTTGCTTCATTATGTTTTGGAGAAGAATTAGATTATCTTTAAGTATTTGGAGAATTTAAGCTCTGGTGTAGCATCCATCATCCACTTCCTGAACCTTTAAGGTACCTAGTATATAGTAAATCATTGATGATGGATTTTGGGTGTACAGTGCTTCGTATGGTGTCATCTTTGTGGAACCATGATAAGTGGTATTATACCACCATTCAACAAAAGGGAGCTAGTGGGCCCATTGGTGTGGCTTATCTAACGCAAAGCAACGCAAGTATTTTTCTAAGAACTCATTGACCCATTCAGATAAACCATATATATAGGGGTGGTATGTCATGTTGAGATTCAACTGACTTCCTTGAAGTTTGAATAAAACTTGCTAGAAATTGTTGATAATAGTGGGGTCATGATCAGAAACAACAAAAATGGGCATGCCATGGGGTTTAAAATTTTGATTAAGGAAACTTAGGTGACCAAAGAAGGGGTAAAGTGGGTCGTAAGACATAGAATTTGGCATATTTAGTCAAACAATCTAATACCACCATAATGATTGTTTTATTACTTCCCTTAGGAAGACCCACAATGAGATCCGTTGAGATGTCTTCCTAAATATTGTAAGGAATGGGAAGTGGATGAAAATCCCTTGATGAATTCATTGTTTCACCCTTAGTCTATTTGCAAGTGTTGCATGTGGAAATAAGGTATGGATATATTTTTTCATGACTTCATAGAATAAATATTGCTTAATTTTTTCATAAGTTTTATGAAATGTTGATTGAACTATTGTGGTTGATGAATGTAATTGTTGGCATCGATTCCATTGACCCAGGTTTATATTCAATGCCCGTTCAATAAATACCAATATATCTTCTCAATGGAGTGTAAATTTGTCAGCAACATCTGTGAGGAAAGTGAGGTCTCACCTTAGATATCTATGGGAACTTCCAGAACCAGGTTTTCACAGTTATGGAAGGGGATTTCTTCATATCAACAATAACAAGCCATTCAACCCAAAATTATGGATGGATCATCATTGACACAAAAAGAAAGAATGTCAATACTTCAACACATTCACAACATATAAGAATATAAAAAACCATCGACACATGCAGGATATATAAAACATACACATCTAAACCATAATTATTGTCTAAATTCCACAATATAAGTGCGACAAACTCATATAGATTTAAAAACAAGGCATATAGAAATCAAATACACATATATTTAACGTCGAAACCCATATGGGAAAAAACTACAAAATCGCTCTCATTTGGCATGAGTAATATTTGCAACGCTTTTGGTCTATGCACACAGCTTGTGGAATTCTGTCATAGTTTTCTTTACAATATATTGGTTTTCTCTGTCTTTCTCATTCTCTCATTCTTCTTTCTATTGACCTCTCTATCAAGATCGCCAGTCACAAAAAGTCCATAAAATCTATTTTTTCATCCATCCTTAGTCATCAGTCATCTCCACACAACTTGGATCGACCCTATATAGATCTTACAATTATTTTTCCAACTGTTGACCAGTTTTGAGCCGATAGTCAACTGGTTTTTCTAACTACCCCAATAGATCCTGTTACATTAACAAAGGCACTAGAGAACCAACTTACAATCATGCCCATTCCCAAAAATATATTATTGGTCTAACTTAACTCATTGTTATATTTATCATTTTCTCAGAACATGTCAAATTCCTAGATTTGACTTACTCTTATCCTTTTCCTATCACGACCTTTCTCACCTTGTAACTAGATTCTTCAAAATTCTGACCAAAACTAGTATGCTATTTCCTAGGGACAAAATTCCCCCAACACTCACCTATGGATCATCCCAAACCACTTTATCCAAAGGTTTATATCATCTCCAATTTACTATGAAACTCCTGATAGATCTTCATCACTACTTTTTCTTCTCTCTGCACATCTTCTTTCACTTTCTTCATTTGTTTGACAAGTTTATAAACGATACATTCCAAAGTTTCTACTACCGTCATTCCCAGTTCCTGTCACACCTGCTCATGGATTAGTTAGATGCTTCCTGTAACTTTATCTACTTTGGCATGGATCTCTGCGACATGTTCTGTTCATTTTTTTGTTGTGTCTGTAGTTTAGCCGCCTGTTGTTGTAACGTTTTGAAGTCAGTAGCATTTCTTATCTTCTCAATTGGTGACAATTTGTTTAGCTCATTTCTTAGCCCATTCAGATTCAATTCTACAATATGAAGCTTCTCAATAAATTTCTCCAACTCCACATCATCCATCAAGGGTTCCCATGACTAAGAAACCTATGTATATGCTTTGGCACAAAGTGCCTCGACCTCCCTAATATTTTGCACATTTTTTGTTACTGCCTTCTGTCGCACTTCTAGTAACTCAAGGGGTCTACTAGAAGTCATCTTTGTTTCTAACACTGTAACATGTTGGTGGAGGTTGATACCTACCTCCACAAGTAAAAAAAATTTGGCCTCTAGAAACTTTTCAGTCATAATTCCCTCTTCAAAGAAATCATGGCACGCGAGCATGACACCCTGCTCCAACATTTTCCTATCCTCCTATTGTATCTATTATTTCTTCTATGTCTCTTTCAATTTGTTTTTGAGTGATGTGACAATTATTTGAATGTTTGAGTTGCTCAAATACTGCATGCTCTCTTGACTTCAAATCATCTAATACATCCCGTTGAATATTATGCAATATATACATAGGAATTACAGAAAAACCAATACTTACATTACCAACGTCTTTGATCATGGCATTCTTCTCCAACATGCCCAAATTAAGTTCCTTAGAAGACACTCGAATATTTCTATTTTGGGGTGTCGAGGGTACCTCAATAGGTCGATTCTCAAAAGGACCAGCTTCTTCTTGCAACTCAGTATGGAATGGTTCCCACTCGACTACTACTCTAACTTCTTTTACTGTGACACAAAGAATTTGTAGTAAGTCGGTAATGCCTCCTACCAGGTCGGTATTCCTCTCATCGATCCTTTTACAATTATCTTCAAATTCCTCCATTCAATCAATAATGAGACTGCAATCATCATTGGTAAGGACACCAAATCCAACTATTTTATCAGCCTTCCATATCTTTTAACTCTTCTTCGATTATTAATATATTTTGCACTTGTTACCCAATTCTATATCTGTCAAGGTTGTGTTGGATTCTTCTTTGATTTCGTAGGGAGAGCTTCATGGGATTTCTTCTCCTTGTTTATCTCCTCCCTGATTTCTTTACATTGCATTATGTCGAGGGTGAATTTGAGTAGATAGTTGATAATTCACGACAGGTTATCTCCACTCTTCAGGAAATTCCTGAACAATTGTCTCAATTTCTTCATCTGTTATTCTGAACTCAGTGGCTAACCATTGATTCTATGGGTGTTGCTGATGTTGTCGATAGATGTGGTTAGGCATGGATGAAAATCTAATAATATTATGGAACCGCAAGAAATTCTCTGCAACAATCCCTTCTTGATTCCCAATGTAATGCCTTAGTGCATCAACATGTAATTAAAACTTAATTTTATTGTCTTTTTTATCAACGTGAATTATCCTTTTCATAAAAGATGTTTTGGTATCATGCCCCTTGACATGGAATAGGCATTTCCACCCCCGTTTAGTTCAGCGGCTCATCCCATGCGACAAATGAAATCAAAATTAACAACCATGAATAGGTAAAGTTATTACCTTTCTCCTGAGCATTGGTGGAATATGCTAGCAAATCATTCAGCATATAGGTTGACCAGTTCATATGGAGACCCACAACACATTGTTCTTCTACAACAATGGTTCTGATAGTTCAATGGTTTGGTCACATCTTCATGATCATATTTATCGATAATACTTTCACTGCGAACTGAACAACAATGTCATTGATAGAGGCAATGGAGAAGCCTATCTTCTCTCTGGTTAGGTCATATTTCTCCTTCATCCAGTTGACTAGGACCTGGTCCTTCTCCTTCCCAGTGAAGAATGGTGATGGGTTGACCCCTAAAATAGGTAGTCTAGTGATTGAATCTATCAAGTTGAGGTCCACCAAAATTCATCGATGCAAAATCCATTAAAAAACCCATCAATCGTTTCATGTGCGTATTGAATTTTGTTGTGCGACCAAAATGGAGTATGCGCATCAATCAAAATATTCCCGAACTCTCCATTCCTCATGCCCAGTCAATTGGAATGAGGTGAATATGTCCATATTATTTTTTTCACACAGATATCATGTACTGTGACATGGTGAGTTAAGGAAACTTTCGCAGATCGTGGTTTATGAATCCCATATTCCTCATATTTGACAGAATTTTGAACATAACATTCATTCCTTTCAGGATGGTTGTCTTGACCAATCAATACTTGGAATTATTGCTAATAGTTACACTGAGAGAACCATCTTTCCTTGTGGGAATGTATCCAGGAAACAGGGTCGATGAACCAGATTCTGATGCGTCAACATCATGGGTAGCCTTGAATCTTTGTTGAGGAACATTTCCACAGCCAATTTGCATCTTTCTTTATGGAACGATCCATACTGTACTTGTACAATTTCTGGAGTTTCTTCAAAAATGGGCATGGGAGAGGGAAAATCCTTTCCATATTATTGAATGATTCTAGTTATTGATACCGGTATCACCATAATCAACCAAACAAATTTAGATTCTACGGAGTTTCAGATAGGGATATCAACTTAGGAAATTACTCAATGGGTTACAAATGAATTCGCAAACGTTTTCGTGAAGATGTCATAATTTTACACATGTATCATAGTCATTTGTTCACGTGGGTCTACAATAAATGGAGAAGGTGGCAAAAAATTATTTCACAAGGGAAAATATTTCCTATCATTCCAATCAACCGCCACCCAAACCATCACTTCACTAATCATGCCAACAAGTAATTATTATGCATTAATGATAGATGTGACCAAAAATCATGCCACCAAAATATCTCATTATCTCATATTAACTTCCCACCAACCATCACTTTCAACATAAGTTCCTCTTGTGACAGACATTTAGTCAATGACATCAATTCTCTTGTGACAAAACTTTACATTCAAAACTTGCAAAAAAATTAGAAACTTGTGACAAAGGTTGTATTTTTTTTTATTCAGTCGAGCGAAGTACAACTATCCTAATAAGGTTTTATCGGAATTACATTCACTAGCCCTTTAAAGGGTGTACTATATAACTTCTACAATTGGAACACATGAGATCATTGATATATATGACAACATATGGTCCCAACCAGTGTGTTCGAAGCTTTCCAGGATGCTTAAAAAATTTACTGTCATATGGGAGAACAAAATCACCAACCTGAAACTATTTAAACTTAATATGGTGGTCATGCCAAGCCTCTTTTATTCCTTCTTGACACATTGATGACAACCTGCTAAAAATCGATATTATTCCAATTGTACAGTTGCGACAATATTTCTTCTACTACGCCAACATCTATCATCTTAGTGATCGCAACAATACCAAGACTAGGTACAATATATTATAATGGCATGGACACCTCATATCCATAAAACAATCTAAATGGATTCTTCCCTGCCAAATTTTAAAGGTTTTGCGATAAGCCCATAATACCGCAGGTATCTTATGATCCCTACCATCTCTCTGAACATTACATATCTTCATCAATGCATTCTCTAAGATATTATTAAATTAATAAGTTAATTTGTTAATCAGTTGATTCACAAAATGTGTACCTTGATCACTTATCAAAATATTTGGGCATCCAAATTGGGTTAAGACATGGTTGAATAAAAATTTGGCACTTGTCACAATAAAACAATCTCTTACTAGTGCTTATTCAACCCATCTGGTTAAGTAGTCTGTCGCTATGATTATATAACGTGCACCTATTCGTTTACCTGGTGGGTTAATAGGAACCACAAAATCAACAACCCATTTATCAAATGTATGTAGAGTTACCTGTGGTACCAATGAAATTTCATCTCGTCATGACATTTTTCCATTTCTTTGAGAAATATCACATTTGCGACAATAGTCTCTAGCATCTGCATACAAAGTAGGCCACCATATTCATTCCTGTAAAATCTTATGCACTGTTGATTTTCATGTATAGTGGCCTCTTATGAAACCAACATGTGCTTCATTCAGCACCATCGGTCGCTGATTTTCCAAGGAACAATGACATAGTATTTCATCTGGTCCCATCTTATACAATTTCCCAACGATCAACTGGAAATATGCAAATTTTACAATTAATTGCTTCTTTTGTGTTGTATTGAATCCTTCTGGTGCATATCATATAGTTAATATATGTACAATATCTCTGTAGTGATCATCAATCAACTTTACCAAAAAAATATATGCGTTAGGAAGACTATCTTCCATATTAGTAGGATTTTCTCCACTTTCTAACCTCGATAGATGGCCAGGTCCTGAGGGATAGCCATAATTTTTTTAATAGGTGGATTTTACCAAGTTGTTTTCATAGACTTGTTTACTATTTAAGGCTAAGGGAAATATATCTTTTGATAATATGAGTCCCAATCCACTTCTCGATGCATGAAATTCCAAGATGAATTCCTTAGTGAAATCTGACATGGCTAGGACCATCGCAGTACACATGGCCTCCTTAAGGGCGAAGAAATCCTAGTGTATTATTTCATGCAAGTAAAAGGAATTCATTTTTATCAATGTTGTTAAATAAGTTGTATTATTCTCATAGTTCACCATGAACTTATAGTAATAACATGCAAAGACAAGGAACCCTCTCAATCTCTTAAGAGTGTTGGGGCGTTGCCAATTCGTCATAGCTTCCACTTTGTTGGTATCCACTCAAACCCAATCTTAACTCACAATATGTTTCAAGTATTCAATCTCAATCACCCCAAAATCATAATTGGATAATTTGACAAATAATTGTTAGTCCTATGATAAGTTCAAACTAATAGAAACATGTTGGAGGAGGCTTTCCTAGGTGGGATTCTAGACCAATATATTATTTATGAAAACCAAGACAAAATGGTAGAGGAACAGGTGGAAAATATTATTCATTCTCTGAAAAGTGAATGGGGAATTACAAATATTGAAGGGCATGGCCAAGAACTCATAATGGCCTTTATAAGTGCAGAAAGTTGTTTTGGGTATATCTTCCTCTTTAATCTCGATTTGATGGTAGCCTAAAAAAAGGTCTAGTTTGGTGAAACTTTTGGAAACATGTTTCTTTGTTACCTTTGTCAATCCCCTAGGTTCCACTTAATAGGTTGGAGCTCGAGGATCCATGGATGTTGAGGTGGGTAGAGGGTATGGCCCATCATGGATGTAGTGGAGGGCCCACCGTGAATTATGGTTCATTCTTATTATGGGGACTGATAGGCCAACTGCTAATGGTATAGGACTATGCATATGTGGGGAGCAATTTTTGGGGTGACCATGATCTTCTGTTACCTGAGGATGACTAGTGGGACAACCGAGGTAAGAAAAATACTATTTTCATTTTTTTTTAATATCATATCTCATTTGTTGTTTGTTTTGGTATTACTAAGACATAACATACTATTTTGTAGACATTGGTCCATCCCGACCTATAGGAGTGTCACCTATCAAGATGTGTGTGATGGTGAGAGAGATTGCCATCAAGAACATAGAGGAAGAGAAGGATTTTCAATATATTGAAGACAACCTCCATAGACTGACGGTTGGAATTCCTGACATATCTATTGATGACCTTCCCATACACTATCAGTGCCACACTGTAGGAGTATCAAATCATTTTGGGAGTCTACTCCACAGAGTATCTCATGTTGTTATGTGTTAACATGAGCATGGGGATTAGTTTGGAGCGACTCCTATTTTGCAGTATATACATTTAAAGCTTTGAAGCATCATATTTTTGACCTCTTGATGTAATGCAAACTTGATAGTTTCTTATTTTTGGGTACATTGAAATCTTATAGTTTCATATTTTGTCTCAGTATTGATTGTATATATATAAAAGACAACCCTTTTTTACAAAAATGTGTGTATGTGTATGAATGGCTACTTATATGTGTTTTTGTGATATTTTTATATGTGATCAATCTTAAATGAACATCAAACATGAGCTATGTACCAATCCAAAACATAGTTAGCTAATGAATCATCCACCACATTCAAATGTCTTGGGATGTGATGATACAAAACTAACTCAAAAGATCTTTCTAAAATATGAACTCTCCAAAACATTCGAAGAAGTAAGGGGCTACAGATGGTGTAGACCTGCTTCAATTGATGTACAAATAACTCTAAATCTAAATAAACTCTAATATGAATCACATCACTTGTTAAAGATCCATTTAATAACCCAATGACTGCATGATATTCTACAACATTGTTTGTAACGGGACCTAAACAAGTTCCTCTTGAGCTTACCAAATCATTGGTAGGGAATACAGTACCCAAAACTTTGATGTGAGGTTCATGGTATAATGACTAGCACTATCTACAAAGCCCGAGTAAACAATCACATTAGAGGAAATTTGGGGTCTAAAATGGGCCTTATAAGAAAACGCGCCAACAATAAATTTTGTGAGTTGGAATTCAAGAACCAATAGAATTTCAAGCAAATGAGTCAACCATAATGGGTACTCATTGGATGTGGAATTAAACTATGCATCCAATGAGCTCTCCTGCTCAGAATTTGAGTAAAAACACAGGGAAATATGTCGAAAATACGAACACAAAAAGTAGTTTTTTCATTCTTCCTCCAAAATTAATAACTATTATTTTATTATTTTCCTTAGGAGGCCCATTTTAGACCTCAAATTTCCTCTCATGTCTATTCTCTCAATCATGACACTATATAAGCAGTCTTATCTAAGATGAATCCTACATTGATAATAAAATAACAATACAAACTACACACAACACACTCTATAAACAATATGTACAAGGTGTATATGCTAGATGGTATAGGCATAGTACCTATTGAGGTAAAGCACATTTTAGGGCTCACCCAAAGGCATCCAATCGTAGTCTATCAGCTTGTAAGCTCCTTTTTCTAAAACGAAACTGACAATATAAGGCCCATGCCACATGGATTCCAAATTTTCACCTCCCAATTTATCATTTTTTTGGTCATATCTTAAGACTAGGTCACCTTCATTGAAGAGGAGAAGATGAATGGATCGGTTGTAGTGAGATTTAATTCATCGTTTATGTACCTCATTTTCTATGGTGGCACCTCAATGAGCCTCATCGAGCTTGTTCAAGTGTAATAACTGTTCTTCCTCTAGAATGGTATTGGGTAGCAGTTCCACAACAAGTTTCAAAGAAGGAATCTCACATTCGATAGGGATAGTTCCCTCCAACCCATACACCAATTGAGATGGCACGAAATCGGTGGATGTCTTAATGATGATCCTATAATCTAATAATGTGGAAAATAACTATAAATGTTAGATGGACTTGGCTCATCCTACCATCTGTTGAAGAATGTTTTTCAACACTTTGTTGATAGCTTCAACCTGGATATTGTCCTGCAGGTAGTAGGGTGTAGATTTATCATGGAAAAAACCTAGTTTGCCACTTAGTTCTGACATCATTTGGTTTTGAAAAAGTGAACTGTGATCAGTCACGATGGCTTGTGGGACTTCGAACTTATGATGGCTTGTGGTAGTTTTGACATATTCAGCGTATGTAGGAATAACCTTAGCCCATTTTGTGAAGTAACCCATGAATACAATTATGTAACCATTCCCCCCAGCTGAGGTAGTATTACAATGCATGAAATCAATACCCCATTTTGTGAAAAAACTGACAACAATGATGGGATGTAAAGGAGCTGGGTGGGTGTACTTTTTTTAGGAAAAGCTATCAGTGTGGGAATTTTTTTACGCCTTCCATAAAATCTTTAAAAATTGAGGGCCAAAAGTACCCAATACATAAAATTTTCTAGGAAGTATCCATCCTAGAAAGATGAACGCCACAAGCTCCAAAGTGACAATCATTCAACACTAGTTCAGCCTCTTCATGAGTTAAGCAATGCCGCAAAATTTCATCAATGCCATGATGGTACAATGTATCATTGATGATAAGATATTACTTGGTGTGCTGAAGAATATGACGGCGTTCATCTCGGGTTGCATTTTGTTGAAAGCGTTGAATCTAGAGATATAGGATCAAATCTTCATACCATGGGTCAGACGTACTAATGAGTAAAAAATATTCATCATGTAATGAATCCAAGGGTTGTGTATGATCCTCAACAATATAGGGAAGGTCACACATAAGTTCTGTGAAAATAAGAGACCTCTTTGAATTGGATTTTGCAAATTCTAACTCAAATTCCTTGAGAATGACACTCCAACGAGAGTATTTTCCCCCAAGAAATTGACAAGTCAATATGTAATACATGGGGTTAGAGTCTGTACACACTAGTTGTGTGGAATAGGGCACAATGATAAAATTTATGGATGACGATGACCGTGGCTAGATTAACTTCTCAACATGTGAATAACATGTTTTAGAGTCAAAGATACTCTTACTCATGTAATAAATCACATCTTGTTGGAGTTTTCACCCTTTGACCTATGTTTAGACCTTATTTTGCTTGCAACAAAGCCCAAGATATCGCCTCGACAGAGAAAGCATAAGTTGGAAGTACCTGTGATGCAGATGTAGTATCACCTAAGATATCTCTTATGGGTAACTACCAGAACCAGGTTTCCGTAGTTGGGTGGGTATTTCTCCTCTCTTGGAACCTTACCAACTCACTTGAACGAAGATGGTGGGTGTATTACTTATTCTTACTGTGCGCATATAAGAAACTACTTAAATTATCCATCACATAGATTATTACAACAACATAAGGTTTAACACATAGGTTATATGTCAACAATGCAACTCATGCATAATAGAACTCATTCATAAGAAAATACATAAACACTTATTCACAATATACATTTTTGTGAGTTAAGCACATTCATCATCTATGCAATGACAATGTATTTAACATGGAAACCCATCTGGGAAAAACCACAAGGAGCTCTCCATATAGCATGAGAAATATATGGCACCTTTTTTATGTGCACTCAGCTGCATACTCTATTATATATATTCTTCTCTTATTTATACATACTCTCTTCACTCATGCTCTCTATTCTTTTGTCGTTCAATCTTCTACTATGTTACTCTACTATCGATACACACACATCCTCAATTGACTACTCTTCTCTTTGAATCTACTATCAATCCACACACATCCTGGATCGACTACTCCTCTTACAGACATGACTATCTATCTATGAATTAAGCAACTAAACAACAAGCAACAAGAAAAAAGGAAGTCAAGAAGTCAGGAAGTAATCCTCATATATCTTGGTCTCTTCCATTTATAGACTATTTATATGTCGCATTCAACTGACTTCATTTAGTTAGCCAACTTGTTGTCATTCCTATTCTAGTTACACTTGTTAGTAGGCACTATAGACCCAAAATACAAAGATTATTTTATTCCTTACAACACATGTGACTCTAGTTGAATTCATACCCATGATCTATCTGAGCTGTCCTTTTCAGCCATTATGCCAATGCACGCCTTCTGTATCATGGTTCCTTCTGTCATAGTTGATCTCGTTGCATCTTTTCTTTCTTTCTTTCAAGGATTCTTTTTTGTCCCAAACTATTCTACTGTCACGAACTCTTCTCCTATCATATATTCCTCTGTGAATACTTCGTCCATCTTATATATTTCCTCCTTATCTACTTCTGTTCTCCTCCATCACAATTTCCTCTATAGCTTCTTCTTCAACCTTATTCTTCCTTCCATGACTGCTTCTGTCACAGCTCCTCCTCCGTCTTTATCTACTTCTATCACAACTTCTTCTCCTTGCAACTAGAATATTTACCTACTTGGGAAGAATTCTAATTGAATTTTTCCTATATTTCCCTAGGACCAGCAAGCCCTCGATTCTCACCCTTGGCTCATCCTAAGCCACATAAAATATATTTCACAGCTTTTGTGTTTGTGACGACTTTGCTTTGAAAATATTGAAAGATTTTCACTATCTCCTCTACTTCTCGTTGCATAGCTTCTTCTACATTCTGCAATTGTTCGAGAAGGTTGGAACTGACGTGTTATGACATTACAAGTCCTGTAGTCTCTTCTGCTCATTGCAACTTATTATGTATAGGTTGAATGATTCATGTAATTCTTTTTTATTCTTCTTGCAACTCTACAAATTTGTCGGTTTTTTGTTGTTGCTGAGTGTGGAGCACAACAACTTCCAATTAGAGTTTCTTCATTTTCATGGCATTAACCATTTTCTCTACTATGGGTAACTTCTTCATCTCATTCTTTAGCTAAGTTTCTCTTGTCTCAACTACGCATAGTTCCTATATGAATTCCTCCAATTCAGCGTCATTGATCAATGCTTCCCAAGTTTGGGAAACTTGGTCGATGTCCTTGGCACAAATTTCCTCTCATTCTTGTATCTTCTTCACACCCTATGTCGCTTCTTGTCTTCTTTCTTCTATTTGAAAAGTTAATGCTTGAAAGTTGTAGGACAGATGAGAGGTAAAATCTCATCAACAGAACCAAGTATTTCCCATATTTCTTGGAAAACTAAAGACAAAATCCTAGGTGCTTGGCTAGACATTCTTTTCTTTCAATTCTTCCTCCCCACAGGAAGAAAATTTTCATCAGCCATTAGAGGAAATTTGGGGTCTAAAATGGGCCTAATAAGAAAATGCGCCAACAATAAATTTTGTGAGTTGGAATTCAAGAACCAATATAATTTCAATAAAATGAGTCAACCATAATGGTTGAATTGACATATTTTTCATAAAAGAAAACCATTTTTTTGTTCGTATTTTTGACATATCGCCCTGTGTTTTTACTCAAATTTCAAGACGGAGAACTCGTTGAATGCGTAATTTAATTCTACATCCAACAAGTACCCACACTGCATACTTTTGACAGACCTCACTACCCCAAAAACAAGAAATACCTAAAAAAACATGACATCATCATGTTTTTTCGGGTATTTCTTGTTTTTGGGCTAGCGGGGTCTGTTAGATTTTTAACATTAAGCTAGCATAACATTAGGATATTTAACTAAGAAAAAAAAAGCACAACTATCAAATAGAAGAGACAATGAACACAGTGTTTTTCCTTGGGGAAACCATAAATGGAGAAAACCCTGCAGCTTCCTCAGAGATAGAATCAACACCAAAAGTGAAACCCAAAAACAGTAAGATAATCTCCCAATAGCAGTAACCTCTTTCTTCCTTGCCCCAGTGTCTTTCTCTTCCTCAGCTATGCGCTACAACTAAGTGTGAGTGAGTTTGTGATAAATATAGAGGCTAACTCTCTATTTATACTAATTCCCAACTTAACTAAACCCAACTAGGGCCGACTTCACTAGGTGAGTCTAATAACCCTAGTGCCCCGAAACTACGGGGACTTTAACCCTTAGACAATAGGAGGGTTACCCACCTTGAATTGACATGACTTGTTTACATTATAGAAACTCCCGATAGGAACATTGAGACATTACATGACTCAAGTACATTACAAATACATCCCAGAATAAACATCGGGTTACAATACATAAGAAATACAAGTGAATACATTCCGAAGTTACAATTACATCAACACTCACTCTTAAGTAGGAAGGTATTCTCTCAACACAATTTATTAGCACAAGTATTCTTCTCTGTATCATCTGAATCATCATCGAGTCCTCATCATCTTCACCTTCAGGTCATCTCTATCTTCAAGTCATCTTCATCTGGATCTGGATCATCATCACTAGATCTAGATCATCCCTCGATCTGGATCATCTTTGTAGCATCATCACTGGATTTGGATCATCCCTTGATATTGATCATCTCTGCTGGATCATCATCATTGGATCTTCATGGGTGCTATCTCATGATTCTTCTCGTCACAGGAAGTGCTATAGAGCCATCCCTTTTTCATGCTAGTTGTAGGCCTAGCCTCCATGTAGGTCTTCTTCCAGCACTTATATCTGACCCTAATTCAGAATGGCGCACCCAACACTTACATCTGATCATGTAGTAACCAATCCTATAATCATATCAGAAAGGAAAACCTATCACTCACATCTGACCATGTGGGAACACCTCCCACAACCCTGTCAGAAAATCCCAGCACTCACATTCGTCAACCAATGTCAGAAAGGATCAACACTGACACTCGTCCATGCGAGGAACCAATCCTCCATTCCAGAAGGATATGCACTTAGATATGACAACCAATGTCAAAAGGGATCATAACTTATATTCGACCATGCAAGGAACCAATCCTTCATGCCTAAAGGGCTCTACACTTACATCTGACAACCAGTGTTAGAAGGGCTTGCACTCCCATCTGATCTTGTAGGAACCAATCCTACAGTCATATCAGAATGGCCCTTAGTCCCAAACTAAGCTTTCCTGGTAATTCACCAAGTTCTTCCATTCCAAGAATGGCATTCAGTGCTTACTTCTAATCATGTAGGAACCAATCCTATAGTCACATCATAATGTCTCAGCACTCTCACATCTAACATGGAAGGAACCGATCCTCTCACCATGATAGAATGGCTTAGCCCTTACATCTGACCATGGAAGGAACCAATCCTCTCACCATGTCAGAATGGCTCTGGGTCTCATCATTTCCCCTTGGAGGGAAACTCGATCTAGAGAACACCAAGCTTCTCCCTGAAGTACTCAAACTTCACCCTAGCCAATGGCTTCATCAACACATCAGCTATCCATTTGTCCATCGCAACAAACTGGAGATTCAATGATCCCCTATGCACCATATCCTTGATATAGTGATACTTGATCTCGATATTATTTTACTTGTCATGGAACACCGGATTCTCTAACAACTTCACGCAACTCTGGTTATCACAATGTATATAAGTAGCATCCATATGGAGATCAAATAAATCAAACAATAGCTTCCTCGGCCATACTTCCTCACAACTAGCTGAACAAGTTGTGACATACTCTACTTCAACTGTACTCAGTGGCACACAAGATTGCTTCCTGCTAAACCAAGAGATCACACCTGATCCCATACTGAAGAAACACCCTGAAGTGCTCTTCCTATTGATGGCACTTCCTTCCCAATCTAAATCAACATAACCCTCTAGGTTAATCTTCTGATTCACCTCATACTTGAGCCCATAATCAATTGTACCCCTCATGTAACTTAGAATATGCTTTGCAGCAATCAAGTGAACATGCCTCGGATCTGTCAGGAATTGGCTCAAAGTGTTCACAGCAAAGCAAATGTCTGGTCTCATGTTCGTTAGATACATCAAGGATCCAATAATTTGTTGATACATTGTAGCATCAACCGTCTCTGATTAAGCATCACTCAATAGCTTCAGGTTTGATGCCATAGGTGTGGTCATGGCCTTGTAGTCCATCATCCCAAACCTCTTCAGGAACTCTACTACATACTTCCCTTATTCAAGGGAGATTCCATTCGCATTCTACCATACCTCCATGCCTAGAAAATAATGCATCATACCCAAGTACTTCATTTGAACTTTGCAGCAAGCTTTCTCTTTGTATCAGTAATTAACCCATCCATACCTATTACAAATAGATAATCTACATACAGTAGAAGCATCACCGGGTTTCCATATTCAACCTTGTAGTAAAGGTTGGAATCTGATTTACTCTTGGCAAAGCCCAAACTAGATAGAAAGGTGTCACTTCTATTGTACCATGTCTTGGGTGCCTGTTTCAAACTGTACAGGGCTTTCTTCAATCTGCACACATGAGACTCCCTGTCATGTGTCTCAAAACCGAGTGGTTGTTCTACATACACTTCCTCTTCCACTAGACCATTCAAGAAATCAATCTTGACATCCATTTAGTGTATCTTCCATTTCATCACTGCAGCCAGAGCAAGTACTAATCTGATGGAAGTGTATCTGGCTACAGGTGAAAAGGTTTCTTCATAGACTATTCCTTCTTTCTGTGAGAAACCACGAGCCACAAATCTTGCCTTATATTTCTCTATGCTACCATCTGCAGCATGCTTGATCTTGTAGATCCATTTGGAAGTTACAACTGACTTCCCTTCTGGTCTTGGGACAACATCCCAAACATTGTTCTTCATGATTGATTGATACTCTTAGACCATAGCATCCTTCCATTCTTTTTGTTCTATTGCTTCTTTATAATTGGAAGGTTCTTCATTGATAAAGTCACATAGTAAAGCTACATATCTGGAGCAGGATCTAGTTCTCTTTCTTTCTCTATGATTCTCTTCTGGAGCCCCATATCTTTCCAAACCTTGGATAATTTCTTGTACCCAAGCAGGTTTCTTCTTGTGATGCTTCTTCTCCTGAGGTGGATCTATAGGTCTTTGTGGTTCTTCAAATTCTCAATATTATTCTTGAGTTTCTTCATTCATGGTTGTATCATGAATTCTGGGTGCTTCCTGCTTCATCAGGCTCTTCAGTAGGTCTCTTTATGGATTTGTTGTAAGCTGTGTCTTCATCAAATCTTACGTCCCTGCTGATGTCATTCTTCTTGAATCCTAGGAAGTATATTCTATAAGCCTTCGATCTTTCAGATTATCCCACAAATATACCCTTCTTTCCTGAAGGATCTAATTTTTTTCTCTTCTCTTTTCAAATGTGTATGTACACTGGACAGCCGAATATTCTAAGATGGCTAACTTATGGTTTCTTGCTGGAAAAGACTTCTTCAGGTGTATTTTTCTCGAGTACTCTGTGTGGAGTATGGTTCTGGACATACACCATTGTTCTGGAAGCTTCTACCCATAGATGCATAGGAAGATCCTGATCATGAAGCATTTCTCTTGTAGCTTCCATGATAGTTCTATCCTTCCTTTTTGCAACCCCAATCTGTTGTGGATTATATGGAGTGGATAACTCCCTATTAATCCCTAATTCTTTGTGTAAGTCTTTGAATTAATTTGATGTGAATTCTCTTCCATTATCTGATCAAAAGGTATTGATCTTTTTTCTGTGTGATTCTCGATCACGGCTTTGAATTCCTTGAATTTGTTGAAAACTTCATCTTTGTTCTTCATGAAGTAAATCCATGTATTCCTAGAAAAGTCATCAATGAAAGAAACATAGTATACATACCCGCTTAGTGAACTTTATGACATTGGTCCGCATACATCAGAGTGGATGATTTCCAAGATTCCTTTTGCCTTGCTCTCACTACTTGGAAATGTCTTCTTTGTATTCTTTCCTTTCACACATCCTTTGCAGACCCCTTCATGTTTTGCTTGAATTTCTAGAAGACCTTGAATAGCTTTGCTTGCAAGTGGTGGTGCTTTGTAATGCACATGTACAAGCCTTCTATGCCAAATTTCATTTGGCTCTACTATTTCATGGACCAAAGCTTGTTCTGGATGGCCCTTCAATTTGTACAAACCTCCTTCTTGTTCTCCAATTACTATTTCATCGTCAATAGTCTTTCCTCTTGACCACATGAGGACTTGACCGTCTACAAATGCAACCCTCATGCCTTTTGCATCCAGTGCCAATATGGATAGAAGATTCTTCTTTAGTCCCGGTACAAACAAGACATACTTTATCTTCATAGACTTTCTTGAGTCTATTTTGTAGGTGGATTCACCACTACCTTTTATGGGATATTGGTAGTCATCCCCAAGTTTCACCTTATGGGGTGAATTATGTTTGGATAGTTTCTCAAAGGATTCGTTGAAGCCTATCATGTGTTTGGAAGCCCCACTATCAATAAGCTAATATTTGCTTCCATGAGTAACCGTTCCCATGAGAGCAGAGACCAGAACATATTCATATTCACTTGAAGAGTCTTCACTTTCTTATTTTACTCTCTTCCTGGGAGGATCACCATCCTCAGTAGTGTGAGCATGATGTCTTCTTTTGGAGTTATTCTTCTTCTTGGATCCATTCTTATTCATGGAACAATTTCTATCAAAGTGTCCTATTTCATCACATGTATAACATCTGAGTTTGGATGGATCCATTCTTATAGGATTGTTTTTCTGATTAGAATGTTTACCCTGGTGCTACTGATTTTCCCTTCTTCCTTTCCTGGAGTGTACTGTGAGAGCTTGATCTTCACTTCCCATCTTTTCTTCTCGAGCTTCTATCTAAGTTTCTTCTTGTGAACATTCTTCCCACAGTCTACTGAACTTGACTACCTTCTTTCTAGAACAGATTCCTTGGATGAGAGAATCCCATGACCTAGGGAGGCCATTCAAGGTTGTCATCACAATTTCTACATTCTCCACTTATTCATCTACTGCTTCCAGCTATTCTTTGATCTGGGAGACCCTTGTGAAGTATGATTGGATGGTTTCCTCATTATTGATCTTTACATTCTTCAACTGGTTCCTTAGAGTATCTTTTGATTGATGTTCTTCCCTTCAAACAGTTTGGTTAGGGAATCAAACATGGCTTTAGGTGTATTGAGGGAGGACACCTATGGTATGAGGTGATTATTGATAGAATCAGAAATGATCCTCTTTTCCATAACAAACTTCTTTTTATGTAAAGCCTTGGCCTCATCTCCCTCTGGAACTGGAACCTCCTCATGGATGTAGGAGTCCAACTCATTTTCTTCCAAGACTAGGGAGATCCTATACTTCCAGGCTTGAAAGTTATTAGCTCCCTCAATATTTTCATCAAGTTTGGTACGATGAGACATATTAAATGAGAACCTCAAATGGAAATACAAAATATTTAGATCTTACTAGGTCAAGATGTCGGATCTAGATTTGGAGCTGAAATCCTCCAGTGCTAGTTCAGGAGCAGATTAGGATTTTTCTTTTCTGGATTTTTGTCCAACCAAATTCTTTGATTTTGATCCCTAACTTAGATTTTTGGGAGGAGATCAATCTAGGCCTAGGCTCATTGAAAAATTCCTCTTTTGTGAAAAGCCCTAATTTTCGGCAGCAATGTCGGGTCCAAAATTGAAAAACCTCAGAATTGGATTCTGCTTCGACAAAAAGATGTGCCCTAGGGAGGAGAGTTATCCCAACCTTATTTTTCTGAAAAAATGTGGAGAGAGATCCTCAAATTAGGAAGCACTAGTTCCCAGAGCTACACAGTGACTTCTTCTCAGGTTAGCTCTGATACCATGTTATATTTTTAACATTAAGCTAGCATAACATTAGGATCTTTAACTGAGAGAACAATAAGCACATTAATCAAACACAAGAGACAATGAACACAATGTTTTCCTTGTGGAAACCATAAATGGAGAAAACCCCGCAAATTCCTCAAAGATAGAATCAACACCAAAAGTGAAACCCAAAAACAGTAAGATGATCTCCCCACAGCAGTAACCTCTTTCTTCCTTGCCCCAGTGTCTTTCTCTTCCTCAACTATCCACTACAACTGAGTGTGAGTGAGTGTGTGATAAATAGAGAGCATAGCTCTCTATTTATACTAATTCTCAACTTGACTAAACCCAACTAGGGCCGACTTCACTAGGTGATTCTAATAACCCTAGTGCCTCGAAACTACGGGGACTTTAACCCTTAGACAATAGTAGGGTTACCCACCTTGACTTGACATGACTTGTTTACATTATAGAAACGCCCGATAGGAATATCGAGGCATGACATGACTCAAGTACATTACAAATACATCCCAGAATAAACATCAGGTTACAATACATAAGAAATACAAGTGAATACATTCCGAAGTTACAATTACATCAAAACAAAATTATGTAGTGTGGGTACTCGTTGGATGCAGAATTAAATTCCGCATCCAATGAGATCTCCCGCTCAGAATTTGAGTAAAAACACAGGGATATATGTCAAAAATATGAATACAAAAAGTAGTTTTTTCCATTCTTCCTCCAAAATTAATCACTATTATTTTATTATTTAAAC
Source organism: Pseudotsuga menziesii (assembly GCA_001517045.1). NCBI lineage: Eukaryota > Viridiplantae > Streptophyta > Pinopsida > Pinales > Pinaceae > Pseudotsuga > Pseudotsuga menziesii. Next base: position 252,211 of record LPNX010347115.1, read on the forward strand.
TATTATTTTAGTATTTTCCTTAGGAGGCCCATTTTAGACCTCAAATTTCCTCTAATGCCTTCTCTGTCATTTGTGAAATATTGCATCTCATCTTCTTCCCTTACTAGTAAACATCACCAACTATATCTTGAGCTTCTTGTATAGTTGACGGTGATGTTGTAGGGTTTCATCGATGTTTTTCATTATGTGAACTCTGGTTTGGACTAACAAATTTAACCAATGGATACTTTGCATTTTGGTGAGTCTATCTACCGATTTAGGTGGAATATCATCTAGTATCTAAATTTCAATCGTTGATTCCTCCTCTCCCTTCATTAGTGATAAGATGACTTTCTTCTTGCGGGTACCAAAATTATTCTTCATTGACGAACCAGGTGGGTTGGGTTATAACCTTACTTTAGGGATGATTCGAGCTTGGTTAGTTTCTATTCCATCCCTTTCCTATGTGGAACATATCTAGTAGTTTCATCCATACTGAGCATGGGTAATGCAATTTAAACGATGGAGTTTGGATTTGCACTGGCACTAGGAGTTGAAATAACCATACTCTATGAAAACTTACTTCGTCTCTTTTAGTTGCAGAAAAAAATATCTCTCTCACATAGAGAAGAATGAAATAAAACTTGGTCGCAAATATTGATAATGTTTAACCATTCAATTCATTCGTTCTTCGCAAACTTGGGTAATTAATGGAAAGATATATGTCCTTTTCACTACATGGGCTGATGGTTCGAATGATCGTTAGGAAACTTATATGCATGCCACCAGTTACCGGTCACATCAAGTGGTAGTTTTGTCCATAAAGACAGATGTGACCAAAATGAATGCCCCCAAAATCTCTCGTTGTTTTAAATTAATGATGGCCAGCTTTGTTAATGATGGCCAACTATCATTTCTGCGAATTAAATGCATCTTGCTACAACATTGATATTTATTGCGACCAGTATCCTTCCTTCAATATATTCCTTTTCTTGCGATAGACGGATTGTCTTCACCTTCATTTTTATTTTCATGATAGACAAAGAGTCTGCAACTTTTTTCCTCTGCATGTGACTTACTATCACACTCCGACAGTCTTTTATTTTGGGACAACTGATTTCCTATGGTTAAACAAAAGTTTTCTTTCTTTCTTTCCTCTTTCCTCTTTCTTTTCTCTTTTCTTTTCTTTTCTATTTTTTTTTCATTTGACTTAGTCATGGCTTTCTTGATAAGGATTTTAATGACTCTCATTTACCAGTCCTTTGGCAGGTGTTCCATTCAAGTTTTAAAATTGCATTGTGCCTCTAGTAGTGATCTGAATTATAACATAAGATCCTAACTAATGTGTTTTTAACTTACTCGTATGCTTGAAGAATTTGATGTCATACAAAATAACAAGTCCTTTGACCTAAAATTGCTTGTTCTTGATGTGTCGATCACGCCATACTTTCTGTCATTCGTTCTCAAAGTTTTGATGATATCCTGCAACAAAGCATTCTTCTTCCAACTCTACCAGCTGCAACAATCTTTTTTCGAAAACACCAACATCTCTCATCTTCGTTATCAAAACAATCCTTAAACTGGATACAATGTATTCCAATGGCATGGAAAATTCTTGCCCATATACCAGATGAAATGGAGTTTATCTTATCAACCTCTTATAGGTCGTGTGATATGCCCACAGTACTGCGGAATTTTTTTTATCCCAATCGTCTCATTGGACATTGTAAATCTTTATCAATTCATTTCCCATAATTTTGTTAAATATTTCAACAACACCATTCACTTGAGGGTGATATGGAATTGTCTTTATATGTTGGATCTGGAATTCCTGTGTCAATTTCTCAATTAATTGGTTAACAAAGTGTGTACCTTCGTCGCTTATCGAAATTGTTGGGAAGTTGAATCTCATCACAATATTTTCAAACAGAAACTTCGCAATAGTTGCAACTGTACAATCTTTTACTGGAATTGCTTCATCCCATCTGGTTAGGTAGTCAGTTGTAGTAATTATATACCTTTCCCCTGTGCACTTCCTTATTGGACTAATAGGACCCATACAATCAACGATCCATTCATCAAATGCATGTAGAATTATTTGTGGTACTAATGGCATGAGTCATCTTGTTGCAATGGATTTCTTGTTCTTTTGAAGACATCATAGCTGCAATAGTATTCTCGTGCATTTGCATGCATGGTATGCCAACACAATCCCTCTTGCAATATATTTTTCACCATATCTCTGCCAAAGTAATGGCTTCCTATGACATTAGAATGTGCTTCATTCAGGATCAATGATCACTCATGTTCCAAGATGCATCAACACATAATTTCGTCAGGACCCATCTTATATAACCATCCAACGATTAGCTCTAAGTCTGTAGCTTGGACAACCAACTGTTTCTTTTGAATAGTGGTAAATTCAATTGTCACATAACCCATACTCAAAACATGGATGATGTCTCTGTATTGATAATCAAACATTGTTATTGCAAATAGTTACACATCTGGAAGACTATAGTCAAGGTTACCAGGTTCTTCTCCACTTTCGATCCTCTATAGATGGTCTGGTCGTGAATTCAATTGACCGAGCTTAAAAATGACCTCAAAGTCAAATTCCTGAAAAAGGAGAAGCCACCAACAAATATTCCCCCCAAACATTGGCTTATTGAATAGGAAATTCAATGTTGAATGGTCTATGTACATCTTGAAGTTTTCACCCAACAAATAATAACTAAATTTATGCAAAGTGTATACCATCACTAACCCTTCTCTTTGTGTCGTGGTATAGTTCTTCTCTGTTGTGGATAATTTCCTGTTGGATAAGGATATAGGATGGTCAATTGACCCTTCACCGGGATGTGTTAGTACCACTATGAGCATGATAGACGATGCACCAACATGTACATGGAACTCTTTCTTCTGGTCTGGAAATACAAGTATGGGTTATGCAACCATCTTGTTCTTCAACGTGTCCATACTCTCTTGGAATATTTCTATCCACTAGAACTTAACATCCTTCTTCAGTAACTTTTCCATTGGAGCAATCACCTCCATATATCCTTGGATAAATTTTCTATAGTATCTGGTGTGTCCCAATGTTGTGCGCAATTGCTTAAGTGTGGTTCATGGTGGTAGGTCAAGGATGATCACAATTTTAGAAGTATCGACTAACATTCCATCATGGCAGACTACATGGCCCAACATAATTCAAAATGGCGCACACAATATGCATCTCTTTAAATTTAATGAAATTTGATATTGGTGACAACGTTCCAACATCATCCCGAGGCCCTCAATATAATCCTTAATGAGCACAAATAATGTCCAATCATCAAAGTAGACTTCAAGAAATTGGTGAACAAAGTATTTAAAGGAAACAACTACTATTCTGAAAAAAATAGAAGGAGCATTCTTGATTCCAAAGGGCATCACCGTGTACTGGAAACACCCCAAATCTGTCGCATAGGTTGTCTTGTTTCAATCTTCCTTTGTGATTCGAATATGATGGTATCTAGAGAACCCATTGTTATACCTAAAACTCATCAACATCATGTTGTGAGATCAAAATATCATTATTGGCCTTAAATACTCAAGTGTTGAAGATGAAATTGGGAAAGGATCAATATTTTCATACCTTTTTCCACCTTCGCACTTTCCCTTTGGTCAATGTGTGGTACCCACATCAGTAACGCCCTTTTTCTATGAGCAGAAAGTGTTGGCAGGAAGGTTTGAGGAAAGTTAACTACGCAACATCGTGGATGTTGCACAAAGTCAAATATGTTGTGCAAGGTGGAATATGGAACGCAAGGCGGATTAACTATATTTTATGTATTTTGGTCATATTTTGTATTTTTGGACCCCATTATGTGGATTGTGGTCATTATTTTGTAGATTTTGGTCCAAGTACTTAGGAATTTGACTTAAGTGGACCACCAATGTAAAGGTGCAAGCCTATAAATAGATTTAGGATTGTAAGTGTTAAGTCTTCTTAGCTTCTTTACTATTGCTTGGTTTCTGCTAGATTTGTTGGATATCTTTGGATCTGTTGATAATCCGGAGATAAAGTGAAGAACTATTTTTGAGAACTTGTATTTTGCTGCGAAGTTCAATATGACATGATGAAGATTGGAGGAAAATATCGTGTCCTTTTGCATCTTCTGGTTTTCTTGTTTTCCACGATCTAGATGTGAATGGATACTAGATTATGATGTGAATGACGCGATGCTTTTCTGTTATAAATGATGATATCTTGATAGATCAGTTTATGCTTCGATGTCTCTGCTGTGGTCTAAGTACTTTAATATGATCCATTGAATATGGTTATGTTAACTGATAATAATTCGGATTTATGCATGAACGAAATGAAAGAACATATACAGAATCATAATAACAGACATTTTGCAAAGATAACAAAGATACATTAAACACATATTCTATTTAATGTCGGAAATAGAACAGACTGTAATACAATTGCTAGAATGGTGGTAGCTATCTCTAAGAAGAGATGTGGCTACTACGCTCATCCGTACCAAGTTGAAAACAAAATGAGGCCAAAGGGGCCTACTTATAATAATAATGAGGGTGAGAACCCCAAAAGTCCAAAACGTAACCCTAGAAGATGAACCATCATAAAGTTTGCGGCCCCAGGGTGGTAAGTTGAACAGTCAACTTCCTGTGGTCATAACTTTTGCATACGTTCTCTGATTTGGGAATTCAACAGCTCGTTGCAAAGGTCTATATAATATTTACAACTTTTGGTTGGCCAAATGCATGCCTATTGCAACCATTTGGCCCTGAATCGCCAAAAAACATCATTTACGGACTCAAAACGGGCCCGAAAGTTTGGGACCCGAAAAACTGTAGAAAAATAACTAGGAAACTACCACAATGGACAATTGTTTTGAGCCAGTGGAATAGGTGGGTGGCCACCGATCTCCATCTGGATTAGATAACCTGAATGTTTATATCTGTTAAGTAATGTTGTGCTGAGTTGACAGTAGATGCGTAGTCCTCCTTCATACTGTGAAAACTTGGTTCTGCCAATTCTCCCTTAAACATATTGGGTGAGACTTCATTTGCTCTACAGGTGTTGTTGGACAGGGTAAAAATTGTTTGGGCAGGTGCTCAAGGAAATCGTTGTGTTTTGGGTGTCGACAGAGAGAGAAACCTTGCCAACGATTTTGTCTCAACAAATGGTTCCATTGTCAGGACACTAGTGCAAAGGGAAGGAGGACATGTTGTGGCATTTGATGAGATTGGAAATTCAAGACTGGTTTGACCAAAAGGAACGAGAATTTGTTGAGAAATAAAATTAGGACCATAGAGTAACAACACAAAAGTGGTTGGAGAGGAACATGTATTCTGATCAACACAAGTACTTTTTATCATAGTTTTCGATCATCTTGTATGAGTGGTTGATGCAATTGACCTATCAAAAAAAAATTTCCAAGGAGGTGAGCCAAGTGGCTAGACTCCATAACTAATCCAACAGTTGCAGGAGATAGAAAAAAAAGCACCAAGGGTTGTTGAAGTTTGTCTTGACACCATCTTAAAGGTCTACATCACTAAGTCCTTGGTCGACATAGTTAAATCTTATAGTGACACAGAAAGGGAATTACTCAACAAACCAAGAGGTAGGTTTTTTTATAATTGCAATTTTCGATTAATATGCTTATCTACAAAAAGGGCATATTGAAGATGAACTCCACTGAGTAGAACCCTAGTTTGTGGAGGCTACGGGTATCGTAGAGATGAGGGTTGGATAGAATGATACATGGTATATGGATGGAAGTTATGACGAGACTATGAGGGAATCTGAGGAAGGAAGTGGTATTACGAGAGGAGGATCAAGGTTTCAACAGGAAAATAGGTAGAGGACAATAGAGAGTCCTGCTATGACTGAAACATGAGACCATGAGAGAAGACCACACGGGATGAAGAGACCCTAGAGTGACAAAGGAGACAACCATGCTACAACCAAGCTCAAGGAAAGACTGACCTAGAGAAAAAATGTACCCACACCTGTGTGCACTATGCAACACTCAGGAACAAACACGAGCTTGACACCAACTTATCAGACATGTCAACATCACTCTAATAGTAGTGATCAATGACTGTAGGAAGAAGGAATGATATGGAAGGAGACAATGTGCAGTTACCTATATTTCATGGGAACGGGACTGAGGATCCTTTACAATACTGGTTTTTGTGTGAAGCAGTTTGGACTATCAAACAATCTTAGGATGATGATTTTAAGAAGGGCCAGTTGGAGAAGACCCTTCAAGGTCATGCACTAGATTGGCTCATCAAGTTTGTACAAGTTCTTAGGGGGACTCGAACGAAGAATTTGGCTGGAATTAGAAAAGGATTGATTGAAGAGTTCAAAAAACTAAAATCTGAGGCACAATATATCACAGAGTTGAAGAATATTAAGAAATATCCATATGAGACTATTTGAGATTTCGATCAGCAATTCAAGAGACTGATGGCAAGAGTCAACTTTGACATGAGTGATTTTGAACATAAGGAATGGTTCATCGCAATGTTAGTACCACATATCAAACTGTCATTGATGCAACAAAATATTGTGATGTAGAGCGAGGCTCTGAAGATTGTGATGAAGTTAGAAGCTTCACCTTTTAGTGAGAATGGGGTTGGCATGACCCAAATTCAATCTCAACTGGAGAAATTGATGATCTAGTTCCAAGATACCAAGAAGGGGAAAGAGTAGCATGAATAAATATGGTGTACTCGATGTCATGCGGAAGGGAATCATAAGGATCAATGCTCGGATTTTTGAAACTACCTACTGTTAGGAGTGCAAAACCTATTAAGTTATGGTGGCATGCCATGGTGCCGTATCTTCCAAGTTTATGGGAATCGACATGAAGATTGTGGATATATAGAGAAGATGGTCATGAAGCTGACAAATTTGTACTGCACATTTTGTCGGTATGTTGGGCATGAAGATAAGGTTTTTCGCATATATGATTTACTCTAGGATAGCACAATGGACATGTACTATGTGAATGAAGAAGACCATTGAACAATGCAACAACCGCAGGAGCAGCCATAGGTGGTACAACCACCACCACTGATGTATTTTGTACCGCAACCATAATCGTAGATGTAGTTCATATCGCAGTGACAACCACATATGTAGTTTGTAGCGTAGCTACAACCGCAACCGTAGTTTGTGCCACAACCACAGTACAAATAGATGCAGATGGATACATAGCAGCCGCAATATACTCAACCACAATAGTATATCTAGAAGTAGATGAATCCCCTACAACAAAAATTCAATCAACCGCAGTATCAGCAGAAAGGAGGATTTCTCAGAGGATTGAGAGGCAAACGAGGTGGAGATTTTGGTCGAGGAGGAGGATGAGGTAGCATACCAATGAAATGTTATAATTGTAGAGTGTTGGGAAATGATCAGAGATATTTCCCAAGTTTTCAAGAACAATGTACTTATTGTATCGATGTTGAACACACTGTTGCGAATTGTCCGCAGTTGATCGTGAAGTGGCAGGCAGGAAACATCTTGCAGTTACAGAACCATAACCAGAACCAATTACAGAACCAGAACCATATTCAACATCGAAACCAAAATGTAAATCAGAATGAGAACCAACCAGTGAATCCTCCACCAAACCAGAACCAAGGGTTAATACTTGCAACGATATCAGCAGAACACAGGATGCAGGATTTTGATGTTGTTGTCATTACCCGTGGAGGTGTGACGACAAGGGATGATAGTCTGTTCCCACAAATCTAGTTGGCTGGAAAGAAGAAAGTATAGTTTGATGTCGACGCTGAGAGGGACACATTCTTTGAAGCACGTGATGCGATAAGAAGAGATCTGGGTAAGTTGCATGTTTGTGAGATGCCAACTGCTTTTGATTCAACCTCGATAGGATGGCCATCGCGACAGCATGGTACATTGTAGAACTTCTTTGAAATTTATTTTTTTCTGGAAAAATATCTCGACGTCATCGTTGAGATTATGAATCTATTGCATTGGCCGTAGAGGGGATGGAAGGAGTCTGCGGCAAACTCTTTACACAAGAAATAGACAGGAAAAAATATGCTAATGAATATTTAGATTGGGGATTACGAGGTAGATTCATTCATCTTGGATATATTCTCACACGTCAACATTATAACAAAGTATACATGGGAAAAGATGGGGAGCCCATAGTTGGTTTGGTCCCCTGTGCAGATGCGAATGGCTAAACAGCCTAGAGTAACACCGATTGGGCGAGTTCCGCGTCTTGTAGTGAAATTTAAAGGGATGAAGAATTATGTCGATTTTTATGTTATTGAATTTTTTGATGGAAAAGGCTCATATCCCATACTGTTGGGGATTGGATGGGACAATAAAATCTTGGCAGTGATTAATTTTAAGAAATGCATGATTACCTTTGAAAACCGCGATATCAGAGTCATAGCTTTGATGGATCCAACTGAAGGATGAAGATATGATAAACTGGTTAAGGAAGAAGTTGTAAGAGGATGGGATCACACATATAACATTTCAGAGGATTACATCCATCCGAATGTCAATGGTGAAATCGGTTGGTTCAATTCTAGCTCTGTGTCTTCGGACTTTGATGATTCTTTAGAAAAATCACAGAATCAGATGCATGATGATTCATAAGTGTGTCTTGATTACTTAGTCATTGTGCTGAGTCGCAACTGAGACTGTTGAATTACTAGTATATGAAGGACTTCCAGAGTTGTATAAGATTTTGGTAGAATTTGACGATAAGGTATCAGAACCGCAACAATTGTTGGAATTAGATGAACCATTGAAGGCTACTCTAGCATGTTGGTGGGAGACACACAATTCGATCAATGGGTGGTCATAGTGTCACAAGTTGATGATAGTTCACTTTGGTGAAGCAAGAAAGTACCACACCGAGAGGTAGGATGGGGGGAATTATCATGGAGATCATCTGATCACGTGTTAGTCGATGTGGGAATCGCGGCCAAAGGATGAGTGGGTCCATGCTTTTGTCCACAAGTTGGATGAGATGCCACGATTATGGTATGTATAAATTGAGTTGCGTAGAGAGATCACTACTTGGGAAGATTTGGCGATTTTATTCAATCACACCTTCAGTTTTGTGGATACCAATCCGGCTATTCAATGTGTACTGCACCACATCTGCGATGTTATTCTCAACGTAGTTCCAGTCACATATCTAGTGGATCTGCATGAAACATGTCCAATGCACTCAATGATGGAGTGCTACAATGTAACAAGAGGATTGCATGATGGTGATGATCCATGGAACAACATCATTCCAAAGAAAAAAGGAAATCAGGATGTCACAACACCTGATGTACCGACGAATTCGATGAATCAACCATTAAAAATTCAGAAGTCCATTGGGACAGAGGAGAAACCAAAGTTCGCTAATGTTGGGGACTACTGGGATGAAGAAACCATGGTAAAGATCATAGATTGGTTGCATGAATTCCAATATTTGTTTCCTACAATGTTTTCTGAGATGAAGGGAATATTGGGAGACTTGGGAGAGATGAATATCCCATTGAATCCAGATGCAAAACCAGTGAAGCAGTGGCCATATCGGTTGAATCCATGATATAAGGAGAGGCTTAAGACTAAGCTCCATAGAATGCTAGATGCTGGGATAATCGAACTAGTTGAGGACTCAAAATGGATCAATCCCATGGTAGTAGAAGACAAGAAGACAGGTGAGGTTCATATTTTTGTCAAACTTAGGAAATTGAATGATGCATTTATGCATGACCCATTTTTGACACCATTCACTGATGAGGTACTAGAAGGAGTGGGAGGTTAAGAGATATACTCATTCACAGATGGATTTTTGGGATATCACCAAATCAAGATCACGAAATAAGATCACCACAAGACAACCTTTTTTATTGAGTGGAGATGCTTTTAGTACACCGTGATGCCCTTTATACTAAAGAATGTGCATGTGATATTCTCAAGGATTGTTGTCGCTCCATTCAAGGGTTTTATTCATACGTTTTTGGAAGTTTACATGGATGAGTGGACGGTTTATGGATTGATTGGGGACCATCTAGAAAACCTGCAACTAATGCTAGAGCGATGTCAACATCATCAGATTGCATTGAACTCGAAGAAGTGCATTTTCTGTGCACCTTTTGGGATGTTGTTGGGACACATTGTTTGCAAGCAAGGAATTTTGTTTGAGCCATCCAATATTGCACTTATTTTGAGCTTTCCACCATGTAATGTCCCTTTTTAGAATTTTTTTATTAAATGACCAATTTTTCACTTTCTCCCCAATTTCGACCCTTGGGGAAAAGCCACCAAATCGTCTCCCAATGGAATTAAAATGAGTAAAATTGCTTCCAATTCTTAAGTACTGAAAATTAAACTTGTATCACACATTAATTAAATTCCATTAATCATACATTTATTAGAGATACACTCCTCCATTCAAAATAATTAACATTACCATGGCTTATATCAAAATAGAGTGGAAATGGTCATTGTTTGTTCATTAAAAATCAATTTGACATACAACTCTTGTCTATTTCGACTTGAAAATTTCTCATAATTAAAAAAATATAATATTGAACTTATTACAATCATAAATATACCAGGATAATCTCTCCCACAAAGTACAATAGCTCACCCAAGGAACAATCCCTCCATGAGCATGAATACGCAATGAAATTTGGAAATGGTTGAGATGAAGTGTTGCAATAGAAGAAACCAGGAGTTTCCATGTATCTTACACCTAAAATTATAACTTCATTAAATATCCATGAAATAACTAAGTGGCCTCTCCAAACACTAACTTGGATGGGAATCTTCCACCCTCAAAATTCGCTAAGGAAAGAAAACTAGTCATCCACTAGCTCTCACAATTCACAAATGAAAATTTCTCAAAAGAGAAAAATATCTTCTCTTGGTTTCTTCCTGTATTTTATAAACATACTTAGCCTTCCAAGGTTCCAAATCCATCCAAAAACTCAATCCAATTCAAATTTGGGTGTGTGCTCATGATTTTCCATGTGTCCTCCCTTTCCTAGCCTTCCACCTTCCCCAAATTCAAGTAGGAGCCCATTGAGCTTACCCAACTCACATGAGAGTTCTCTTGCATGCTCTATTTTTACTTGACATGTCAAATATGTCATATTTCAGCCTTCATATCTGATTTGTGTCATAGGTTTCATAGTATCTTCATCATTGTTGTCATAGAGCTAGGGAATCTAGTCCAAGTGTCTCACTAGCTCCAAAATGACTCTTCCTTTCCCATGTAAGTTGCATTTCTTCCCAAATTAGACCTATGATGCATATGTCCAAGTGTATTAGCCTTATAACCAAGAAACTTTAGGCTTCCCATGGATTCAAAATTGCAACAGGAGGACACCATGTGGCACAAAATGTCTAGCTTGTGTGGGCCCCATAGTCTCCATGTATCTCCATACCCCATTTCCACATCAATTTTCTCTTGTGTTTATTTAATAAGACACGTTATTAAATATTTATCCAATTCTAATGTCTAAATATCATTTATTAGATCCCTTATTAAAATTCCAAATGTATCCATCCAACCTAGGGAACTAGTAGGATTGGTGGAATTATCCTGCTATGCAATTATTTGAATGGGGACATTACAGTCCTCTCCACCCAAGATTGCTTGTCCTTGAGAAATTTCATATTTGGATGCTGCAAAATATTCTCCTCTTCCCATGTGGAATTTTCACTTGGTAGATCCTTCCATTTTACTAAGTAGTCTTTGATAGTTCTTGTAGCAGGGATTTGTCGCTTACTACAGGGCAGGAATGGCTACCTTCTATCTATAGAATGGAAGGGTAGGGTTCCTAGTGGTTGTGCAAGAAAAATGAAAAAGAAATGAAATAGAACAACAATACAAAGAAAAACCCTCTGCACAAAAGGTTATGGGTTGAGCTCCAAGACCCTGCATACAACAATGGAGACCTGCAAGAACATGTTAGGCCATAAACCTGCAAGCAAAGACATGTTAAAAAAAACTCAAATAAACAAAAAAAAATAGAAATTATACCTTCTTTTGGAAGAAATGGGCCACCATGCCCTAGCTTGGAGAAGCACCTCTCTTGAGAATGGGGGAGCTATGGCTCAATGGGAGGATGGATGAGAGGGAGGGTGAATGGCTTGAGAGGCAAATGGTCTCAAGGCACTCACTCAGGAACATAACAGTATGCAAGGAAGGAATGTTTTGAGAGTGACCCCACCCCTCTATTTATAGCTTTTTAGGGTTCTAAGCCCCTGGTCAAGGTTTTAGCCCCTTTTTGGGGATTTTATCCCCTTCCACTCAATATTTAGCTCTTTTCAGGGTTTTAGGCTCCTTTGAGGGGTTTTAGCCCCTTTTTGGAGGCTTTAGCCCCTATGAGAGCTATTTTGGCTCTTTTTAGGGGATTTTAAGCCCTTTTGCACATTTTTGAGCCCTTTTGACGGTGTGGGGGTCAAATGGGGTCATGCATGGGTGTCCTTGGGTGGTGTAGGCCATGTAGAGATGAGTGAGGGATTTTTTGGGTTAACATATTTCCCCCTGATGTGTGAGGGCAGGAGCTCATCATATGGCTGACAGACATCATAGGATTTTCTGTAGAGAGGTGGCTCTTCCTGGGCTAGGGCATGGTGGATTTTGGTTTTTGTATTAATATGGTTTCCATCAATGGGTGAGATACAAATAATGTGTGACATGTATATGGACGAGGTGGGAATCCCCAAGCTCGTAACAATTTAAAAAGAATAATTTGATCTATGCTATATAATGTAAGAGCCGATCATGTACAACCGATGATGCATAGTGGTTGCCTCAATGAGAGGCTGAATACAATACTGATATGAAGAACTGCTTCATTGGACCCATGGCATTCTCATGGAATGCTATATATTCATGACTAATAGCCTATTGGATCTACAATGATACATATCTATATGGACTCACTGATGAAGAGTCAGAGTCTCTATGGTACAAGTATGCTACATCAATCATAAATCTATATAGAAGCACTACTGGGGCTTCTGAACACTGTCTCCAACGCAACCTGGAAATCACAAGGGACATAAACCTGTTTAGGTCCCTCGAATAGACTCATCAATGTGCTAGATTCAGGTGACATCTGTGGTATTCGACCAAATACTGCACAGACCAATACCCTGTACGAATCTCAATGGTGCAATGATGTAGTTGGAGTTGAGCACGTGAGAAACAACCATCCCGAGAGGCATTAAGGACTCCTCTCAAGTGGTCAAAGGAACTCATTAATGAGGTTAATGAAACCAAGATACGGGAACCTCTAGGTTTATCCTCTAGAATATGTTTGTTGTCATTGACAGAGGGAGACCTGCCCCTGGTCAAGGCAATGATGTTTTCTTAACCAAAAGCGCAAGGGAGATAACTGAAAGATGTGATACAATCTGAGGACCGACCCACTAAATGGGGGGGGAAGGGAAGGAGTATGAAGAGGGGAAGAGGGAGTGTAATAGACTCAAACTTCCTTTGTTCAGAGTATGATGGTAGGGCAGACCAGGAAACAAATGAAACTGACTCATGGGAAAGGGATCATAGCTGTAATACCAGGAATGTCACTGCAGATGGGAAATACTTGGGGGAGGTAGATGCTTTTGGTACTGATGGGATCCAAGGAAGACACATTGCAAAGTACTCTGAACAAAGGAGACCCAAAGTGCGAATTCTACCAAACTGTTATCTGCGGGGTGGTGTCTAGAGACACCGTTGTGGTACAATCTCATGGATTTTTGGAGATCCCGAGAAAGTAAATGATCGATGGTGCTTTCAATTTTAGAGAGTTTGAAAGCACGAAGAAGACTCCAGTGGGGGCTATTTTTCATTGGTAGTATCCTGTTCCTAAAAAAGGATAAAAGTATACATAGGAGAGCTCGCCCATCCTGTAGGGGATGAGAGACTTCTTTACCGTTAGTAGTCCAATCAGGTCGAAAAAGGTTAAACATATACTAACTGGACAGTCATTCAGATAATTTTATGAGCATGAATGAAACCAAGTTTGCTCGTTAATCTTTTCTTGATGAGAAGGCTGGAAAAGAGCTTAATGACAACCCATAGTGAGCTTTTTTGTAAAGTTCATCCCCTCTGCCCGAGAAAGCATAAAAGTATGCAAAGGGGAATGGTCTTGGCTTGAATGTTCCAAGGTGGTCCTTTTAATTTGATGGTCTACATAGTCCTCAAAAGGAGATAAACGAGATGATGTAGATGCCCTTTCCTATACTTTGACGAGTGAGAAAGGAAGAAGCTGCGCTCGACCATATTTTCATTCTTTTAGGAGTCAGAAAAGAGCTTAAAATAAACTCTAGTATGGTCAACTGATTGCGGTGGCATAGGCGGTGTCCCATGTCAGGATAGTGGATAGTGGTCCAAAGGTCATTCGTGCAGTATGGATGGAGCAGGTGACTCTTAGACATACCAATACATGCACGGGATATATAACAGCAGAGGCATGCAGGTCGATGTAGTAGAGGCACTCAAACTGAGGTGGATCTCAGACAAAGGTCAGGAGAGTTGTGTGTGAGTTGTGATAGACAGAATTGACTACATGTGATGTGAGTGCAAGTATAGAGGCATTTATATGCCAAATGCATGCAAAGGAAATTATTTGTCCTTTGAACAATGGTCTAGAGATCTGCATAAGGTGCGATGGACGGATTAGACAACTATATGCTAAAAATCAAAATGATGTGCCTTACGGGAAGTGGCCCGAGAACTCACATGAGTGGCGATAGGCAAGTGTGATGCAAGTACAGGTCCGGAGACACTTACATTCACTATGTGGTATGAAAATCAAGGTAACTTCTGGGAAGTGGTCCCACAAATTTTTTTTAATCATGAGACGATGGTCTTATAAGGCGATAGAGGGAAGAATTCTGAAACCAATGGCATGAACGGCATCTCAAACGGACTTTGTATGGTCCTGTTGTGTCGAATGGGAGAAAATAGGTCAAATGGGGCCTATATAAGGGTGGGGACCACTTTGTGAAGTGTCATTGTCACTGTTCACTACAGACTTGGAGACGTGGGCCCTAGATTTTCTTTTGCTGATTTCTCCAGTTCTGACCGGAGGTTTCAAGTTCCACGACTTGCAGGTAAGAGCTCTTTCCAAATCTCTCCTTTTTGGTGGTTTACATTCTGAATTTGGTCACCTGTAGGTCCTCCATGAACCTATTAGGGTTTCATGGAGCCAATTCACACCTTTCAAGGGAAAAAAGATGACCTGATCGCACCTGTGAGGTATTTTTGAGCGACCCGATCGCTCATTTTTTCCAAACAGGTGCGACTTGGCCCCTAGGTGACATTTTTTGATGAGAGCAGTGGCTGACAACTGTGTTCTGCTTGTGCAAGATGGATGATATTATGTGGTGGGAGAGAGACTATAAATACCTCCGAGAGGTGGCATTGCGGGATAGGAATGTGCGTGATACACTAGCCCATTTTGGTTTACTGAATTTCATGCAGATACCTCATGAAGATCTTGCATTTGTTGCTACAAACATTGGTGAGATTTTTGGATATTGGGGAGGAGGCCTTCATCTTCTAGGGCCAACATATTTAGATCACACTTGTGGATGTATAATTCTTGACTGGGCTCCCTATGTTGGGAATTGTTGGTGACTTGGTATCGGTGTTGTCTCAAGGGGAGACATTAGAGGAGCTATGTGACAGGAACTGTTACTGTGTATGTGCGTGGCTCACACATATTGATGTGTGACATTGAGGATCTATCGACACGAGCAGTGGCGACATTACTGCTGTGTATCTTGGGATCCATAGGGAGCCACAAGATATCTGGAGGGAAGCTACAGCTGGTAGAGAGTGCTATGAGGGGCACTTATTATGGGTGGGCCAAGATGTATCTTCAGGCTATTCGGCAGCAGCTGAACAATGGGAAGGAATCTGGGGAAGAATTTTGCTTTGGATCCTTTTTATGTGTTTTCTTTTTTGAGAGAGTACCTACTCTACTTTCGCACCGGGCTGTGCGGGATAGCGGTCCACAGGAGTTGCGGTGTGTAGGTGGTTCCAGATGATGGTACGAGAGGGTGGCGGTAGAGCGAGACACTTCTTCACTAAGGAGCTATCAGAGAAGTGGAATTAGCTTCCACTGGTCATTGAGGAGTACCTGTATGTGGGTATGAACTATCATGGGGACCCTGATATGCCCTGACCTCTAGGCCAGGCATGGGGACTAGTTGGTATGTATGTGGGATGTTTTTGTGTTCATCTTTATACATATAGTAGTTTTAGTTGGTTGATAGTTGTATGATTATATGTGTAGAATGATGGTGTCTTTGTTTATGTATGCAAATGTTGGTCCCCGCCCACTGCCCCGGTATCAGAGGCAAGTGGTCACTATTGCACCTTGAGGAACCCTCGCAGGCGATGGCGAGAGGTGGATGATTTTCTGCTGTATCTAGAGTGACTTGTTGATGAGATCTCTGATGGCGACTGGAAGCATTTGCAAAATGATCTGATTGCTTCCATTCACAATTTTCCTCCAGAGTGGACATCTATGATGAGGAGGGTGGCCATGGCCTATGATTACCTTCGTCGGGTGGCGAGAGGGGATCTTCCTACAGAGGATGAGTCTTCTAAGGAAGATGATGATACTGAGCCAGATGATGAGTCTGGGTTATATTAGTAGCTAGTGGGGCTTCCCCTAGTGCGTTGCTACACTTAGTATTTTTTGCATTGCTATGTATATTCAGCTGAGAAAGCATATGTTGCTTCTCATTTTGTATTGAACATATTGAGGACATGCGACTTATCTATCTATATATATTTTTTACGCATGTGGATGTGCTTTTTATGGTTTTATATGTGAGTCTTTTTATGATGATGTGAAATGCAATGCCTAGATGATGTGTTTTTACACTTGTGTGTGTGTTTTATATATGATTATGCATGATCTTGTGGTTGTATGTTTCCTATATGCGATTATGAATGTGCCAATTTAGAATGTCATTAACCATTTGATCTTCTACACTATTGAGGTTTCTGGGGACATGTTTGAATGTAATGGATTCAAATGTTCTAACCATCTGTTTAGTGTGTAGAAATTTTCTAAAGAGGTAGGGATCATGTACCCAGTAGTAGTTGTTCAAATGGGAAACAAGTAGCTGGGATTCTAAGAAGACATCGAGATGGAAATGCCTAACTGGAGAGCAGTGGCCAAGAGGCCATTGACACCATCATACTCAAACTGATTGTTGGTCACACTTCCCATGCATATCCCGTCGATATGGATCAACTCGTGTGACGGGGAGTGGATGACCCATGCAGCCGAGGCGAGGTTTGGAGACCATATGCTTGCTCCATCATCAAATCTGATGTACCATTTTAAGGTAGGATCCATCTGGAGCAATGAGGGGAAACAATACATAAGACTCACTTTTAAAAATGTGTAAAACAAAGAAGGGAAAATACTATATTACAAGCTACACTATCGTCACTTAAAGAGGTGATGTTAGAGGGAAAGTGGTTTGGACTTTCAAGGGATCATCGGTCATTCTTTTGTGTGACACGATGAACCCTATGAGACGGCCCGTTGGGACATAGAAAACAAATTTGAAAGGGTTCAAGCAGATTTTGTACTTGCGAAATTGTAGGAAGGCTTGCCGCAAGTCGTCTATGTGTTGTGCTTGCTTCTGTGACCGCGCAATGAGGTTGTCAAGATAGACCAAAATGATGTGGATGAGGTCATGAAAACAATGTGTCATGGTACGCTAGAAGGTGGCTCCATCATTCTTCAGACCAAAGGGCATTACTCGATAGGTGAATGTGCCCCACGGGGTTGTGAATGTAGTCTTGTAATGATCTTGTTTTCGAATTTGAATTTGGATATATCCGAAAAATCCATCCATGAAGGAAAAGGCCTCATGTACAATGCATGCATCGATAATTTTATCGATGAAGGGTGTTGGGAAGTTGTCTTTGGGACATGCCCCTTTTAGATCATGGAAGTTTGTGCAAACACGGATGGTACCCTATTTTTTATTCATAGGAACAAGATTAGAAACCCAAGTGGTGTATGCAATGGGGTAGATGAAGCCGGCTGTGCGCAACTTCTCTATTTCAACTTTGACCATAGCCATTTTGGAAGGATGGATGGATCATTTATTTTGGTGCACAGGGACCACATTGGGCCATGTGTCGATGTGGTGTTCCACAATGGATGGATCCAACCTGGGCATTTCAGTGTAAGACCAGGCAAATATGTCGTGGAATTCTTGGAAGAGAGCTTTGTAGGTAGTGACTTCCTCCAGGGAGTAGGATGCCCCCAGCATGATGTCTTCAAAAACCTCAGGATTGGTTGAGATGTTGATTTTGATGGTTGGTGAGATGTTGGCCATGTTCCCTTATTTGAAGGTGTCTAGTGCAAGAATGGGGTTTTTGAACCAGTCGACTTTCCCATGAATGAAATATTTGGTTTCCACGGAAAACTGGTTTGACTGCGACACAAGTTCTTTGAGGAGGAAGAACGAGCGATGGTGCATGTCGTCCCATGCATATTTTGGGGCGGTTAAGGCTTGAAGTATCTTCTCATCATTATGGAAGCAATGAAGAGACAGGGCTGATGTACCATCATTGGTGGTGGAGATAAGAGGATCGGTAGAACTGGACATCATGTAAATCGACATGGTGTCTAAAGAAGGAGGTGGGGGGTGAACTTCTTTGATCAGAGTGATCTCAGATTCAAGGGAATGTTGTCTAAGGTTGGATAGAGCCATTCAGAACTTGAAAAAGTCTTGGAAGTGGTGAGAATAGTGTCCATACAAACCATACAAGGTGCAAGCATGGTTTGCTCTCAATGACTTGTTTCTCACTATTGGCCCGCTTGGCAATTCAACCATGGGGAGGTTTTCTGTTGTATCCATGGAATCCAAATGCACATGGATTATAGGAATATTAGGGCAGTTTTGAGTTGGATGGCCCTGTTCTTCACAGACGGTGCAAGGCGGGATCTGCCGAGCTTGAGCGGTAGCTTTCATGTTTTTTCCCCTGGCCCTTTTTGGGTGGGATGGTGTGGGTGCGGGTGCAGTGGTTGGTTTTTGCGGGCTAGGTGGAGGATGATATTCGACCACAATGGGTTGCCGGGGGTTAATACTACTTGGGGCATTGGTGGTTGGGCCAGGAGATCAAGGTACCACATGGGAATTCCTAATGTAAAATTGGGTAAGTTTAAGGTAGCCATTATTGGCTTACTCATGACACTAGGTGAGGGAAAGAGGAAGGGAATTGTGCGGAATGGGAAGGAGCCCAGATAAATCCCTGATGGTTGCATGTGGGGGTGAGGTTGTGGTGGAAGCTACGCATAATTCTATGGATGTGGATAATGCTGCAGCTGCAAATGATGTTGTGGCTACTAATGATGCTATGGCTGTTGATGGTGTTGCGACTGCTGATGGTGTTGTGGATGTGGTTGGGATTACAGCTGCAGTTGATGGTTGGTTATAGTAGTGCTCGATGAAATCATGCACAAATCCACAGTCTCATTTGGTGGTAGCGGTGGTGACACTGAGGGGAAATAAGTCGTCATGGTGGTATCGACAAACAACCTAGGGCCCACATTCAATAATGGGGAGGCTGGTATGTTTTCAACCATGGTGTTGACCGCAGGGATAAAATTGGCGAGTGTGGTTAGCCCTTGTAGATCAATGGTGTTGATCGTAGGGATAATGTTGGCGGGTTCCATTAGCCCTTGTGAATCATGATAAGTCAGTTGGTCAACTGTCATGATTTTCCCTTCGTGGGGGAATATCATGAGATGAAAAACAGTTGATGTTATGGCTCTCATGGTGTACATATAACTTCTTCTGAGGAGAAGGTTACAGTCCAATTGAGCATTGACAACCTCTATGTCAATCAGTACTATTTTCCCGGCTAATGTGATGGCGATGTGGGGGAGGATTCCTTGGGCTTTAGTGGGATGGCCATCATAAGCTCACAGAGTTGTAGAGGATGGTTGTAGAATTGGGGATCCAAGATTCTGCCAGACTAGGGTAGACATAACGCACATGGATGCCCCCTCATCCACTATGCACCGGTGCGTGACAAAATTCTATATAGACACTAGGATTTGGAAGGAAACGGTTGATGGCATCCGTGGTTCTCCATTCTCCATGTTGAACGTGATCAACTTGGAGTCAGAGGGGTCTACAACACCCAGGGTGGCTAGTAAGTCTTTCCACTGTGTTGGGAAAGTTTTGAGTACCTCAAGAGCAGACATGGCGGTATGTGTTTGGGCCAAATCATCCATGATGTTGTAGCTGACAGCAGCTCTAGCCGTGGCGTTGTTGGCAACCCGTCGTATGGGGGGCCATGGAGGGAAAGTGGGTTACTGAAGATGTGAATTGGCTGTTTTGGATGTAGATGCTGCTAATGTGTCAGTGGGTTCGGTGTTGGTTCTGTACTGGTTTCATCTGGTTTGTAAATTGACCTCTTTAGTTGTCATAGCTAGCAGGTGGTGAACACCTGTTTCTGTCGTCAGAGGTGCCCCCGGGGTGTTGGGATTGGATTGGGGAGGAGGTGCAGCTACCACAAGTCCTTGGACTGGTAATTGGTTTTGGAGCACCATAGGAGGAGGTCTTGGTGGTGCCAAGTTGGGTTGGGCTTGGTCTATTGTATTGGTGGCATGTTGAACCTCATTCCTAATGGCTTGCTTAGCATGACCCATGAAGGGACACCCATATGTGTAGTGCCCATAGACCTCGCATAGTGTGTAGAGTTGGTTTGTACACAATGGAGCATTGCATCTTGGTGCATTTGGTCATTGGGGATTTTGGGCTGGCCAGTTTGCCACAACATTGTTGGGAGGATTTGGTTGTTGACCACCTCCCTACGGTTGATTGTTTCCTTGGTTTTGGGGTCGGTTATTCTTGGCTTTCCCTTGTTGGTTATTAGGGATGGCTGGTTGGGATGGTTTTGCTGTGCAAACACCTGTCCCAATGGAGTAGGTGGAGCAGGGGAGGGGGCTTGCATAGCTTGCACCGGTGGTGCATAGTAGACTTGGGTGGGTGTCAGTGCCACAAATGTGGTAATTTTTCTCGTGTATTGTTGTATCAGCCAAGGTAATTCCTGGGCCTACTGTGGTGGCACAGGTTGTGCAGAAGAAGTTGTGGCTCCGGACTAGGACATCATTCTTGCATAGTTTGGATTTTGGTTTTGGTATGCAACACTACGGTTGTTGCTTAGTTGTGGTGGTATTGCAGGTGGTGTCAGACAGTGTTGTGGTTGGTGAGAGACAGAACCTATGATGCCATCTGTAGCATGGGATTCCCCTAGTGCATCCTGATAAGAGGTGCTTGCACTGGGAGTGTCTGGAATGACAGTGTAAAGGTATCTAGACTGTGCATAGATCAGATCAAATTGTTGGGCTTTCAAGATGGCCTCCTCTTTGGATTGGGGATGTTTGGATGCGACGTCCTTTGCTATAGGTGGTAGCAAAGTTTTTAGGAACCAATCCAGGAAGATCCTGTCATCAAGTTGAATCTTTCACAAACTACGGTGTCACCACTACTCATGGATGTGGTCGGTTATGTGGTTCACAGTATTATGGTGGCAAGATAACAAGATCTCCACCCCTTTTTTGTATCTAATGAGGAGTTGGAAATATTGTAGGAACATGAAAGCCAAGGAGTTGAAATCCAAGTACTTGGCTTGTGGTAGCTCAATGTACCACTTGGCTGCAGCACCTGTGAGGGTGTGTTGGGACAATCAGAGTCTAATCAAATCATCTACGATGTTGTTTGATGAGCACCATAGATGAAATGTCATGATATGGTTTTGGGGGCACTCCCCTGCCTTCCCTTCAAACTTGGGAATGTCTGAGGGAAGTTTGGTTGGCATGGGAGGCCAAAATGTTTGATGGCAGATAGGTTCATTTGTAAATTGAGACAATTCAGGCAAGTTGAGACGTGCCATGAAAGGAATTTTTGACCCAAGGTTGATGTAAGATGGGGAAACAATGGTGGTGGGGTTTGCAGGGACATGATGCACCTGCATAACTGGGGGTACTTGTGGCACCGTTGTGGATGGGACACTGCCCCCAAGTGTGTTAAACAAAATTGTGTGAGTGGAAGGGCCACTACCCTGATGTGTGATAGAAGGGGTAGTGTAGGTGGAAGGGCCACTACCCCCATGTGTGACAGGAGGGGTAGCGTAGGTGGAAGGGCCATTGCCCCTAGGCTTGCATTAGAGGAAAATTGGGGTCTAAAATGGGCCTTATAAGAAAACACACTAACAATAAGTTCTTGTGAGTTGGAATTCAACAACCAATAGAATTCCAATAAAATGAGTCAACCATAATGGTTGAATTGACATATTTTTCATAAAAAAAACTACTTTTTTGTTCATATTTTTGACATATCTCCCTATGTTTTTACTCAAATTTTGATCGGGAGAGCTCATTGAATGTAGAATTTGATTCCACATCCAACAAGTACCCACACTGCATACTTTTGATGGACCTCACTACCCCAAAAACAAGAAATACCTGAAAAAATGTGATGATGACTTCATCATCTCATTTTTTCAGGTATTTATTGTTTTTGGGGTAGCAGGGTCTATCAAAAGTATGTAGTGTGGGTACTCATTCAATGCGAAATCAAATTCCACATCCAACGAGCTATCCCGATTGAAATTTGAGTAAAAACACTGGGAGATATGTCGAAGATACGAACATAAAAAGTACTTTTTTTCTTTATTCCTCCAAAATTAATAAATATTATTTTATTATTTTAACTATTATTTTATTATTTTAACTCTTATTTTATTATTTTCCTTAGGAGGCCCATTTTAGACCTCAAAATTTCTCTAATGCCAAGTGGGACAGTGTGAGTGGAAGGCACACAGCCCCCATGTGTTACAGGTGGGGCAACTTGACTGGTCAGTATGGGTGGTGGTAGCTGGCTTATGACAGTTTGCATGACCATGTTGGGGCCACCAACAGAGGTGTTGGTGGTGGTGTGGGTTCTGGACATGGGTCCATTGCTAATTATTAAGCTAAAAAATGGATCCAGGTTTGCACCAGCCATTGGGATATATGGTGTAGTATGTAGGTCTAGCTCAGATTGGTATGATTCTGAGTCTGAATCAGAGGTTCTATGGCCTTCTAATGGTGTAGAGGGTTGTCGAGAATGGTCTCGACGATGTTGGTTCAAGGACCCAAACTGTGGTGGATCTCCTCTTAGGAATGAGGAAGAACGTGGGGGATCAATCGTGTCTGATTTGTATGTCAAAATGGTGAAATATGGTAATTATTTTTGGACCCTAGTTTTAATGGGTTCCTATTGGCTTCAGGTGGTCACTTGGCCACCAAAACTTCCAAAAGACAATGCTTGGATTTTTCCTCATGGGAGTGCTAGTCAATCAGTGGGGGTCGTGGCCCATTTTGCTTGGTAATTCCTCTCAGCGGCCAGCTACTTTGGGGTTCCCATGGTACTCGTCACAATGATTTTCTAGGCTGAGCCCAAGTGCTTCCCATAATTAAGGTAGTCAGGGACTTATGTCCTCAAAGACTACAGATGTTTGACTTAGTGTAAATTATAAAGTTTAATGGCTCACTCAGTGTCATGAATTGAGTTTGGTTGGTTTATAAGGTATGGTTTGTGTGTATGTATTTTGTCTTTCTGTTATACTTGGTGGCTGCTTAAATGGTTTATGGATATTCTACAAAGTTTAGAACATTGTCAATGAAAGCAGTAAATGATAATCAGAAATTTTACACATGTACCATTTGTGAATCTAAACTATGATAGCCTGACTAGGTGACCACCTTGCACCTATATTTCTCTTCAACCAGGAAAGGGTGTTGGGATCTCAACACAATGGGACTAATCCCATCCGTAGATCCATAAGGCACCCTCTGGATGCAAGGTCAGACAACAGGGAGGATGCTGAGCACTGTGAGAATCCCTCCTTCTCTATCCCCTCTACCTTCCAAGTCACATGTTTTTAGTGGCTTTGAAAAATGATAGGTGAAGTTCCTATTAATATACGAGCTTCACCCTTCGTCTTATCCCAGAATATCCCGAAGGGTGATGACTAGGTAGAGGAGGAAGGGTTAGGCAAGATGTTGTTTTTAATTACAGCAATTTTTAATCAAGCTTTGATCATGTTCATTAATCCATTAACCATTTCATTTACCATTGATTTACACATGCTACAAATAAAATGAACAAATACTGAATAAAAATAGAAACAAATTTGATGGATAGAGGCGGCTAAGCTGCATTGATAGCCCTTAATTTAAAAAAAAAATCTAAGAGACAAATCACTCTTTTTGGGTCAAATGTGGCAAGGGGGTCGCCAAATTTTCCCAAAAACAGGCGAGGGGGTCACTCAGAACCTGTAGATAGAAGCAAGATGGATTCTGGGAGGGGTTCGTACCTTTCAGGGAAAAATGAGTGACTTGGTCGCACCTGTTGGACCTGAATGAGCGACCTGGTCACCCCTTTCAACCCAATAAGAGCGACATGCTCCATAAAGTGAAATTTTTTGATCCTGAGCCATATCTGGTCGACAATAACCTATACTGTGGCCAAATGGGCTCGGATTGGCCTTGAGGAGGCTTGACAGTAACTAGAAATGCAGGAAAATAGAGATCTAAGATATATTTGACAGAAATTTAAACTAGGGCAAGAAAACATAATTAAAAACTAAAACTTGTAAAAACAATCTAGGGATCCTATGGGATCGACCTAGTATGGTCGCCAGTTCTATAGTAGGGATTTCTCCCTTACTACAGGGCAGGAATGGCTACCTTCTGTCTATAGAAAAGAAGAGTAGGGTTCCTGGTGGTTGTGCAAGAAAAACGAAACATAAATGAAATAGAACAACAATACAAAGAAAACCCCTCTACACAAAAGGTTATGGGTTGAGCTCCAAGACCCTGCATACAACAATGGAGACCTGCAAGAACATGTTAGGCCATAAACCTACAAGCAAATATATGTTAGAAAAACTCAAATAAATAAAACAAAATAGAAATTATAACTTCTTTTGGTGGAAATGGGACACCATGCCCTAGCTTGGACAAGCACCTCTCTTGAGAATGGGGGAGCTATGGATCAATGGGAGGATGGATGAGAGGGAGGGTGAATGGCTTGAGAGGAAAATGGTCTCAAGGAACTCACTTAGGCAGCATAAGAGTATGCAAGGAAGGAATGTTTTGAGAGTGGACCCCTCTATTTATAGATTTTTTAGGATTCTAAGCCCCTGGTCACGGCTTTATCCCATTTCACTCCATCTTTAGCTATTTTGGGGGTTTTGATATCCTTTGAGGGGTTTTATCCCATTTTTGGAGGATTTAGCCCCTATGAGAGCTATTTTATCTCTTTTTAGAAGATTTTAAGCCCTTTTGCACATTTTTTAGCCTTTTTGAGGGTGTGAGGGTCAAATGGGGTTGGGCATGGGTGTCCTTGGATGGTGTAGGCAATCTAGAGCTGAGTGAGGGATTTTTGGGGTTAACATTTCTGCTTCTCAATCTGCTTTCCCATGTCTTCAAAATATTCTCCGGAATAAGTGTGAGCTGACCTTCATCATACAAAGGAGGAAGTATTTCCTTGAACAAAATATCAGTCACTTATGCAGAAAAAAAATATGATGTAACATCCAATAAATGATCAAATTTTGTCAATCTATCCACTACCACATATATGCAATCCTTACCCAAATATTTGGGCAAACCGATGATGAAATCCATTGAGATAATTTCCCATTTTTCTCCGGAATAGGAAATGGTTGCCATACCTTACATACATTCACATATTTATGAACATATTCCTTCAGCCCCTTCCAAAATAATCTTTTCCTTAATTTCCTATAAGTTTTGGAGATTCTCGGATGGCTAGCTAGTGGGAAATCATGTGTTTTTTGCAAAAAAATTGTACTAGAGATTGGTCTAATGATTCCCAACTCTAAGAGTTCTTGGATATCCTTATCAATATAATCTATAAATTTCTTGGGATGTATATGAAGCGGTATTCTAATGGTTGAAGTACCCTCATCCAAAACAATGTTGTGCTTAACCCCCCTATCAGGTGGTCTACCATGTGGAAGACCTCTAAAAAAAATTTCATACTTTTGTAATAGTTTCTCTATCTCCTTTGGGTGTTCAAAAACCTTTATGTTTGGCTTGGAAGATGTGATATGACATTTATAATCCCATTCTATGTCCCCGTGACTTAATATAGATCTCATACTTTTGCAATTCACTACTTGATTTGGGTAAGTGTGTTGTCCTCTTACAACCCTTAGTACACCTTTTGAATCTTGAAATTTCATCTCAAGAATTTGGTAGTTTACTGTATGTTCCCATAAAGAATACATCCATCACACTCCCAAAAGCACATTAGTACCAGCATTATTAACCATATAAAACTATCAACAAAAGTATAGTTACCTACAATGACTTGCAGCTTTGGGACCTATGTGGAATGAAAACTGTGAAGACATCGAATGGTTCAATTGGTATCTTCATTTTCTCCACCATATCTGAATTAATGAAGTTATGTGTGGCTCCTCCATCTACCAAAACAGAAGCTCTTTGTCCTAGTACCACACCCTTGCATCGAATAGTGTGATAGCGAGGCACTGTTGAAAGTACTACCATTCTTTGTTTGTCCAGTGAAGGATGATTTTATTCTTGTCTTTCTTCTTCAACTGTTGTCTCATATGCCTACTCTTGATCTGAAATGTTTCCTCCTTCCACCATACCCCGTTCATACCCATCATTATCAAAAAATAATTCTATGCCATTGATCCTTTCCCTTAGTACATTTATGCCACGGTGTCCATGGTTGAAAGCATGTGAAGCACAATTTGTTTCTTCAAATTTCATCCCTGTTTAGTCCTTCTTTCTTATTCTTTTCAAATGAATATCATTTCCAAGGATTCTTATTAGGTGCATCATTTTTCCAAGGTTTCTTTTCAAATTCGGAGTTAGGCTTGGGAGGAAATCTTGTTCTAAGAAGCACATTTTGGAGATCTCTAGTCAAGTTCATTGCATCTTTTAATGTAGTGGGATTGTGGGATTTGACCAAAACTTTTAAGGGTTAAGAAAAACCTTCAGTGAACAAAAATACTAGCCTTCTCATAGACATATCATCCACCTTTACTGATAATTTTTGAAATTCCATCATATAATTAGTCGGGGTCCCAACTTGCTTCAATTGTGCTAGTTCTTTGAAAGACAATTCATGATCTTTTTTCTCAAATATCTCTAGTACCCTGTCAATAAATTATCCATTTGTGTTAAAATTATCATGACCCAAATTTTTTGTGACATGGAACCACCATTTATTGGCATCTCCTTCCAAGTGCAATATGGCCATTTTTAAGGCATCTTCTTCCACCATTGGATTCAGCTGAAAATACACATCTAATTTTTGCACCCAAGTGTTAGTAGAACTTTAAGAGGAACCATCAAAAGTAGGGAGTGGCACTTTAATAATGCAAAATTTTAGTTTTTTTTTTTTTTGTATAGAGACTTATTATCTTCCTTCTTTTTGAGTTTTTTTGCAGCAAGAAAGTACTGATCAAATGGTACACTTTTTTTACAATCTTCATCCAATGTATCCCATTATTTTTCCATTGTGTCAAGTTCAAGTTGAATGTTAGACTCTTTTTTGGGTAGAATAAATTTAGGTGTAGTAGGCCTTGGTGTGCTCTGAAATTAATGGGGTCTATTATGGAATATTGTTCTTGAGAAAATATGCTCACCGATTGTCTTATTTTCTTGTGATTGTGAACTACTGCTATCTCTTATTACTCCTAATTTCCTTCCAAATTGGCTAACCAACAATTTGAATCCTTTCATAAGATGTTGGTTCATTTTCTTGGTTATGTAATCAAATAGATGTTTTCTGACCTTAATATATTCCACCTTATCATGATCAGTGTATCCATTCCCCTCGTTAGTCATAGTTTCAGCAGAATGTACCTCTGCTTCTACTACTTCTTCTTCTTCAACAAAAAAACCTTCAACTTCAGGGTATAAGGGTGGTGAATTATTTCTTTGAATCCTAGTTAATACCAATAGGTTCCAATAATATGCTCTGATACCACTTTTAATGTCATTTTTAATATTTTTTATTAACTGGCCAATTTTTCACTTTTCCCCAATTTCGACCCTTGACTAGTTTTGATGACTAGGTCTCCAAATTGGCCCAAATGCTCCCAAATATTATGAGAGTGTGTATGAATTATATTAATACTTGAATATTATGTTCATAGATTATTTATAACCCTCCAATCACTTCTTCAAAGTAATTTTATATTCTGGTCAAAGTAGGAGTCTTTACTAGCAAATTGGGGTTCCAATTCCCCCCGGGTAAATGTTGGAAATGGCTTCTCAAATGCTCTCAACCATAATAAAATTTATGAAAAGAGGTAGGGGATGTGTAATGTAAAATTTTAAGGTCTAATATGAATTATGGTTCAGTTTATACAGGATTTTATTACTCTTTCCAAAACAACTCCCAAATCACTATTTCGACCCTTGGGGAAAAGGCACCGAATCTTCTCCCAATGCAATCAAAATGAGTAAAATGGCTTAAAATTATTAAGTAATGAAAATTAAAATTGTAATACACATTAATTATAGTCCATTAATCATACATTTATCATATATACATTCATCCATTCGAAATAATAAGCATTACCATGGTTTATATCAAAATAGAGTCGAAATGGTCATTGTTTGCTCATTAAAAATCAATTTGACATACAACTCTTGGGTATTTAGACTTGAAAAATTATGAGAATTAAGAAAAGAGAATATTTAACTTGTTAAAATCATAAATATACCAGGATAATATCTCCCACAAATTACAATAGCTTACCTAAGGGGCAATCCCTCCATGAACATGAATATGCAATGAAATATGGAAATGGTTTAGATGAAGTGTTGAAATAGAAGAAACCATGAGATTCCATGTATCTTAGAAATGAAATTAAAAATACATTAAATATCCATAAAATACCTGAGTGGCCTCTCCAAACACCAACTTGGATGGGAATCTTTCACCCTCGAAATTGGCTAAGGCAAGAAAACTAGTCATCCACTAGCTCTCACAATTCACAAATGACAATTTCTCAAATGATTAAAAGCTATTATATTGGTTGATTCCTATATTTTATAAGAATCCTTAGCCTTATAAGGTTACCAATCCATCCAAAAAATCAATCCAATTCTAATTTTGGTGTGTGCTCATGATTTTCCATGTGTACTTCCTTTCCTATCCTTCCACCTCCCCCAAATTCGAGTAGGAGCCCATTTAGCCTCCCCAACTCACATGATAGCTCTCTTGGCTACTCTATTTCGACCTGAAATGTTATATATCCCATATTTCAGCCTTCATATATGATTTTTTTCATAGGTTTTAGAGCATCTTCATCATTATTGTCATAGAGCTAGGGAATCTAGTCCAAGTGTCTCACTAGCTCCAAAATGGATCCTCCTTTCCCATGTAAGTTAAATTTCTTCCCAAATTTGACCTATGATGCATATGGACAAGTGTATTATCCTTATAAATCATACAAGAACCTTTAGGCTTCCTGTTACGGAGAGAGATTCCTATGGCTTGGGGTACCGCAACAGATCGCTTGACTCCAGAAATCAATCCTTTCCAATATGCAAGAGAAATCAAACATCTAACACTAAAGGATCAAACCTTGTACCTTATTCTGAACGGTTGAAGTAGATCCCCGTTGAGCTTTCCAACTTCATCTTGAATTGATGAATCACTTCCTCAACAACAAATAAACAAGACAAGCATACTATATATATTGGTGTTAGATCTACTCTAGCATATATAATCAACAACGTATAAGCATTTGAAATTATCCATGGATAAAGTATTCATTCAAACATACATTATTGGATAAAAAAAGATATTTCTATTAATATAAAATCAGAGATTACCATGAATATAACCTTTGTCGGCACGTCTACGAATCAGAGAAACTGAATCCCCCACTTGGGCCTCCACCACCTCAATCCTCCATCTCTCGATAGCAAGCTCACAAGAAAAAGGTAAGCTTGGGAAGAACACTAAAGTGCTCCAAGGGACAAAGGGATGTAGACTCAAGCACAAGTTTTGGCAACAATAGACTATAGTTTCATTGCTCTCAATTCTCTTATGCCTTCAATATATCCAAAGGGTTGCTTATATAGCTTTTCAATGGGGTAATGAAAGGTCAAATCCGAGCGATCTCAAGGCATATGGAAGGCTAGGAGACAAGTGAGTCAGATCCATGTCAAGGAAAACTCCGAAAGAATATGGATCTTTGTACACATCCCGATGTATGCAGTTTTAGAGGTCAAACCCTTGTATATATGCGATAAGGGGTTTAAAAGTCACGTATAGCAATTTTCACATGTCTTTAGGGATGGTCTAGGAAACATCAAAGGACAAAAAATGGTCCAAGGGGTCTAAGGAGTTTGCAGAGGGACAGGGGAAGGCCATACAAGTGTGATTCACCTGGTGTGGTAAAATCAGCTATAATAGATGCCCCCTAATGTGTGAGTTCATAGGGGTCATACGATGTCCGAAATACATTATAAGTCCATCCCAGAAGTGGAGTGATGAAGAATCCAAAATGGAAGACCAGCCACCCAATCAACATAGTACAATGATACAACTCTGCACATAACTACAAATACATATAGCAGTCTCAGATACATAAGAGTACAATGGCCATGAATAGGCATGATAAAAAATATGACATAAGTGGTCATCACCACATACAATATACATAAATCAAAATATCCATAATGAAGATATACAAAGGATCATGATCTCTAAAATGGATAAAGATATACAATGGATCAAGATCTCCATAATAGCTGGAAATGCCTGACATATACTGGAATCAAGTCACGAGAGCTGAAATCTCATGAACACTGGAACGGTCAAGGAGGTAGCATATAAGAGATGCCACCAATCTAGAAGGTCTTCTACACAAATTGCTACGAGTACAAGTACTACTCTATGAATAGAGGTGTCGAGGTCAAACATAGTAGTCCATCATCTGATTACCGGTCATTGATGTATACCGTTAACAGACGCGAGTTCACCCACCGATAATGATAATGGGAATCAAGGTACTAGAGTGCAAAATAACAAGTGTGAATAAATTTGTTGAAGTCAAACACTTGAGAGGATCCATTGATTAGGGGACATTGATGTATTCCCAAAAACGGTCGATGGTGAGAGAACTTGCCACTACTGACTAAAAGTCTCAAGGCACTCAAAAATGACTCTAGATTCCAATCCCAGAATAAATTATCTGAAGTCGATGGGATGAAATCTGCTGGAAGGAGGGCATTAAGGCATCCCCCATCATCCAACACGAGGTACTCAGCAACGCTATATAATGTGGAAGGACTCGATCATAAGGTGCAAAAATCAATAACTGTACCATGAATGGCTGACATGTAAAGTCAAGTAACTGAGGAATGACCGACTCAAGTTTCAAATTCCTTCGAACAAGAGCATAACGATGAATGGTGACTAAATAAAGGCAGCATAGACTCTATATACAAAACTAGGACATCTCTGCGACACAGGAGGCATCGACAGAGGCTCCATGGGGACTGGAATCTTAACCAATCGGTGGAGATAAACTCAAATAAATGAGTACAGCTCCTAAAGTCAAACTATAAACCCAACCAATGGATGTGATATACAGTTCTCTGTTCGAAGGCGACATGACTCGACGGCTACCAAAATATAACATCTTTCCTTGTCTGGCTTTTTGGTTTTTAAATTTTTTCGGACTTTTTCAAATATTTAAAAAGCTTGAAAAAGAATAAAACTGCTTTATAGTTATAGACTAGGAGGAGACGAGTGTCATAATGGGAAAACAAACTAGTTCCAAGTAGTGGAACATACCTATGCTCAATGCAAGGATACATGTGTAGGATAGTGACACTTAGGGGAAAGTCCCCTCCTGGTAAAAATAGGGAATCAAGCTGCAAAGGATATATAAAATTGCTCCACATGGCTAGACATGAGACAAGCTCGGGCTATATGGTTGAAACTCAATGTCAAGGAAGTCGGCGTAAGGCTCAATAAGGTAGGAAAAGCTCATGATAATGCAATTACAACTTGACATAAGGGAGTCTTGAGGGAAATATGCTAGCAAGAGATCAAGAGGAGTATGAGGCTCTTGCAAAATGTCATGGCAATACTATACAATGGACTCCCACACCCTAAGGGACACAATGTCGGCATGGGCACCAAATGCAAATAGGGCACTAACTAGGGTACCCATGTAAGGTCATTCTCTACCATTCACATAATGCCACTTCTAAAACAGCAAGAAGGTTCCGTGACATAATAGAATGGGTTCGTACCTAAGGCTATAATGAAATAGTCATAAGTTCATGCAAAATGCAAACAGTGATGAAACCTAACCTATATGCCAGTTTAGACATGATACCTGAAATCGACACGAACGGATCAATCCAATGGCTGAAACGGTGCTCAAAAAGGTCTCCTACATCATAAATTAGTTCAAAAATGGTCCAAAAGGATTAGAAACGGTCCAAACTATAGAAAAGGGGGTAAAAATTTTCAAAAATTTGAAAAATTTCTATAAATAGTAAAAACTTCAAAACATTATATAACATTTGAAATTTTTACCCAATTGAGCTCAGAACTTCAACAGCGAATTCCAGGAGATCCAGCCGACGGAATCCACTATTGTTTTTTCCAGGTACTTACCCATGCTCTACTCTTTCATTTTGATGCAAATTTTATCAATTTCCATGGTGTATTTAGGATTATAGGCCCATCTTAAATGCATGCCATGGCCCACACAGAAATTGAGGATTTTTCTATGTATAGGGCTGGATATACACAAAAAACGCCCTCAAAGTCGCGTACATACACGGTTGTTTAGCAAACAGTCGCGTATGCAGCCACGCTCAATGATTTTTAAGTACTCTAATGGATCAAACTCAAATTTTATGTGCAAGATGATCCTAGAATGGAGAGAATGTGAACATGGTGATGTAGAAGAGGCAGTAAGGGAAGATCTAATGGCTCAACAAGCATTACTTGCATGCGGGATTTACAAGTTTTGGTATCTTGGTGGCTTAAGAGCCAAACCAAGACTATTGCAGATGTTAGTGGACTACTGGGATCCAGACTCAGAGTCGTTCCAGATAGAAGGGATGTCCCTCACCATAGAAGTGGAGGACATATATTTTATTATTGGACTTTTCCGACGGGGGGGAAGTGGTCAACCTATGCTCTCGTGGGCCTGGACGTGGCCTGAATATAGATGAGTACATTGCAGTGTACTACTATCTAGACATGGAGAACGTGGGGATTCAGATCCCAACTAACTCCATACAGATGCTGGGCCTAAAGGATATCCTACTGGCACTGGGCAGGATAGTAGGCTTATCTTCACTCCACCAAGCCTCGCGGCCTCTAATGTTCAATGTAGT
Organism: Pseudotsuga menziesii; assembly: GCA_001517045.1. Taxonomy (NCBI): domain Eukaryota; kingdom Viridiplantae; phylum Streptophyta; class Pinopsida; order Pinales; family Pinaceae; genus Pseudotsuga; species Pseudotsuga menziesii. The sequence goes on from LPNX010347115.1 coordinate 285,706, forward strand.
GGAGTGCATGAGACCCAATATGTACGATTGGAGCACTGCACTACTAGGCAACATGAAACACCAGCTCAGTGAGTGCAAGATGGGAAAAGTGCAAAACTTCGGTTTCAGCAAAATACTGAGCACATTTTTCTTTGAGATTGTTCTGGGATTGATCCCTATAGTTGACGTTCCTCTACACAGGGTTCGAGATCCAGCCCAATGGTGTTGGGTGGATGCGATGTGCTGACTAGGTGGAGGTAGGGTGTCCAACCCCTATCCATCTGATTTATTTCCATGGTGGTGACGACAGATAGTTTCCATCAATGACTACCCATGTGCAGGGATAGATTTCCGGGGAGACCCAGACATGCCGCTACCACCAGGATCGGCATACAGTGACATTGGTAATGAATCTTGACCCTCTTTTTAAAAATTTTGAGTTATTTTTTTTTGTGTTTTCTGATTTTGTGGAATCAAAAGACATGTTTTTGAGTGACAATACATAGTGAAATCTACCATATGCATGCAGATGTGGGACCACGGTGGCCTGAAGGCTTCCCTTGTCATAAACAGAGGGGAAGAGGAGACGATATCACCGGCGTGGATGCGGAGTGGGCGCTCCAAAGCATTCATACCAACTTCGTGAGACTGACACACAGAGTACCCATGGTGCAAGTCAAGGACTTGCATGAGGCCATGCAGTGCCAGGTGGTGGGTGTACCACAAGCATGGGTACAACTATTTCGACAGCTAGCTAGAGTTGTAGTGACGTTCCATGATCACAACCCCCCTCCTCCTCCATAGGCTTAGATACCTGGGAGTGATACATTTTTTACTACCGTGTATTTATATTTTGGTGGCTTGAGAGCCTAATTTTTGTATTATGACACTATATATTACCACATTTTGGATGTTTATAATTTTTTTTATGATGATCGATTTATTTATTTACATGTGTAAAAATTTATGTTTGTGATGAGATTATTGTGTATGAAACAAATGCCAATCTAACACATAGTTAGCATATGATTCAGTAACTTGATTATTAATTCTTGGAACATGTATGTATGTTATATTGTCAAATTGTCATTCTAACAATCTCACACGTAAGAATATTCTAAATAATGTCAGATCTCTAACATGGTACAGACCATTAAGCTGTGACACTACTAACTCCGAATCAAGTGGTACCTCAAGGGAGAGAACACCATGTGAAATGGCATCTCGTAGCAGTTCAATAATGACACTATACTCAGCAACATTGTTTGAATATGGTCATAAACATACACCTCCTAAAGACAATACCTGACCCATAGGAGTATAAATCACCCAAGCAGCAGAGGCTGAATGTTGAGTGTGATGGCTCGCACCATCCACGAATCCTATGAAGGTGGAATATTCCATTGATATCTGCCAAAAGAAATGGAAACTAATCACAAACACGATCACCATAAGAAAAAGACCTACCTATGCAAAACTATACAATAATATACAATAACTAGCCTTGGCTAAAAATCATGCATAGTACTTTTTGAGATAGAGCCCATTTCTAGGCTCTGCCAAGGCCATTCCCTCATAATCCACTAACTCATAAGTGCCCTTCTCTAACACACGTTTGACGACGTAAGGACCATGCCACATGGGGTTAAACTTTCCTGCCCCCAAGGGTTCTTTTAGTTGATCCCACAAAAGGACCAAGTCTCCCTCACTAAACCTCGGATGGAAAAATTTATCGCACTAGACCTTAACGTGATGCTTATTCACTTCTAGAGCCACCAAGGCATCTTGGCACTGCTCATCAAGTTGCTCTAGGTGGACCAAACGCTCCTCCAATGGGGAAGTGTGTGGTAAGAGCTCTATGGCTAGCTTCAATGAAGGAATCTCGCACTCAACCGACAATACCGACTCCACTCCATGTACAAGCTGATATGGAGAAAAACCCGTGGTAGTCTTAACAACGGTTCTATAATCCCACAAAGGAGGATATAACATGATGTTCCAATTTGTCTTGCTTTGTACGATGGTTCATTGGAGAATTTATTTGAGTGATTTGTTCACTACTTCTACCTGTCCATTCACTTGAGGGTAGTAAGAGGAGGAATGCTCTTTATTATACCCTAACTTTGATGCCAACTCTTCCATCATACAATTCTGAAAGTGTGAGCCATGGTCATTGACAAGCTCTTTCAGAATACCGAACAGAGTAATAATCTCATTGAATACGAAGTGTGTGGCTATCTCACCATCGGATTTAACTGTAGGCATAGCCTCAGCCCATTTTGTCAATTAGTCAACAGCCACTATGATATGATGATGCCCCCCAGCTGAAGTTGGGTTGCAATCCATAAAATTAAGACCCCACTTAGTGAAGGGACCGGCGGTGATGATGGGATGTAATGGGGTAGGTTGCGAGCGCATATTCTGTGCCAACACCTGGCAAGGGTGGCACTTCTTAACCACATCTACACAATATTTAAAGATCGACAGCTAGAAATAACCCGCTCTCAAGATCTTTTGGGCTGTAGAAAGCCCAGATAAATGACCACCACATGCCCCTCCATGGCAATCATTCAGCACAAGCTCAACCTCCTTGTGATTTAAACAATGACGTAAAATGGAATCTACCCCATGATGGTACAAAGTGTTATCCACTATGAGATAATTCTTGGATACGTGACGTAGTCGTCGTCGTTCATCCCGTGAGAGGTTAGTAGGGACCTTCAATGTTTGTAAATATATAATAATATTCCCATACCATGGGTATAAAGTTGAGATTAAGAATATGTGCTCATCGATAAACGTATCTTCACAAACCAACTCCTCAGCTTCACTTGGGAAATCCAATATAAGCTTCGCAAAAATTAACGATTTATTTGATTTTGCCGAAACAAACTCAAGATCGAATTCTTGCAAGATGACAATCCATTTATTATAATTTTCCCCAATCATCCTTCGACTGAGGACAAATTGAAATGGATTGACATGGGCTACAACCAAGGTCTGGTGAAGGAGAATATAATTTCTCAACCATTGAACCACATGTATAGGTGATGTACGGTAGCTAAGGAAATCTTCTCAACATGGGAATAATGGATCTCCGCGTCAATAAGATTCCATCTCAGATAGTATATGACATGCTCTTGGAGTTCCTCATCCTCCTAAACCAAAACCATACCAATCGTCTCCATGGACGTGGCCACATAAAGTAGAAAATCACGGCTATAGTCTGGGGGACTAATCACCGGGGCCAAGGCTAGAGCTCGCTTGAGCGCATCAAAGGACTCCTGGGCTCGCTCATCCCAACAAAAGATGGTGTCCTTCTTCAAAAGACACATAAAGCCTCTAGTAAAATTGGGAAAATTGACAATGAATCTTCGTAAGAAGTTTGCCATGCCTTGCAAACATTGAAGATGTGTAATGTTTTTCATGGGACACAACTGAAGTATTGCCTCAACCTTCAAAGGGTCAACTCTTATACCCTCTTTGGAAACAATGAATCCTAATAAGCGACTTGACTTCACACAAAATATGCACTTGTGAGAATTTAACCTGACCAAATAATGGCGGCACCTTTCAAATACTAATCTCAAATGATAGGAATGATGCATTCTCATACGAGAATGAGCAGCAAGGTAATCCAAAAACACTTCGATAATCAATTTGAGATCATGGAAGATCAAGGTCATAGCCCGCTGAAAATTAGCTCCAACGTTCTTAAGGCCAAAAGGAATTTTCTAATATGCAAAGGTTCCCCAAGGACAAATAAATGCAGTCTTATGTTGGTCCTCGGGTTTAATTTGTATCTTACTGTATCTGGAAAAGCCATCCATAAAAGAAAATACCTTTCTACTCGCACATTCATCCAAGATTTGATCTATAAATGGTGTGGGGAAATTATCTTTAGGACAGGCACGATTCAAGTCATGAAAATCAGTACATATGCGGATCACTCCCTGTTTCTTATCAACTAAAATGAGGTTTGAAACCCACTCTATCAAGGGAATGGGATAGACAAAACCGGCTTTCAATAGTTTCTCTATCTCTACCTTAATCACGGGTGCTTTCCTAGGATTCACTGCATGCAAGCGTTGTCAAACAGGCTTAGCATTGGGATAATTTTTAATCTTGTGTTCAACAATGCAAGGGTCGATACCTGGAATTTCATCGTAAGACCAAGCAAATATATCACAAAATTATTTGAACAGCTCAGTGTATTCTTGAATCTCAACATGGGAACATTCTGCCCCAATATAGACATTCTCTATCCATTCAGGATCGCGAGAGATATTGATAGGAATGGTAGGAGATATATTTTCCATGTTCCCATCAGCCATCGGACTAGGAGAGCTTAATGGAACCATGGGACTACCAATTCTCTCACTAAGAACCTCCCTAAACTCCTCATGCTCCAAGCGGTCAAGCTCAGGAAGAAAATAAGATCTATGATGCAACTCTTCCCAAGGTGGCTCAACCCCTGACATGGCCTCAATAATCGCTTCGTTTGAAGGAAAAACACTATCAAGGAAGTCATGTGCATGAGAAGACTGAACTTCCCATGCAGTCAACACATATGGGTCCTCCTCCTCCATCCACGAAGAGGAAGGACTAGGCTTTGCAACACACCCAATATTAGCTTGATAAGCTACCATAGTTGCAGGCAACGACACGTCTGTCACGATGGGCTCACTCGAGATATTCGGTGTAGGAAGCATCCAAGGATCTTCCATATGACTTGTGCGAAAATACACTGATCTCATAGATGTCTAAGCCTAACTGAAACTAGACCCTATCATAAGGACATGTGCAAGACAAATAAAGCTTCCCATAAGGGATGGATACATGCCCACACCCACACTCCCAGTTGCCAGCTGAGAGTGCTCTATAACTGGGATTGAAGCTCCTGAAGATGTAGTAACTGATGGATTCTTGAATGACATTTGATCAATCATAACTATCTTCCCATTAAATGGAAAGCATACAACATGAAATAGTGAAGAAGCTACGGCTTGCATACTGTACATCCAATTCGTACCCAGCAAGAGATTGTAGTCAAGGGGCGCATCAACCACCTCGACCTCTATCACAATGGTCTTCCCTCCCAAACAGACCTTAATGGAAGGAAGGATCCCGTGCGACCTAAATGATCTCCCATCAAACACAGTAAACATGGTAGCGGATTTAGACAACTCAGGGGAACCTAAACCCTTCCTACACAATAAAGACATCACAGAAGCAGCAGCAACTTCGTCAATCACAGTGCACTTGACGGTCATGTTAAGACATTCTACATGAATCAAAAGAGACACATAGTAAGGAAAGCAAGGCTGAAATCCTATGGTTTCAAATTTAATCATAGAGGAAGAATTATAATCATTCACACCAAGGGAAGAAAGCAAATCCTTCCTTTGCAAAGGACAAATCTTAAGTACTTCTAGTGCAGACATCACACAAGGAGTGTGGCCCAAATCCTCGACAACAAAATATTTCTATGCAGCTCGGGCATTAGGATTGTGCCCTAAATGCTTAAGGAATCCCTTAGGAATGCGAGGTGCAACTTCAGGTTTATCCATAGGTTTTTCAATATGCAAAGGAGTCCCTAGTGGATCAGGTTCCTTTCCTGGGTTGGGTTGTGATGAACCATAGTCCTTCACACGGGTCACAACCTTCGTAGCACACACCATGTTAATGCAACCATGACCACTACCCTTCGACGGATCTTGATCACCACCAAACTAATCATGGGTCCTCAAGTTCATGTTTTGATTGTGAGGCAAAGGGTTAGTCAGCACAGCTAGGCCCTATGCTAAGAATCTCGAGGCTTCATTGATACAAGGGCACAAGTAAGTGAGGTGATCGTCCTTACACAACTTGCAAGGAAACTTAACCTTACGTTTATATTGCTTTTCCCCCCCAGCATTTTGGGCATTCTTGTCATTAATATTAGCATTTTCATTCCTATTCCCACCCTTATGACTGTTCTTACCCTTCATTTTATTCCTTTCGGGTTTTTGGTTACCCTTTTGGTCTGACGATTGTACTGAAAGCACACTCACCATTTGGGTGGGTTGACACAAAGCTGTGGCTTATCCCAAAGCAGATTGGTTGATTGACAATTGACTGACTTGTTTCACAACCGAATCCACAGATTTAGCACTCGCACAATCAACAATTCCATCGGCATGTGGTCCGGGTTTAACTTTTGGGTCGAAACTAGAACGCGGAGCATTGGGAATGATCTCATATAACAAACCGGATTGAGCATAAATCAAATCCAGTTCCTGTGCCCTAAAAATGGCTTGTTCCTCATTTTGCTCTCTGAATGTAGAAACATCCTTTGCTAAATAAGGTAATAACAACTTAAGGAACCATTCGAGGAGGAATTCTAGCGGTATAAAGGCTTTAATCAACCTCTTTTGTCTATGCCACTCTTGGATATGGTCCGAGATATGCGTGGCTTTGTCCTGTCGAAATGTTGACAAGAGTTCTATAACAACGTCGTAACGCATTGGTAGCTGGAAGTGGTTAAGAAAATTCATTGCTAGGTCATTGAACAAAGCGAATGCCCCCCTAGGTAACTCTATATACCATTTTGTGGTAGGCCCTGTAAGGGTGCGTTGAAACAACCTTAAACGGATCGAATCTTGGTGTAAGGAATTTGAAGAGAACCATAGGTGAAAGGTAGTAACATGTTCACTCGGATCCTCTCCCGGTTTTCCCTCAAATTTGGGTATGTCTAAGGGAAGCTTAGTAGGGACAGCCTGCCACGCCAGGTCATGAGATACAGGATCGTTCCTCAATCTTGACAAGTTAGGAAGATTTAGTGTTGCGAGGAAAGGGAGCCTAGGATGAGCAGGCCGGTGCACCACTCCCTAATAGTTTTGATTCACATAGGTCTAATTACCATAACCACCATGGCCTTGACCATAGTGCCCTCCTCCCATTTGACCCGTGTAGGGTGGCACGGAAGCACCATAATGTGGTGTACCTTGACTATTAGGGGCTACAAAGCCATAATTTGGAGAGTAAGCGGGTTGTAGATACCCGTACCCATAAGGTGAAGAACCTTGTCCATACTGTGTCCCATAATAAGGTCCATAAGTCATCGCATAAGATGTCCCATGAGACACTCCGTAAGTAGGAATATACGCTCCGGAAGTAGGAATATACATTCCAGAAGTAGGAATATATGCTCTAGAAGTATTAACATGACCTCTAGAAGTATGAACATGACCTTCCGAAACAACGAGCAGTACTTGAACCTAAGACACAACTGGTCAAGTAACAGCAGTATGGACATGACTCGTAGCAACATTTCGGCCCAAAGGACCACGTGAATGAGGTGGAGGGTGAACATTCAAAGAACAAGGAACCATTGAAGGGATCTATGAAACTATGTACGTGGTGCTCCCTATAGTCACTCGTCTTGGATCTGGTATCCTCATAGGATCACTAAACCTGGGTCTAGGAGGAATATGTGATGTAGCTTCCACCACCAAGATGGAAGGTGCAATGTGACTTGCGCTCCCAAACCTCTCCACATGGTAAGGAATAGGAGTGCCCCCAGGCGTAGTGTTAGGCTCAAACTTCGACTCGACATGAAATTCCAAATCATGTGTGGGCATACCAAACATACCATAACTACCATAACTAGTGCTTGCGGGTTCATAAAAAGTCTCATCTTCTGACATGCCATACCCACAATGCGTCAATGGGGGATTAACACTAGAGTAAGTAGGTCTATCATGAAAAGTACCTATCTCAGAAATTACAGGACCTAACTCAGTCATATCAAGTGAAGGATCATACATAGGAGTAAACTCCCCATCTTCCACTTGAATGGGAGAGGGTGGTTTAGGAATACCTTCTTCATGGTCTCCCATTGTGTGTGAATCAATGTGAGAAGTAGTCCTCCTATACTATCTATCTCTCTCTCCCAAAGGAGGAGGAGATATAGAAGGTGGAATTCCTGCTAAACAAAGAGAATAGCGAGGAGCCGCACCCAAATCCACAACGACTCAGAAAATGTAAAAAGACTCTCTAACTATGCAAACCCTAGGCAAGCTAATGTGCACAGAGCATACACCAATAAAATCTAAAGCCAAACACAAGCAATCAAGGGTAGGATAAATGAGCTCCCGAATGAAGTAGGTATGTCTCACCTAGGAGAGGCTTGAGACTCCCATACACAACAAGTGGAGGTACGTAACCAATTATTGTGGCCCTCAGCTTCAACGTGTAAAGCGACTATGTTGTCCGACCCCAGCCTGTCCAGGACACCCATAGAATAACCCCTGCAGAGTACCCCCTCAATATCATAGGTAAGGCAACTAAGGTCACCTCAATATAATCAATACTCAGGCAGACAGTCGCAGGAGGGATTGACCGTATGGGTAGGGTAGCAAAGCTTGAAACTCTCAAAAGAGCCCCCAGATATGAATACAATCCTGGAAATATCTTTGGTGCTACTCAGTTATGACTAGGGGTCATCCCAATCAATAACCGCTCACACTACCTCGTGCTTAACTCCCTTTTGAGAGTAGGATCCTGAGAAACACCAATTATACCAAGGAATTTCACACTCTCACCTGGACAGACACATACATGTTGTTGTTTAGTGGTCTTGGAGAATTTACTCACAATGAACTATTCCAAGACCCTAAAACCTAATCTTGTTGGTGAACCCTATCAAATAAAATAGTGTAGTTCATTTTATTTAAGCATTAATTTTAATTGGTTTTATTACTCAAAAAATGTAGATGATCATGCAACCAATGGTGTTATGACACAACATGAAGCAAAATCCACACCTAACAATCAATGCAAATGCATTATGTCCATGAAAAACAGGGTATGCTACTAAGTGAAATGCACAATTTTATTCAAATGATAAATGCAATCTTTCCTATATGAAATCCTGACTAATACTTCAAAGAAAATCTAGTGCAAGTACTATGCAGAATGCAAGATGCAATGCATAATGATAATCAAATATTTTTGGATTTTTTGAAATAAAAATGAGATACTAAAGCAAAAGAATGGTTCTACAATCCCCAGAATCTTCAAGCACAATCAAGTAGCACTCAAGCAAAGTACTAAGGTAAAATAAATCTAATGCACTAATCCCAAAACAAAAAATCGAAAAATGCAATGACAAGAACATTCTTCAAAAAAGAAATTTTACCCTAAAACAAAACATCTCTGGTCAGAAACAGAGGTGTATACAAACTCTAGTAGTATCAAAGGAGACTCAAGAATCATCAAAATTCACCCAGCAACAATCAATCTTCCTCTAGAAGGAAAAACTAGGGGCATACGCGACTGTTCACAGTAAACCTACGTGTGTACATGGATATAGCAGTGAAACCCGCTTATATATGTGACTATGAGTTAAAAACTCACGTGCAGGAGGAAAAGTGCATAAAAATAAAGGCAAACAGACAAGCTGAGACCAACTTCACACCAATCAGACACTACCAGGATAACATGCCCCCAGACCCGACACAGAAACAGAGAAAAAAGAGCAATTCAAAGTCATTGAATTCCGATAGAAACCCCCAAAGGACAACTACTAGGAACTCCCCAGCAGAGTCACCAATGTTGTTACGAAGATAAATTCCTATCACTTGGGGTACCACAACAGACAGCTTGACTCTAGAAATCAATCCTTTCCAATATGCAAGAGAAATCAAACATCTAACACTAAAGGATCAAACCTCGTACTTTATTCTGGATGGTTGAAGTAGATCCCTGTTGAGATTTCCAACTTTAGCTTGAATTGATGAATCACTTCCTCAACAACAAGTAAACAAGAAAAGAAAACTATATATATTGGTGTTAGATCTACTCTAGCATATATAATCAACAACGTATTAGCATTTGAAATCATCCATGGATAAAATATTCATTCAAACATACATTATTGGAGAGGAAAATATATTTATATTAATATAAAATCAGATATTACCATGAATACAACCTCTGTCGGCATGTCTGTGAATTGGAGAAACTGAATCCCCCACTTGGGCCTCCACCACCTCAATCCTCCATCTCTCAATAGCAAGCTCACAAGTAAAAGGAAAGCTTGGGAAGAACACCAAAGTGCTCTAAGGGACAAAGGGATGCAGACTCAAGCACAAGTTCCATCAACAATAGACTATAGTTTTTTTTCTCTCAATTCTCGTATGCCTTCAATGTATCCAAAGGGTTCCTTAGATATCTTTTCAATGGGGTAATGAAAGGTCGAATCCAAGCGATCTCAAGGCATATGGAAGGCCAGGAGACAAGTGAGTCAGATCCATGTCAAGGAAAACTCCAAAAGGATTTGGATTTTTGTACACATCCCGATGTACGCAGTTTTATAGGTCAAACCCACGTATATACATGATAAGGGGTTTAAAAGTTGCATATAAAAATTTTCACATGTTTTTAGGGATGGTCTAGGAAACATCAAAGGACAAAAAATGGTCCAAGGGGTCTAAGGAGTCTGCAGAGGGATAGGGGAAGGCCATACAAGTGTGATTCACCTGGTGTGGTAAAATTAGCTATAACATTTCCCATGGATTCAAAATTTCAATAGGAGGATGCCATGTGGTACAAAATTTCTAACTTGTATGGGCCCCATAGTCTTTATGTGTCTCCATGCTCCATTGCCACTTCAATTTTCTAAAAATCGTTTATTAGCTCCCTTATTAAAATTCCAAATGTATCCATCAAACCTAGGGAACTAGTAGGATTGGTGGAATTGTCCTACTATTCAATTATTTGAATGGGGACATTACACACTGCCTACAAATGTGAAACAACTTAGAGTGGCACCAGGACACACAAGATATTATCGCAACTTCATGTAATTTTATGCCGTGATCACAACCCCTATGGAGAATTTGATAAAGAAGTATGCAGTATTTGTATGGAGTTAGGAGTGTCAGGGAAGTTTTGATACATTAAAGCTAAAGATGGATTCCATTCCAATACTGGTTTTTCCTTATTGGACCAAGGAATTCCATGTTCATGTTGATGCATCGTCAATTGCGATGGGAGTGGTGTTGGATCATCGAGGAGAAGGAGATATTGATCACCCGATTGCTTTCTCTAGTCAGAAGCCGTCGTCTATGGAGAATAATTATACTACAATAGAGAGGGAAGGTCTAGAAATGGTATATGCACTACATAAGTTTCAACATTACCTATTGGGAGGTCATTTCAATATGTTCATGGACCACTAAGCTTTGAAATACCTGGTGAATAAGCCTGTGTTTGGGGGGGATATTTTCCATTGGCTACTTCTATTTCAAGAGTTTGATTTTGAGATAATTATGAAGCCAGGTCACTTGAATGCAGGCCCAGATCACTTATCATGAATTGAGACAGGTGAAGAGCCGATGAACATCAAAGATGGGTTTCCGGATGTGCAATATTCAAAGTCGATATGGTTGACGAATTTTATGAGCAAATAGTTCAGTTTTTGGTGACCAGAACAACACTAGAAGAGCTTACTACAAGTTAGAAGAAGTTGTTGGTTGTTCGATCCGTGGATTTCCAGTTGATCGTTGGACAACTCTATAATCTAAGACTAGACGGGATCTTATGGCGACGTGTCCTACCGCATGAAAAAGGGCGGGTATTGGAAGAAGCACATGTAGGAGTTGCATTTGGACACTATGGAGGTCACAATACTTCCAGGAAGGTACTCTGTGCAGGGCTGTGGTGGCCAACTCTCAATGGAGATGTCGTGGACTATGCATGGACTTGCGACGTATGTCAAAGGACTAGAAAACTGTCAATAAGGGATGAGATTCCATTAGTACCTCAAGTGACATTGCATCCATTTGACAAAATGGCCATGGAATTTGTGGGACTCATCAACCCACCTATAAAGAGTACTGGTGTGGGGTATATTATTACAACAATGTGTTATCTAACAAGGTGGGTGAAGGCCGCACCAGTGGTAGATTGCACCACTATGAAAATAGCGAGGATCCTGTTTGATAACATTGTTACTTAGTTTGTATGTCCAAATATAATGATGAGCGATCAAGGGAGTCACTTCATCAATCACACTGTCAGAGTTTTGATAGAGGATCTTCAAATACAGCATAAGAAGAGTACCTTGTATCATCCACAAGAAAATGGGACAGTTGAGGCATTCAATAAGGTGTTGGAACACACACTCACAAAGGTGTGCAATGTCAACCGCGATGACTGGGATTTGAAGATTCCAGCAATATTATGGGCGTATCGCACCACTTGTAAAATATTGATTGGACATACACCATTCAAGTTGGTGTATGGGAAGGAGGTAGTCATTCCAATGGAGTACATCATTCTGAGTTTGTACATTGCAACAACGACATGCATGGATGATGAAGGGGCATTAGAAGAAATCCTAGCTCAGTGGGCACAACTAGAGGAAGATTTCTTTATTACAGGTTTTCACCAATTCATTGAGAAGGACCGGTAAAAATATTGTCATGATCGACATATCAAGAACAAACATTTTCACCAAGAAGACCTTGTGCTGTTGTATGACAACAATTTCACCAAACATCTGGGTAAGTTATAGATGCATTGGCTAGGTCTATATGTTATCAATTCCATTACTTCAGGAGGCACACCACAACTGAAACAGTTAGATGGTGTGATGCTTCCTAAGCTAGTGAACAACAGTAGGATAAATCCCTACAGAAAGGGCCAAGAGCCACACGGTGCTTGAGGAAATGCGAAGAAAAAAAATATCTTTGTTTGTGCATAGGATGGTAATTAGGAGGATGGCATTCCAGGAGGAAGTGGTTGTGCAAGTAGAGGATTCAGTATCACAGTTAGGGAGTCATGTCGCGATGGCAGTAGAGCCACGATAGAGTCAATTCAGCAATAAATATAGTAGTTAAAGTTGTTAGCTGGTAGCGCTTTTGTATGTGACATGCGTTAATGGCGGATTTGACCGTACGATTGGGAGGATCGACGACGGATTCAGATGATTAATTCATGATTTGTTCCAAATGATTAAAGAGATAGTAATGATTTGGTCATAATGGTTGAGAGATCAACTTCGAGATATAAAAAGAGGAATATTAAAATGGTCAGAATTCACCATTGTAAAAGATTGAGTTGTCGACTAAATTGCAGAGTTGTTTCCGTGAGTTGAGTTGTGTTGAACATAATAAGTTGTAGAGCAGTTTCAGGTTGAGGTTCCTATTGAGAACTTGTGGGAGCTTGTGCGGAATGCCGAGTGAGCAGATAATAGTAGAGTGTTGAAGCGGGAGAGATTCAGCAATTATTGGGGTTCTCATTGAGGAAGAGGTCGCAAGCATGTTGTTGGGTTCATCATCAGTTTCGAAGAAGAAGAGGGGGGTGCAGTGGCCCAAATCCACGGCTTAGAAGAAGCGTATCACTAGAAATTCTATGTGAGAACAAGAGGAGATGACTAAATAAATGGGACCATTGACATCTAGGGATGAGGACTCCACGGCCTCGATAGGGGTGTCCATGGTGGATATCCTAGGCTGTGTGCCTGCATGTCGACCCGGTGCGAAGCCAAGGAATCCTACGAAGAATCAAAGGTACCCGGTCATAATTTCGATGATACCATAGGGAATGGTATGCACCATGGACTTCATGCCCCCGATCATGTGAATGACATATGAAGATCATGATTTGATCGCATCAATGAAAATCATTGCAATTCCATATATACCCACAACAAAAGCAGGTAGTGGTGTAGTAGTGCGTGTTCCACATGACTGGGCGCAAGGGTTGGAGATAATGGGGCTATTATGCCTAATCAAAATTCCACATTTTAGGTGGTTGACAGAAGAAAATGCATGTTCAAAGTAGATCTTGGTGTGTGTAGTAGGGATTTCTCCCTTGCTACAGGTAGGAATGGCTCCCTTCCGTCTATAGGATGAAAGGGTAGGGTTCCTGTGAGAATGGAAGAATAGAAAGAAATAAACAGAAAATGAAATGGAAAACCCCTTTGCACACAAGGTTAGGGCTAAGCTCCACAACCCTGCATCAAACTATTAGAAAACAAGAGAACCTACAAGAAATCAGTGGAAACCTATAAGAAAATGTTAAGAAATAAACCTGCAAACAAATAATGTTAGAAAACTACAATCTAAATAAGAAAAAACATGAAAAGAAAAGTATACCTTCTCTGGTTGGAATGCACCACCATGCCCTAGCTTGGGAGAGCACCTCTCTTAGGAATGGGGAGCTATGGCTCAATGGAGGAATGGAGGAGAGGGAGGGTGAATGGCTTGAGAGGCAAATGGTCTCAAGGCACTCACATGGGTAGCGTAACAATAGGGAGATGAGAAGTGATTTGAGAGTGACCTCGAACCCTCTATTTATACTTTTTCTCAATATTTTTAGGGTATTAATCCCCTGGTTGGGGCCTTAGCCCCTTTTTTGGGATTTTAGCCCCTTTCGCTCAATCTTTAGCTCTTTTGGGGGTTTTAATTTTCTTTGAGTGGTTTTAGCCCCTTTTTGGAGGCTTTAGCCCCTATGAGAGGTATTTTGGCTCTTTTTAGGGGTTTTTAAGCCCTTTTTCATATTTTTAAGCCTTCTTGAGGGTGTGGGGGTCAAATGGGGTCAAATGAGGGTCATACGTAGATGTCTTTAGGTGGTGTAGGTCATGTAGATCTCATTGTGGGATTTTTTGGGTTAACAAATTGCCCCCTGATGTGTGAGGGCAGGAGCTCAATGTATGGCTGACGACCATCATAGGATTTTCTTGAGGAGAGGTGGTGCTTCCTAGGCTAGGGCGTGGTGGCTTTTGGTTTTTGTATTAATATGGTTCTCATCAATGGGTGAGATACAAATAATGTGTGACATGTATATGGATGAGGCAGGCATCCCCATGCTCGTAACGATGTCAAAAGAATAATGTGATATAAGCTCTATAATACAAGAGTCGGTCATGTACAACTATTGTTACAATAGTGGTTGCGTCAATGAGAGGTTGAATACAATACTGATATGAAAAACTGCTACATTGGACCCATGGAATTATCATGGAATGCTATATCTTCATGACTGATGGTCTACTGGATCTGGAATGGTACATAGTTTACTGACAGAGAATCAGAGTCTCTGTGGTACAAGTATGTTGCATCAATCATAAATCTATATAAAAGCACTGTCAAGGCTTCTAAAGACTGTCTCCAATGCAACCTAGAAATCACAAGGGACATGAACCTGTTGGGGTCCCTCAAATAGACTCATCAATGTGCTAGAGTCAGGTGACATCTAGGGTCTTTGACCAAATACTGCACGGACCAATACCCTGTATGAATCTCAATGGTGCGATGATGTAGCTGGAATCGAGAACGTGAGAAAAAACCATCCCGAGAGGCACTAAGGACTCCTCTCAAGTGGTCCAAGGAACTCATCAATAATTTTAATGAAACCAGGATATAGGGACCTCTAGGTCTATCCTCTGAAATACATGTGTTGTCGTCGACAGAGGGAGACCTGCCTCTGGTCAAGGAAATGGTGTTTCCTTGACCAGAAGCACGAGGGAGATAACCAAAAGATGTGAGACAATGTGAGGACTGACCCACTGAATGGGGGGGGGGATGCAAGGAGTTGAACAAGGGAAGAGGGAGTGTAGTGGACTCAAACTTCCTTTTTACAGAGTATGACGGCGGCGTGGACCAGGTAACAAGTGAAACTGACTCGTGGGAAAGGGATCATAGTTGTAATACCGAGAATGTAACTGCAGATGGGAAATACTTGGGGGAGGTAGAAACTTTTGATATTGATGGGATCCAAGGAAGACACATTGCAGAGTACTATGAACAAAGGAGACCCAAAGTGGGAATTCTACCAAACTATTATCTATGGGGTGGTGTCTAAAGACACCATTGTGGTACAATCTCGTGGGTTTGTTGGCGAGTTTGAGAAAGTAAATGCTCGATGGTGATTTCAATTTTAGAGAGTCTGAAAGAATGATTAAGACTCCAGTGGGGGCTCTTTTTCATTGGTAGTGTCCTATGCCCGAAAAATGATAAAAGTACACATAAGAGATCTTGCCCATCCTTTAGGGGATGGGAGACTTCTTTACCATTGGTAGTCCAGTCAGGCCGGGAAAGGTTAAACCTATACTAACTGGACGATCATTCAAATACTTTTACGATCATGAACGAAACTAAGTTTTCTCGGTGATATTTTCTTGATGAGAAGGTTGGAAAAGAGCTTAATGAAAACCCATGGTGAGCTTTTTCATAAAGTCCAGCCCCTCTACCCGAGAAAGCATAAAAGGATGTAGAGGGGAACGGTCTTAGCTTGAGTGTGCCAAGGTGGTCCTTTTCATTTGATGGTGTACATGGACCAAAAAAGGAGATAAGAGAGATGATGTAGACTCCCTTTCCTATACTTTAATGAGAGGAAAAGGAAGCAGCTGCACTCGGCAATATTTTCATTCTTTTAGGAGTAAAAAAAGAGCTTAAAAGAAACTACGGTATGGTCAACCAATCACGGTGGCACAGGTGGTGCCCCTATGTACAGACAGTGGATAGTGGTCCAAAGGTCATCCATGCAGTATGGATGGACCAGGTGGCTCTCAAACATATGAATACATGCATGGGATAGACCACAGTAGAGGCAGATGATTCGATGCGGTAGAGGCACGCAAACCGAGGTGGCTCTTAGACAGAGGTTAGGAGAGCTATGTGTGAGTTTCGGTGAACAAAATGGAATACATGTGATGTGAGTGCAAGTACGGAGGTAGTTATATTCCAAATGCATGCAAAGGAAATGATCCATCCTCTAGATGATGGTCCAAAGATCTGCATAAGGTGCGGTGGACAGATTAGACAGCTATATGCTAAAAATCAAAATGATGTGCCTTCTGAGCGGTGGCCCGAGAACCCGCATGAGTGGCAGTAGGAAAGTGTGATGCAAGTATAGGTCCGAAGACACTTGCATCACCATGATGTGGCTCGTAAATCGAGGTAACTTCCAGGAAGTGGTCCTGAAAATTGCTTGTTAAACACGAGACAATGGTCTCATAAGAAGATAGAGGGAAGAATTCTGAAACCAGTGGTGCAAACAGTGTCTCAAACGGATTCCGTATGGCCCTGTTATGTCGAAGGGAAGAAAATAGGTCAAATTGGGCCTATATATGGGTGGGGACCACTTTGTGAAGTGTCATTGTCACTATTTACAGCAGAGTTGAAGAGGTGGGCCCTAGATTTTCTTTTGCTGATTTCTCCTATTCCAACGAACGGTTTTGAGTTCCGCGACTTGCAGGTAAGAGCGCTTGCGGAATCTATCCTTTTCAGTGGTTTACATTTTGAATTTGGCCACCTGGAGGTCCTCTATGAGCCTGTTAGGGTTTCAATGATCCAAGTCACACATTTTGAGGGAAAAAGAGTGATTGGGTCACACATGCGAGGCATTTTTTAGTGACCTAGTTGCTCTTTTGGTCCAAACAAGTGCGACTTGGTCCTTGGGTGACATTTTTTGCTGAGAGCTATGGTTGACAGCTGAACTTTGCTTGTGCAGGATGGATGAGATTAAGTGGCATGAGAGAGACTGTAAATACTTTCAAGAGGCGGCATTGCAGGATGGGAATGTGTGTGATACACTGGCCCGTTGTGGTTTATTAAAGTTCATTCGGATACCCCTCATGAAGAGCTTCCATATGTTGCTACAAACATTGGTGAGATTTTGGGATATTGGGAAGGAGGCCTTCCTCTTCCAGGGCCAACATATTGAGATTACGTTTTTGGATGTATACTTCTTGACTGGCCTCCCTATGTTGAGATTTGTTGGTGACTTAGCGTCGGTGCTGTCTCGGGCGGAGAAATTGGAGGAGTTATGTGATAGGCACTATTATGCTACTACGTATGTGCATGGATCACACATCTTGACGTGTGACATTGAGGACCTATCGAAACAAAAAGTGGCGACACTATTGCTGCGTATCTTGGGTTCCATGGGGAGCCACAAGATATCTGGAGGGAAGCTGCAGTTGGTAGAGCGTGCTATGAGGGGCACTTACTATGGGTGGGCCCAGATGTATCTTCTGGTTGTTCGGTGTTAGCTAAACAATGCAAGGGAATCTGGGGCAGGATTTTGCTTTGGCTCCTTTTTATGTGCTTTATTTTTTGAGAAAGTACCTACTCCACATCTGCAGCGGGCAGTGCGGAATAGTGGTCCATGGGAGCCGTGGATGCGCAAGTGATTCCAAATTATGGTATGAGAGGGCGATGGTAGAGTGGGCCGTTTCTTTATAGAGGAGCTACTAGAGCAGTGGTGGAAGCTTCGAGTGGTTATTGAGGAGTGCCCATATGAGGGTATGAATTATTGTGGGGACCCCAAGATGCCCTGACCTTCAGGCCAGGCATGGGGACCACCTGGTATGTATGTGTGATGTTTTTGTGTTCATATTTATACATAGATTAGTTTAGCTAGTTGATAGTTGTATGACTATATGCATAGAATGATGGTGTCTTTATTTGCATATGTAGATATTGGACCGTGCTCGCCACCAGGGTATTAGAGGCAGGTGGTTGCGATTGCAGCAATAGTGGTCCCTGTGGGGAACCCTCGCAGGTGAAGGCAAGAGGTGGACAATTTTTTTCCATATTTGGAGAGGCTTGCTGATGGGATCTCTGATGATAGATGGAAGCATTTGAACAATGAGCTGATTGCTACCATTCACAATTTTCCTCCAGAGTGGACCTTTGTGATGAGGAGGATGGTCGTGGCCTACGATTACCTTCATCAAGCGACAAGAGCTGATCTTCCTGCAGAGGATGAGTCTTCTAAGGAAGATGATGATACTGAGCCAAAAGACGAGTCTGGGTCAGATTAGTAGCCAGTGGGGTTTCCCCTAGTGCGTTGGTGCACTTAGGAGTTTTTGCATTGCTATGTATATTCAACTGAGAAAGCATATGTGGCTTCTCGTTTTGTACTGGACATATTTTGGACGTGAGATTTATATACCTATATATTTTTTACGCATGTGGATGCGATTTTTATGGTTTTATATGTGAGTCTTTTTATGATGATGTGAAATGCAATGCCTAGATGATGTATTTTTACACTTGTGTGTGTGTTTTATATATGGTTATGCATGATGTTGTGTTTGTATGTTTCCTATATGCGATTATAAATGTGCCAATTTAGAATATCATTATCCATTTGATCTGCTACACTATTGAGGTTTCTAGGAACATGTGTGAATGTAATGGATTCAAATGTTCTAACCATCTGTTTAGTGCGCAGGAATTTTCTAAAGAGGCAGGGATGATGTACCCGGTAGTAGTTGTTAAACTAGGAGACAAGTAGTTGGGAGTCTAAGAAGACATCGAGATGGAAAACACCTAACTGGAGAGTGGTGGCCAAGAGGCCATTGACACCATCATATTTATCCTAGTTTTTGGTCGCACTTCCCACGCATATTCCAACGATATGGATTTACTGGTGTGACTGGGAGTAGATGACCCATGCAGCTGAGGTGAGGTTTGGAGACCATCTACTCGCTCCATCAGCAAATCCAATGTACCGATCCGAGGTAGGATCCATATGGAGCAATGAGGGGAAACAATACATAAGACTCACTTTAAAAAAATGTGTAAAACAAAAAGGGACAAGACTATATTACAAGTTGAACTAGCGTCACTTAAAGAGGTGACGTTAAAGGGAAAGTGGTTTGGAATTTCAGGGGATCAGCGGTCATTCCTTTGTATGACACGATGAACTCTAGGAGACGGCCCATTGGGACATTGAAAACACACTTGAAAGGGTTCAAGTGGATTTTGTACTTGGGACATCACAGGAAGGATTTTCGCAAGTCATCTATGTGTTGTGCTTGCTTTTGTGACCGCGTAATGAGGTTGTCAGATAGACCAACATGATGTGGATGAGGTCGTGGAAACAATGTGTCATGGCACGCTGGAAGGTGTCTCCAGTGTTCTTTAGGACAAAGGGCATGCTCAATATGTGAATGTGCCCCATGGGGTTGTGAATGCAGTCTTGTAATGATCTTGTTTCCGAATTTGAATTTGGTTATATCTGGAAAATATGTCCATGAAGGAAAAGACCTCAGGTCCGACTCATGCATCGATAATCTTATCGATGAAGGGTGTTGGGAAGTTGTCTTTTACACATGCCCCATTTAGATCACAGAAGTCTGTGCAAACACAGATGGTACCCTATTTTTTATTCATAGGAACAGGATTAGAAACCCAAGTGATGTACGCAATGGCGTAAATAAATCCGGCTGTACATAGCTTCTCAATTTTGGCTTTGACCACGGCAACTTTGGAAGGATGGATGGGCCATGTGTCGATGTGGTGTTCCACAATGGATGGATCCAACCCAGGAATTTCAGTGTAAGACCAGGAAAGATGTCATAGAATTATTGGAAGAGAGATTTGTAGGCAGCGACTTCTTCCGGGGAGCAAGATGCCCCCAACATGATTTCTTCAACAACCTCAAGTTTGGTTGAGATGTTGATTTTGATGGTTGGTGAAATGTTGGCCATGTTCCCTTATTCGAAGGCATCTGGTGCCGGAATTGGATTTTTGAACCAGTCGACTTTCCCATGGATGAAATATTTGGTTTCCACATAAAACTTGTCAGACTACGACACAAGTTCTTCACGGAGGAAGAACAAGTGATGGTGCATGTCGTCCCATGGATATTCCGGTGTGGTTAAGGCTTCAAGTATCTCCTCATCGTTGCAAAAGAAATGAAGAGACAATTTTGATGGACTGTCGATGATGGTGGAGACAAGAGGATCTATAGAACTGGACATCATGTAAATGGACATGTTGTTTGAAGAAGGAGGTGGAGGGTGAACTTCTTCGATCAGATTGATCTTAGATTCAAGGGAATGTTCTCGAAGGTTGGATAGAGCTATTCAAAATGCGTACAAGTCTTGGAAGTGGTGAGAATAGTGTCCATACAATCCGCAAAGGGTGCAAGCATGGTTTGTTCTCAATGATTTGTTTCTCACTATTGGCTTTCTTGGGAGTTCAACCACAGGGAGATTTTTCATTATATCCATGGCATCCAAATGCATGTGGATTATGGGAATATTAGGGTAGCTTTGAGTTGGATGGCCTTGTTCTTCGCAGACGGCGCAAGGCGGGATCTGTCGAGGTTCAGTGATAGATTTCGCATTTTCCCCCCTGGCCCTTTTTGGATTGGGTGGTTCGGGTGTGGGTGTGGTGGTTGGTTTGGAGTTTGGACATGGGTCCACTGCCAATCACCAAGCCAGAAAATGGATCCGGGTTTGCACCAGACATGGGGCTAGATGGTGTAGTATGCAGGTCTAGATTAGATTGGTATGATTCTGAGTCTGAATTAGAGGCTGTGTGGCCTTTTGATGGTGTAGAGGGTCATCAAGAATGGTCTTGATGGTGTTGGTTCAAGGACCCGAACTGTGGTGGATCGCCTCTTAAGTGCGAGGAAGAACGTGGGGGATCAATTGTGTCTGATTTGTATGCCAAGTGGTGAAATATGGTAATGGATTTTGGACCCTAGTTGTAATTGCTTCCTATTGGATTTAGGTGGTTAGTCGGCCACCAAGACTGCCATAAGATAGCACTTGGATCTTTCCTCACGAGAGTGCTAGTGAATCAGTGGGGGTCCTTTCTCGTTTCACTTGGCAATTCCTCTCAACGGCCAGCTACTTTGGGGTTCTCGTGGTACTC
Organism: Pseudotsuga menziesii; assembly: GCA_001517045.1. NCBI lineage: Eukaryota > Viridiplantae > Streptophyta > Pinopsida > Pinales > Pinaceae > Pseudotsuga > Pseudotsuga menziesii. Next base: position 307,353 of record LPNX010347115.1, read on the forward strand.
CTGACAATGAGTTTCTGGGCTGAGCCCAAGTACTTCCCATAGTTAAGGCAGTTAGGGAATTATGTCCTTGAATATTGCAAATTGTTGAATTAGTGTAAATTATAAATTTTAAAGGCTAGCTCAGCGTCATGAACTAAGTTTGGTTTGTTTTTATGTGGTATGGTTTGTTTGTATGTCTTTTATCTTTCTATGGCATTTAGTGGCTTCTTGTATGGTTTATGAATAGTCTGTAGAGATAGTATTGTAGAACCTATAATGTGAATAAATTGTTCAACATAACAGTAAATTGTAAACAGAAACTTGAATGTATGCCATACCTGAATCTGAATCTAAACTTGACTAGGTGACTACCTTACACTTGTATTTCTCTTCAACCAGAAAAGAGTGTTGGGATCTCAACACAATGGGACTAAGCCCATCCATAGATACTCAGGTCACTCTCCAGATGCAAGGTCAATCAACAGGGAGGATGAAAACACCGTGAAACCCCCATCGGTCTCCACCCCCTCTACCTTCCAGCTCACCTGTTTTTAGTGGTTTAGAAAAATGACAGGTGAAGTGCCTATTACTATACAAGCTTCACCCTTCGTCTTATCCCAGAATACCCTGAAGGGTGATGACTAGGTAGAGGAGGAAGGGCTACGCAAGATGTTAATTTCAACTTAACAATTGAAACCTACAGTAATTTTTTGATTCAAGCTTTAAACAAATTCATTAACCAATTAACTATTTAATAATCATTGATTAACACATGTTGTAATAAACTAAATAGATACTGAAAGGAAATAGACATAGATATGATGGACAGAGGCGGCTGAGCTGCACTGACAATCCCTAATATTTAAAAATCCGAATCTGAGAGGCAGATCGCTCTTTTCAAGGAAAATGTGGCGAGGGGGTCGCCAAATTTTCCCCAAAATAGGCAAGGGGGTTGCTCAGAAATTGCAGACAAAAGTGATCTGGATTCTGGGATGAAGTCGCACCTTTTGGACTTGAATGAAAAACCTGGTCGCACCTTTCAGGCCTGAATGAGCGACCTGGTCGCACCTTTCAGCTCGATAAGAGCGACCTGCTTTGAAAGATGAAAATTGATTGAACCTGATCCAGATATGGCCGACAGTAACCTCTACTATGGCCAAATGGGCTCGGTTTGGCCTTGAGGAGGCTCAGCAGTAACTAAAAATGAAGGAAAAGATAGATCTAATCTAGATTTGAAAGAAAACTAAACTAGGGCAAATAAAACTAAAATGCAGAAATAAAACCCAGAGATCCTGTGGGATCGACCTGGTATGGTCGCCAAATATGTAGTAGGGATTTATCCCTTACTACAGGTAGGAAAAACTCCCTTCCATCTATAGGATGGAAGGGTAGGGTTCCTGTGAGAATGGAAGAAAAAAAAAATAGAAAACGAAATCGAAAACCCCTCTGCACACAAGGTTATGGCTAAGCTCTACAACCTTGCATCAAACTATTAGAAAACAAGAGAACTTGCAAGAAATCAATGGAAACCTATAAGAAAATGTTAAGCAATAATCCTGCAAAAAACTAATGTTAGAAAACTACAATGTAAATAAGCAAAAACATGAAAATACAAGTATACCTTCTCTGGTTGGAATGGGCCACCATGCCCTAGTTTGGGAGAGTACCTCTCTTAGGAATGGGGAGCTATGGCTCAATGGAGAAATGGAGGAGAGGGAGGGTGAATGTCTTGAGAGGAAAATGGTCTCAAGACACTCACATGGGCAGTGTAACGATAGGGAGATGAGAAGTGATTTGAGAGTGACCCCCACCACCCCTCTATTTATACCTTTTCTCAATATTTTTAGGGTTTTAAGCCCCTGGTTGGGGCCTTAGCCCCTTTTTTGGGATTTTATCCCCTTTTGCTCAATCTTTAGCTCTTTTGGGGGTTTTAAGCTCCTTTGAGGGGTTTTAGCCCCTTTTTACAGGCTTTAGCCCCTATGAGAGCTATTTTGGCTCTTTTTAGGGGTTTTTAAGCCCTTTTTCATATTTTTAAGCCTTATTGAGGGCGTGTGGGTCAAATGGGGTCAAATGAGGGTCATATGTAGATGTATTTAGGTGGTGTAGGTCATGTAGAGCTCATTGTGGAATTTTTTGGGTTAACAACATGCTTCCATGGTGGTTTTTTGTGGCTAGACCAGTCGATCACAGTCACCATTGCACTCATTTCAGATATCATAGGGATGCCCAAGGAGGGGCCCGACCCATAATAGTATTTTCATGGGAAGGACAATGAGAAGAAGTTGGTAGAAAAAATGAAGAGATGGTATAACTTGCAGCACGACAGGCGGGCATATGTCATCGACATCATAAATGACCAAGTTTTTTACATCGTAACACAGATTCTTTTCAATAAGATAGTCAGAAAGAATTGACCCAACTAGTGCACTTCAGGGGTCATTACATGCGCTGAGCAGTGCGCACAGGGGATGAAAATGAACTAGTCTTTATTTTTAATAAACCAGTTGATGGATGATACACTAGTAGTACAAGTGGGGCAGCGACCATTCACTTACAGCCAGCTGCTTATTATAATTGTGGTTGTTTCTTGGATGGAGGTTGAATATTATCAGGGTATGGCCGTCGAAGATACCAAGTTTTGTAAGGGAGCGTGCTACCATAACCTATTTTATGTGAAGGAAACTTAGTGACTCAAGGACTGCACAATTCAATTCTAGATATATTGGGAGGCAATGCAGGATGGAGCTATGAAGGTTTTACAACTATCAGAGGAGGAAGTGATGAAATTCCAATGCATTGTTTGGTTTGTGATTGGGTTGCACACCATTCATGTGTAGGAAAAAATATACCCAGATAAGCATTGGTTGCTGGAAAAATACAATATTTCTAATGTTGAGTTGGAGTCCATTGTCGATGACTAGCCCATGGACTGGCGCGAACCTGTCAGCGTTGAGGAATTATCAACAAGTCCACCAACTGATGCACCAGTGGATCCTCTTCCAGACCCGCAGAGTGACCATGACTCATATGAAGTGTCAACATGGACCCCAACCGATTGAGAAGTGGATCAGATATTCAAGGAGTCCTGCATGAAGAAACAACAGGACCAAGGTGTGACCAATAGCATAACACCAGTGACTGAAGAAAAATTGAACAATATCATTGCAGCGATTACAACAACAACTAATGTGACGGGAGAACAAATGAAGAAGTAGGCGACCGACAGATTTGGTGATGTAAAATCTTGCCTTGATTCATTAATTGATTCAGTATTAAATGGGGTATCGGAAGCAACCAATTTACAGAAGGTTTGTTCAATAAGCACCGGGAAACAAATTAGGAATATTCAAATTCTACCACATGCGATCGATACCAACAATGAGGAAATCAATGCCTCACTTCAACAATTCCATGATTTTTCACTAGACATCAATGAACTGTCGACCCAAACATCGGTGCAGTTGTATAGGGTTTCCAATTAGAAGTTGATGGATAGGGAGCACATTATTGGAAACCACCTTTTGAGGTCACAGGAGAAAGATGCTAAAGCACAAAAGGAGATCGAGGAACTTAAAAAGGAGCAAGATCAACTAACAATGGAGAAAGAGAAACTTTGGGACAACAAGGTGCGCTTAAAGAAGACATTTTCGGTTGCTTGTTAACAAGTGCCAGAAAACACTGAGGACATGGACATGGATGAAAAAGCAGAGTGGATTGGGGTCGTAATTGCATATTTGAAGCGCGACAACAAATATCTACATGCCTTGGTAAATCCAGGAACCCCACCGGTGAAAGCTGCAGAAAGGAAAACCACCATTAAGGACTTAGCAACATAGCTTGATGAACTGGAGCAAGAAGAAAAGCGAGTCACCGACACGACTACACAATTTTGGGGCAGTGTAGTCCAAGATGCTGTCGGGAAAAATATGCACTATTTAATTCAACACTTAATTGTCAACCCGGGAAGGGGGCTTGTGAGATGCAATCACTATATGTTCATAATTGAAGGCTTGAACTAGCCTAAGCTAACTAAATATGCAGAGGCACTAACATGCAACTATATGATTTAAATCTACATGCATGGCTATCATGAGTTAAATGCAAAAATTTAATCTATCTATGAAAACAGGAAATTAATTAAGAACTTGAAAAGTAACTATAAATTCAAATCCAATCTAATCTTATATTAATCTATTCTATAAAGGCAGGAAACAGATTAATAAGTCTAATGTTATGTTAATATATTCTATGAAATGAAATTGCAACAATTAATCTAGGAAAGCGGTCACTTGGTCCAAAAGCAATCTAATGTAATGAAAGTAAATTTAACTATTCAAAACAGGCAAAAAATAAACTAAACTATTTCATGAATGCATGAACTATATGCTTATGCAAGGATGAGAATTAACCATACGATTAACTATGAAAGCAAATACTGAAATTAATTACGAAAGAAAATATGAAATTAATTATTATAAAACAGGAAATTATGCTATAAGTGAAAAGAACAATCAATCTATCTATTCTATGAGCCAAACTATTCTATATTATCAAAAGAGAAAACTAACCAATTATCCTACTCTAGTTATCAAACTTTATGCAATCGTATAAAGCAGATTGAAACACTAACATACGAACCAACTGTAAACAAATACTTTGTGAGGAATCATAAACTAATGTAAGCAAACTAATTTAACAAATCTAGCCTAATCAACAACTAATCTATGAATTTAAAAAGTAAACTTATATTAAACTAAGCTATGCGAACTTTCAAGATGAAACTTAGAAATACTGAAAACTAATGCATCTAATATGAAAGGGAAAATGAAAACAATCTAAACCAAACCCTATTCCTAATGCTCAAAATCTATCATGCAAAATTTATTAATTTATACAAGCATAAAATTAAATTAAAATTAAAAAAATAAATAAAGGAAACTAAACTAAGCCCAAGATAAAATAAATTAGATTGGTGCAAATAAATAGGATCCACACTAAAAATAAAAATAAACTAAACTAAAAGAATTTCATAAACTAAACTAAAATGAAACTAAACAAAATAGTGGAAATAAACTAGATTAATTAAAAATAACCTAAAATAAATTTATCATAAAATAACCCTCTATTGAAAATTCACGCTACCATTCATTCAACAATGCATTAAGCAATTCAATAATAAAATATGAATGATGTATACAAAAATGCAAAGTAAATACAAAATACATCTAAGAATTCTAGAATATAAATTAAAGTTTTAGAAGATGAAACTTACAAAATACATATTAAATACAAAATATAGTACAGGTATATAAATTCCCAAATATACAAAACTAAACATGAAATAAATTCAATTATAAACACTTTAACCTATATTAAAAACAATTATAAACCAATTTGAATTACTTTATTAATACGATACAAAATTAACATATAAAAGAAGAAAACATTTATACTCATTTATATTCTAAATTTTATCATAATTAAAACTGAAACAATTAATCTTATGCATTAATATAAAACTGAATATGAAATGCTAAAGATGGATTCAAATCCACACTAACTACAAAACACAATAAAATGATGGAAAATTAACCTATACCATAGCTAATTATTTCTACACAAAACGTAATATTAAAAATTCTAGAAATGAATGAAAATTCTGTAAAATTCTATCTAAATTCGAAGTAAAGGCTAGAAGACATACTGGATGAAGGCACAAATAGAAGGCTGAAAAACAGTCCGCATAGAGGGATGAATAGACAGGCTAAAAAATAATCTAAATAGAGGGAAGAATGGTTGGTTGTATGGAAAATTGCATAAAAACTCGGGAAAATTATAGTTTATCAACAACAAAAATCATTTACAGGAAAACTAAAAAAATGTACATAAAAACAAAATTACTTATCTTGCAAAAACGAAAGATAAATGTTGAATATGTACAAATGGAACCTTCGGTTGTTGAGGGGCCATTCTCAACAATCAGAGGCTAGTCTACGTCAATGAATTACTTCACAGAAGATTGAAACATGCATACACAGCTAAATATAGAGTTTTATTAAATCTGAGCATAATTTTACAAAGTCTATTCGCCGACGACTAGCTACTCCAGCTCTCAGGAAGAGGCTGGTATATATAGCGTATACAAGAGATGAGCAAGTCGACCCTTTAGTGGTCGACTCCTCTCTAAATTTAGTAAATCATAAAAGCTATTGAATTGATCACAGCCAACGCATAGTCTGGTTCTTCCTTTAGCACGATTCTATTTTTTTCAGCATGAGCATTGGCATGATATGGTATACCTACTCCACTTTTTGCGTGGACAGATCTCCCCCTTTTGCGTGATGTGGCATCAGTCCCTTCTTCAGCGTGGTTGATGGTGATGTGTTTGAGCAGAAGAGAGCACACGATGATAAATCTCTAGAACAAGATCTCCTTGATCAACATGAACATGTGGACTGGTGACATTGTGAAGAGCTAGGGCAGTGACACAGTAGGTCTTCTAGAACGGAGGCCATTCATCATTTAAATGCATGGGCTAGCGATGTGGTGGCAATCCTCCAAACGTGTGAATGGTTGTTGTGGTGGTGAGCAAGGAGATTTTAGGGTGATTCATGTTTTAAATGCCTGAAATTAATTCTCAGTAGCGCGGAGTACAATGGGTGATCTGGATGAAGAGCTGAATGGCTAGCTAAACATGCTCATAATTTAATTGCTGGGTGCCAAGTTTAAATAATGGTTGGTTTTATTGGCTGCACCACCATCCATTTCATGACTATGCGAAAGCTCTATTATGCCACTCCATTTTTTCATAGCAAAAGTTCATTCTTTACAGCCTAAAAATATTATTTATGGCAAGTTATGATATGTCTCATTTCCCAAATCATATACTCCATGTCCTCCTTCATGCAAATCGCATACTTCATTATACCTGCATAAAGCCAAAACACAATTTAAATAGAATAAAAAACACGTCATCCTCTATATGCATAACAAGTTAAAATTCTTAAATAGTTTTCATACTATATTTTGAACAATCATAAAGTTTAAATCATAATACTTATGAGTGCCTTTTTAAAACAAGTGGAATAAGCAACAAAGTTGCTTAGTACCTGCCTCCTAAGAAGAGATTGAAAATATATAGCAATAGGATAATTTTGCTATAAAAATATATGATAAAACAAATATAATTACAATTTGAAAGAAATTAAAACAAAAATGAATTAAAAAATGTCCATTTAAATACGATATAGGTTATTGCAATGTAGCATAAAACAAGCATATTCAAGCTTCCTTACATACTTCTAGTAATATTCTTGACCTATGTTATAAAAATATGCAAGTTTCTTTATAGACTAGCATAAATAGGAAATGAGAAATAATAGACTATAAGACTATAATAGCTTATAATATAATTTGGAAATTTTATAATATAAATTATTGAATTTATTAACTATTACAAAATTAATATATAGTTTATTCATTATTAATTAACAATGTTATATAGTTTATTAATTTTATAATATAAATTATTGAATTTATTAACTATTACAAATTTAATATATAGTTTATTCATTTTTAATTAACAATGTTATATAGTTTATTAATTATTGACTAATAATATTAATTTAATATTTTCTTAGATCTAAATTATTAATTATATTTAGAGCTGTGTACATTAATAGCTGTGTACATCAATAACAAAAAATCAAGTTGACACAAGGCAACAACTTTCCAACTTTCCAAAATGCGTTTTCAAGCCGGCTGCGGCGGCATTAATTTAACAAATAAACAATGAATTGAATAATATTTCCTATAATAAAAATTGATAAAACATTTCGGGAGTACCAGGTGCAGAGTTATATATCCAATTCTTAACATTTGAGGCATGCTTCTGAATGCACAAATATCCTTCGCCTACCAATCTGACCAACCATTTTTCTTCACCTTCATCCTCTTAATCTGTGTATTCACCAATGACTCGTCTTCAGAAACTCGTTTCCTCCTCCCTCGCCTCTCCGTGTGCAGCTGCAACACCCAACAACAATTATAATTACGATGTGTTTGTAGTTCAGTACGGGCCGGATGTGAGAAAAACACTGGCCAGCCATCTGCACCGTCGACTTCTTTTGGATGGATTCCGAGTCTGTTTGAATGACCAGGAAATGCACCAGAGAGACACCTTGAATTCTCAAATAAAAAGAGCTATTGCAACAGTCTCTGTTCATATAGCCATTTTTTATCCAAGATTTGCTGAATCGAAATGGTGCTTGGAAGAGCTCGTGCTGATGTTAGAATCTGGAACAACCATTATTCTTGTTTATTACCATGTCAAGCCCTCTGATCTACATATCAGGATGGGGAACGGCGAAGATGGAGTGTATGGTCGAGCCCTTCTCGATCTAGTAAATAATTTGAGAAATGAGTCCAACTCTTATACAGTTTGGAGGGAGGCTCTTTCGTGCGTTGCAGATATAAGTGGCCTGGAGCTGGAGTCATGTAATGGGTTAGAATTCTAACTATCACTGTCCGTATTATGTTGTTCATAAGTAGAATTTCAAGACTCATGTTTAGTTTGTTTTGATTTGAATGAGCAGGGACGAAGGCGAGCTCGTGGATTTGGTAGTGCATCTGGTGGAGGAAAAGGTTATAGAAACACAATTGTTGGCCTCATATCCAATCGGTTTGGATGAAAAGCTATAAGATTTTGAAAACACAGTGTTATTACAGAAGCAGCAAGGCATGCAGACCGCGATTGTGGGGATTGTGGGTTCTACTGGAGTAGGGAAGACGACCGTCGCAATGGAATTATTTAAACGCAAGCGGTCACATTTCAGTCGGTCCTGTTTTCTTTCTGATGTGAAAGAAGCTGCAGGTAGGAACACTTTACATTTCTTGCAGAGCCAGCTCTTAAAGGTCTTGACTTCTTCGGATCGTGTAATAATTGACGTACCTCACAGGAAAAGGAAGCTTTCAATATATCTCAACGATTCTCGGACTCTGATTATTTTCGATGATGTAGATCATGTAGATCAAGTGGATGCATTCTTTTCACTACAGAACGATGTCCTTTGTTCTGGTAGCATAATTTTAGTTACATCTAGAAGTAAGGACCTTCTTAAAACGTTAGGGATAGAAGTGTCATCCATTTACAATCTGACAGGGCTCGATCCCAATCTTTGTCTCCGTCCATTTTCGAAAGGTTTGATAATTATTATCATCACGTGACGCAGAAGGCCGCTTGGTCTTATGCAACAGCGGATTCTTCACTGTCAGCCGAGGGAAAAGCCAAAAAAAAAGATCAAGCTCATGACCTAATTACACCGACAACTAGTAATGGAGAAGAACAAACCAGTGGCCGATTTGGCTTTGAGGTTTTCTTCCCTCGCCAAACTTTATCGTCGTCTCCGCCGAAGGGTACTGTACATGTTAAAACTCCCAGAACAGCTATAACAGATGGCAATGGGATATAATTTTTATTTTTTTAATTTTATTATTATGATTTCATGTTTCCACATGTCAACTCAAATCCAGATACCAAATTCCAAAGTTTACATCATCTTCTATCCACCAATAAGCTGTTTACAAAATAGTTTTTTAACAAAATTATAAAAAAAAATTTACAAATCCCTAAGTTATACTTTGCAAAACAGATTTTAATTTTTTATACCTTCCTCAAAAGAGACCAACTAATACAAAGTCAAAGAGTTTGACTTGCAATCGATTACAATATACCTGCTAAGGCAGGTATAAAAACATTCTTTATTAAAAAGAGTACGAAATAATAATAATCCCCTTTTTAATGTTTTATATTTTTATTTGTTTAAAATTTAAATGCCGTGAAGTGCTTTTTAAAAAACATTATTTATTATGAAATAATAAAATCATTTTTAATGTTTTATATTTTTATTTGTTTATTTTCCTTTTAATTTTTTATATTTTATTTGTTTATTTATTTTCTTAAAATTTAAATGTTTGTCAAAAGCTCATTATTAACTTAAGGTTTTTGATATGTAGGTATTCATGGGACCAGCGGGGAATAGAAGGCGAGGATAAAACAAACCAAGAACCTAATAAGAAACATGCCATTAAACCTAGTGCGAAACTTAGGACCGAAAGAAGGGGCTGAATGGAGTACCAAAATGCACACTAAATGCAATAACACATCAAAAATGATGAATTAAGATTCTTTTACATTTATAAGTTATAATTGATGAAAACATAGTAAAATATAGACAAATTAAAGATAGATGTATTCGATTTCGGTAAATAGGCCAGGAAATTAATGTAAATAAAGCCATTATAAAAGACAATTTCGAGGTCCATCAAATGCGCAGCTGGAGAAACTTACAACATTGCTATAGGAAGCCGAAGGACAATTGGCCACACTAAGGACATCTCTTAAAGCAATTCCACTAGTTGTTTAGATCACAAAGGCAACAAAACTGAAGGATTTACAACAACGCATTGCCAAGTCTAATGAGCGTCAACAGCAATGCACCACTCAGTTGGACGAGTTCCAAGATGTTGGAGTGTAGATTTCACTAAAGGAAGTTTCAGTGCTACAGGAAGTTCAATATGGCTGAAGAGATGTCACTGCAAATATTTTCAAGCACACGTTGGAGTGCAAAGTGACAGAAAAATGGGAAATTATTGAGAAGATCAAGGAGTAGGTCAAAGAGATCACCCAATAGTACAAGGACTTCAAGGTTAAGATCAATAGTTACACCATTTCCAGCTGATGTGGATCGAGGGAAAGCCACAAGATTGTGTTGGGGGGCTGTTGGAATGCATGTTTGAGGAAAGTTAGATGTGCAGCATCATGGATGCTCCGCAAAGTCAAAGATGTTGCGCAAGGTGGAAGATGGTGCGCAAGGAGGATTAACTATGTTTTATGTATTTTGGTCGTATTTTGTATATTTGGCCCACATTACATGGATTGTAGTCAATATTTTGTAGATTTTTTTCCAAGTATTTAGGAAGTTGAATTAAGTGGACCACCAATGTATAGGTGCAAGCCTATCAATAGATTTAGGATTGTAAGCAAGTCTTCTTAGCTTCTTGACTACTGCTTGGTTTCTGTTGGATTTGTTGGATATCTTTGGATCTGTTGATAATATGGTGATAAAGTGAAGAACTATTTTTGAGAACCTATATTTTGCTACAAAGTTCAATATTACATGACAGAGATTGGACATAAATAATGTGTGTTTTTTCATCTTCCGTTTTTTTTATTTTCCGCGATATAGATGTGAATGGATACTGGATTATGATGTGTATCTGTGAATGATGCGATGCTTTTATGTTATAAATGACGATATCTTGATAGATCTGTTTATGATTCGATGTCTCTCCTGCGGTCTAAGTACTTTAATATGATCCACTAAATATGGTTCTGTTAAGGTATAACCTGAATGTTTAGATCTGTTAAGTAATGTTGCGCTGAGTTGGAAGTAGATGCACAGTCCTCCTTCATACTACGGAAGCTTTGTTTCAACAGTTCTCCCTCAAACATCTTGGGTGAGACTTTATCTGCTCTAGAGGTGTTGTTGTATGGGGTAAAACCTTTCTGGGTTGGTGCTCATGGAGATCATTTTGTTTTGGGTGTCGACAGAGAGCGAACCCCCGTCGACGAGTTTGTGTCAACAGAAAGCGGGGCCACTGCCTATTACCCATGTATAGTGTGCGACGCTCACCTAGTAAATCCCTTTCCCATTGGACGAGGAGCGGTTCTCAAGTTATAGAGTCAAACAGGATGTTTCGAGAGGCTTCTTGAAGCTAGTCTTTGTGAAGCCTCATCCCTATGGTTTAGGACCACCTGGAGATCGAGATCCCTTATTGTAGGATCCTCCCTATACCTCTCCCATAAGATACTCAAGCTCTCTTATCCTCCCATGCCTTTATATACCAGCTTACCCCTCATGGGTAAGACGAGGAAGAATATGTTATTGCATAGAAACTCTGGCCAAATTTAGCCAAGACTAGTGAGTGGTTAGTAGGGAAGATTGAGGCTTTGAGGAAAGGTTTATATGAGAAGAGTTCTCAACACCAAGGCTTAGGTTGTATTGCTCTCTCTCTTCATGTTTTTATTACAAATGAAGGTTTCTTTCCCATAAAAATTTCTGTGTTTGATTAATCATTATGTTTATTGTTGAATTTCTTGGTCATTGACATTATATCATAGACTAGATTGTTACTTTGATTTGGTTTGTGTTTTTGTTGTGTATCTTGCAGGACATCCACGAAGATCCAAACCTCCAAAGACTAGCCTTGCAACCTGTGGAAGGTAATAAGAGTATTTTATTCAAGAAGTTTATGCATTCTTAGGGGAAAGTTATTTTATATTATAACTTCTTTGTTCTAGTACTGAGTGTTTCAGGCTAGGGAAACAACCTTTGTCCGCATTGGCTGCATATTTTTGGTAACAAAATTGGTGACTCTGTTGGGGAGAGTAGATCAGAATTCTTGGTTTTTTTTTGAACTTGCCTCTAACTTTAATTTCACTTTATCATTCAAATATGCTTGTGAATTAGCTAAATCTGGCTTGAAATTGTTAAATTTTCCTTTTTCTACCTCTAATACTTTGAAATCTCACTTTTGTATGTTGATTAGATCTAGTATTCAAGATTTAACATCTTTATTTTTTCTCCTTTGTGTATGAATTCAATATCCTTTTGTCCATCACACCTGGGTAGTCTAAAAATAGTGGCCACCACACCTTCCCTTAAGGAAGAAAGCGGTGCCACCACACATAGTTAGTGGACAGAGAGCAGTGCCACCACTCTATTGCTGTGGACAAAGAGCAGTGCTCTGAGAGTAACACTCTGTATTCATCTGTCATCCAGTGGTGCCAAGTAGGGTATTAATCCCTAAATGGATTTTGAGATTTGGCTTTCATATTTTTGTTTCTGAGTGTTCTTTCCCTCTGTTACTAATAATTGAAAACATTAGTCAAGATATGGAATGTATTTTTAGGCTTTATTTGTTCATAAAATTTCAAGAGTTAGTCTTGGTTTGGCCTTTGAGAATTCTTGGCTCTTTTTGGATTCGGTTTAAAAGAAGAAGTTGTCTTTGAAAAGTAATCATATATTCGGATCTTTGAGTCTTGTTGATCAACTGGAAAGGAAAGTAGTATTACTTTGATTCTCTTCATAAATTGTTAAAATATTGTTTTTATATTTGTTATTGAAAACTTGAGAGGAAATTCGCAATAAATCTAGGCATAGAAATGAACTATTGATCACTTGACTAGTCTCACCAGCTTTCAAGTATCTATGTTCTGATTGATTTCTGTATATTTTCTTCTCGACAAAAATACAAGTAGTTTTTTTTTTAATATTTTTTCATTTTGATGATTTGAAAGAGTTTGGTGTGATAATTAATGATAGTACCTTTCTTTTCAAAAGAGATCTAGTTCGTTTCCTTTTCAAAATTTGCATTGGATAGTCTTTGTATGCTTGCATTAAAAGTGGAATTATAGTTCAACATTATTTGGCTTGAGATTTATTTGTTTTCCAAACATGAGAATTGAACCTCTATCGCTTCTCTAAGTAGGGCATACCCGAAAAGTTGAAAGTGAAAAATTTGCATGAGCATATTGCATGGTTTTACATTTTTTGTACTCACCTCATGCATTCACCTAACCGTAAAGATAAAATTAAGCGCTAGTTTATGTTAAAATTTTTAGTAATTTGAGTGATAGGATAGATACGTGTTTCAACGTCGTAAAACATAGAAGCTATCATTATTTTCCTGCAATGCATCTTGGGGATCATGTGGTTATTCCATGTATTGATGGTATATCGAATGAACTTTCACATACCCTTGAGGTATATTGAAAGGTAATTCATGTACTCAGTGGTATATAGGAAGGCCCATTTTGAACGATTGCACATTAGACAACACTACTATGGATTTGAGCTCCCACTTACCTTGTGTATATTGGGAGACCCCTCTAGGAAACCCAGACCAATTGAGAAAATCCTTTTGGTCGTCCTCTTGGAGAAATACATTGAGAAAAACACTCGGGAATCTACTACGCATGTGTCATATAGGTATTCGGGTATTCAGGAAAGGGTATGGTCCCAATCTTCCTTGTTGCATTTTACTATTAGACCCTATGATATATCACGAGTTGTGACAACTTAACAATCCTAGTGAGGAATCGAATTTAATTATCCCCTCCTATAATTTAAGTTTTCTTTTGGCATTAGCTTGTGTAGATTAGCTTGTGTGTGATATATTCCTTTGATAAAACCTTAGAGTAATATTTTTCAACTAGCATGCTAGTTGAATTACTTGATAGCTGATCTCGCAGGTTGCAGGGTTTTCCACCTAAGTTTCATCTCGTTGCGGAAGGAATGGAAAGAGAAACCATGGACCAACAAACTATGACTAATTCCCATGTAGATGGAGTTCCAGTTGATGAATCCAGTGAAGATATTTCTTCCTTTTAAAATCCATCCACTCCGGTAATAGTTCAACAACCTTCTATGGAAGATTCAACTTTTTTGTTTTCAAATGGAGGGTCAACTTGGTGCACGTGATTGGGTCTTCACCCACCCATCAGATGACACCATGGCTGCAAAATTTGGCCCAACAACTCCTTTATGTGAGACTTATTTAGGACAAGATATCTATGAATATGGAACCGCCATTTTTCCTCATGTTACCCCCCAGGAACTAGACTTACTACGACTCAAGAAATCCTTGGACCACTTCAGGGAGCTCTTGAGAATTTGCGTAAAATGGGAGCTAAAATAAGGAGAAGGATTATTTCTCCTCTACTTCTCCCTAGAGAGTTATACTTCTTGACATAATGTGTTTTTCACCATCTCATATGGCTCCTAACTTAGGGTCACCATGTAGTAGGGCTTGCACCTTAGCTACAAGCAGGAACAAATCCCTTCCATCTATAGGACGGAAAGGTAGGGTTCCTATTGGTTGGAAGAGAACTTGCAAAACAAGGTTAGAGCTAAGCTATGGAAACCCTACAGGAAATGGTTAGAAAACAAAATATGGCTACAAGAAATCAAGGGAAAATCTACAGCAAACCATTAACAAACAAACCTGCAAACAAAATAAGTTAGAAAAATAGCATGAAAATGAAACAAAACAAAATTATACCTTCAATCTTGGTGGAAATGGGCTACCATGCCCTATCTTTGGAAGCACCTCTCTCTATGGGATGGAAGCTTGGCTTGTGGAGCAATGGAGAAGAGGGAGGGTGAATGGATTGAGAGGCAAAGGGTCTCAAGGTACTCACATGGGCAGCATAATGATAGGGAGAGAAGGAGTGTTTTGAGAGTGACCCCCACCCCTCTATTTATAGAGTTTTTCTAGAGATTTAGGGTTTTAAGCCTGTGGTTAGGTCTTTAGCCCCTTTTTTGGGCTTTTATCCCCTTTCACCCCATTCTTAGCTCCTTTGGGGGTTTTAAGCTCCTTTGAGGGGTTTTAGCCTCTTTTTAAAGGTCTTAGCCCATATGAGAGCTATATTGGATCTTTTTAGGGGTTTTTAAGCCCTTTTTCATATTTTTGAGCCTTTGCAAGGGTGTGGGGGTCAAATGAGGGCAGTGCATAAATGTATTTGGGTGGTGTAGATTATGTAAAGCTCATTGAGGGATTTTTTGGGTTAACAAATTGCCCCCTAATGTGTGAGGACAAGAGCTCATCGTATGGCCGATGGACATCATAGGATTTTCTGGGGAGAGGTGGTGCTTCCTGGGCTGGGGCATGGTGGCTTTTGGTTTTTGTATTAATATGGTTCCCATCAATGGGTGAGATACAAATAATGTGTGACATGTATATGGACGAGGTAGGAATCCCCATGCTTGTAACGATGCCAAAAGAATAATGTGATCTTATCTCTATAATACAACATCCGATCATGTACAACTGTTGTTATAGTAGTGGTTTCCTCAATGAGAGGCTGAATACAATAATGATCTAAAGAATTGCTACATTGGACCCATGGAATTATAATGGAATGCTATATACTCATGACTAATGGCCTGCTGAGTCTGGAATGGTACAAAATTGTAGGTACTTACTGACGGAGAGTTAGAGTCTCTGTGGTACAAATATGTTGCATCAATCATAAATCTATATAGAAGCACTACTGGGGCTTCTGAATGCCGTCTCCAACGCAACCCAGAAATCACAAGGGACATGAACCTATTGGGGTCCCTTACATAGGCTCATTAATCTACTAGATTCAGGAGACATCTGGGGTCTTCGACAAAATACTGCACGGACCAATACCCTGTACGAATCTCACTAGTGCGATGATGTTGTTGGAGTCAAGCACATGAGAAACAACCATCCCGAGAGGCACTAAGGACTCCTCTCAAGTGGTTCAAGGAACTCATCAATGAGGTTAATGAAACTAGGATACAGGGACCTTTGGGTCTATCCTCTGGAATGTGTGTGTTGTCATCGACAGAGGGAGGCCTGCAACTGGCCAAGGCAATGGTGTTTCCTTAACTAGAAGTGCAAGGAAGATAACCGAAAGATGTGGGACAATTTGAGGGTTGAACCACTAAATGGAGGGGTAGGTGGAACAGGGGTAGGGAGTCACGGGAGACTCAAACTTCCTTTGTTCAGAGTATGATGGCAGGGTGGACCAGGCAGCAAATGAAACTGACTCATGGGAAGGGAATCATAGCTACAATACCAGGAATGTAACTATATATGGGAAATGCTTGGGGGAGGTAGAAACTTTTGGTATTGATGAGATACAAGGAAGACACATCGCAGAGTACTCTGAACAAAGGAGACCCAAAGTGGGAATGCTGTTGAAATATTATACGTGGGGTGGATTCTAAAGACACCATTGTGGTAGGATCTCGTGGATTTTTAGCGATCCCAAGAAAGTAAATGCTTGATGGTGCTCTCAATTTTAGAGAGTCTAAAAGCATGAAGAAGACTCCAGTGGGGGATCTTTTTCATTGGTAGTCTCATGTTCCTGAAAAGGGATAAAAGTACAAATAGAAGAGCTAACCCATCCTTTAGGAGATGAGAGACTTCTTTACCATTGGTAATCCAATCAGGCCAAAAAAAATTAAACCTGTACTGACTGGATGGTCATTCAAATACTTTTACAAGCATGAGCAAAACCAAGTTTTCTTAGAAATCTTTTCTTGATGAGAAGGCTGGAAAAGAGCTTAACAACAACCCATGGTGATATTTTTTGTAAAGTTCATCCCCTCTGCCCAAGAAAGCATAAAAGGATGCAGAGGGGAACGGTCTTGGCTTGAATGTGGTGAGGTGGTCCTTTTCATTTGATGGTCTACCTAGTCTACAAAAGGAGATAAACAAGATGATTTAGATACCCTTTCCAATACTTTAACGAGCAGGAAATGAAACAGCTACGCTTGTCGATCTTTTCATTCTTTTAGGAGTCAGAAAATATCTTAAAAGAAACTCCAGTATGGTAAAGGATCTAGGGGGCACTGAGGGTGCCCCTATGTCAAGACAATGGACAGTGATCCAAAGGTCATCCATTCAGTATGGATAGAGTAGGTGGCTCTTGAACATACATGGGATAGATCGCGGCAAAGGAACGTGAATCGGTGCAGAAGAGGCACACAAACCGAGGTGGATGTTAGACAAAGGTCAGGAGAGTCGTGTGTGAGTTGTGGTGGACGAAATTGACTACATATGATGTGAGTGCAAGTCTGAAGGAATTTATATGCCAAATTCATTCAAAATAAATGATTCACCCTCCAGGTGGTGATCTGGAGACCTGCGTAAGGTGTGAACAGATTAGATAGTTAGATTTTAAAATAAAATGATGTGCCTTTCGGGGAGGTGGTCCGGGTTCCTGCATGAGTTGTGGTAGGAAAGTGTGATGCAAGCACAGTTTTGTGTTAGAATAATCAACCCATAGTTAGCTACCTTAGACATTAATCAATCCATTTTTTGTCTTATTTGCCTAGTTTCCATATTCCACCTTATGCAAGTTGTCCTCCACACATCCAAAGTGGTCAAACTTGCTAAATTTGAGTCATGGAGCACTTGGGAAACCACTTGGAATCAATCTGCTTTATTCCTAGCCTTCCTAGTGCATGTCTTCTTTTTCTACTTTATTGCTTCTTTTTCTGAGTTTTAAGGCAATTGGGAAAGTTTGACTAGGTGAAGTTAACTTGTTTTTTGTCCTCATCATCCTCGACTATTTTCTCCTATGAAAAGAATGTATGAGTTGTCCTTCCACCATCTATTAGCTTGCCTAATTTATTTTTCCAATTCATGAGCTCCTAGACAGATTTGGAAACTGCTTTATGCACGTATGGGGGATTTGCTTAGATTTAGTAAGCCTGCTTTTGACCAAATTCGAATGGAATCCTTATGCATTCGAATATCTCATGTAATTATTTATTATGGCAGCCTATTACTTCATAGGGTTGGCTATTGTACACTTATTCAATACAAATTAGTGTTCTGCTCCATATTCAGTCTCCTTTGTGAGTAATTTGCATGTGTAATTGGCAATTTTTGTGAGTGTAATTGTTCTAACACCTGGGTTCAATTTCCACATGGTATCAAAGCCTTTGTAGATTGATTTCTCTCCTTTCAATTTTTTATTACATGTTTGACATCATTGACTAGGAGCATTCTGCTAACTGAAGGGACAATTTCTGAGCTATGGATCAATCTCAGAAGATCATCTTGACTCCATTTAAATTATTTGAATGGAAAGCAGATATGGAGATACTATTGAGAGTGGAAGGAATCTATAGAGTTACTATGGAAATAGAAGCAGAGCCCAATGCAGCTACAGATAAAATTAAATGGCACAACAGGAGGGATGAGGCCTATGGTCTCCTGTGTCTGAGCATATCCAGAGACCTCCTTTTCCATCTTGATGGATTAACATCACCAAATGAAGTATGGGAGAAGCTTGTTGAGATTTTTGGTAAGACAGATGAGATGAGGGGACATCAAATTGAAAATGAATTTATCTCCCTAAGTCCCAATAGCTTTGAATCCCTACAACTCTATTTTTCCAAGTTCAAAGCCCTTGTTTTGCAGCTAAAACAATGTGGGATCGAAAAGAAGGATGAGCAACTGGTTTTGGTCATACTCTTGAAGCTTGGCCCTGACTATTCATTGTTTGTATCAACCTTTTATGCCACAAAGTTGACAGCTCAAGCCTGGAAAATGCCTAGCCTTGTATATTTCATCGAACCTCTCACACAAGAACAAGATAAACTCGTGATGATGGGCACCATCAAACCTTCCAAAGACCAAGCTCTGGTTGCTGGAGATTTGAGGGTGGATTCAAAAGGCAAGAAGAAAGCTAAGAAGCCACCTGAGCAAAAGAGAGAAAAGAACAAGTCTCCAGAGGAGCCTCAAGGTTCCTACAAGAACCCCCAGAAGAAGAAGAACAAAGGAGAAATGAGCAAGTACGCATACTGCAGTAAGGGAAATCATCCTGAAAGCTCCTGCATGAAGAAGAAAATTGACATGCTAACCTAACTCCTGGAGAAGAATGGCATCTCTCTTCCTGACAACAAAGAAGAGAGAAGGAGGATCAAATTCAGAAGACAGACAGAGAGTTCATGCATTGGTTGCTAGCACATCAAGATCACCTAGTTTCATCATTGATTCTGGAGCTTCAAGAAATATGGTTTCAACCAAGGAGGAATTCACCTCACTTTACATGTCAAAAGGTCCACCAATAGTACTAGGAGATAAATCTCTCACTGAAAGTTTGGGAAAAGGGAGGATTGATCTTGACCATGGTAAGTTCAGCAATGTATTGTATGTTCCAGGTCTTGACTCTAACCTCTTATCAGTGTATCAGATGACCCACACAGGGTCTCCAAAGAAGGTCATATTCTCCCTTGATGAAGTTGAGATCACAGAGATCTCAAGTGGTAAAGTCATTGCAAAAGGAGTTGCAAATCACACTTCGAAGGTATACATGTTCTCACACTTCCTACCCTAGTCAAGCCCCTCTTCTCTTCTGATTCATGCTAATGAAGCAAGCAAGATTTGGCATGAAATATTTGGCCACCTAAATTACAAGTATCTTTATGATCTTAGTGAAAAAGAAATGGTCATAGGGTTACCAAAGATTAAGTTTTACAAAGGAGTCTGTCAAGGTTGCATCTTAGGAAAACACCCAGAGCATAAATTTGAGAAAGCTAGTCATGAGAGAACCTCTGCACCTCTTGAGTTGATCCACAGTGATGTTGCTGGCCCTTTTCCTCATATGTCAATGAGTCAGGCCAAATATGCATTGACATTCATAAATGACTTTTCCAGGTATTGCTGGTTTTACTTCTTGAAACACAAGTCTGAAGTTTATGGCCTCTTCAAAGTCTTTAAGGATTTGGTTGAAAACCAGTTTGGGAGGAAACTCAAGGTCCTCAGATATGACAATGTTGGTGAGTATGTCAAGTCTAAGTTCATTAAATATTTTGTAGATGCAGGTATTCATATGCAACATTATATCCCTTACACACCACAACAAAATGGTGTTGCTGAGAGGAAGAATAGATCACTAAAAGAGATGGCAACATGCATGATGGAGGCTAAGACTTTGCCACCAAAGTTTTGGGCCGAAGCTATAAAATGTGCAGCCTATATAAAAAATAGGGTTCCTCATAAATATCTTTATGGTATGACTCATTTCGAATCATGGATTGGGCACAAGACAGATGTGACCCATTTCAGGATTTTTGGCTCAAGGGCTTGGGCTATAATTCCAACAGAAAAGAGGAAGGATTTGCAGCCCCAAAGCCAAGAGTGCTTGTTTGTTGGGTACTCTGAAGATTCAAAAGGGTACAAGCTGATTAATTTGAGCACAACCAAAGCCTTCATTGAAAGGAGTGTTCAGTTCCAAGAAGAGCCCCTAGCAGCAGTGGAAGTTGGGGAATCCTCTTCACCACCAGAACCACTGAATGTAAGTGAAGAGATAGTTGAACTTGTTGATTCTGATAGGTATAATAATGATGATTTAATTGCAGATCCTAACACTCCTACAAGACCAAAATGGGAAGAAAATACTATTCATGCAGCTGGAGAACTAGCTGGAAATCCTAATGATCCTAGGAGGACTAGATCTTAGTTTGAGAGTGCTTTGTGCATGAAAGATCCTATGTTTGATAAGAAATGCTATCTGATGGTTGAATCATACCCACAGACATACGATGATGTAGCAAATGATCCAAGATGGCAAACAGCCATGAAAGAAGAGTTCATCTCACTCCAAAAGAACAACACTTGGGAGCTGCTTGATCTTCCCCCAGGGAGGAAGCTAGTTCAGTGTAAGTGGGTTTACAAAACCAAATTTGCTGCTGATGTTTCACCTTTGAAATACAATGCCAGATTGGTATCCAAGGGCTACTCACAAGTACATGGCATAGACTACAATGAGGCCTTTGCACCAGTGGCAAAGATGGACCTGTTATCACCCAAAAAGGGTTCACTACCCCATTACATGGCTCATTTGTCCATTTTCCAACCATATTTCCATCTAAAACCCATAAAACCATGCAAAAAGCCTCCAAAAGGCTTAAAATGCCTCCAAAAGGCCATAAAACCCTCTTTTCCTCTAAAAATATCCAAAATTCCTCCAAAAAAGCAAAAATCTCCAAAAAGGAATAAAAAATATAAAATAATGAGGAAAAAGAGGAAAAAACCCTAAAAAGCTGAAACCCTAATCAGCAAACCCTAACCCTAAAACCGCATGGTTTTCAACTATAAATAAGTGATGGAGACCCCTTATTCAAAATCCACAATCACAAGTATCCTGCCTCTGCCAAAATTGCTCGTGAAACCATAGCTCACCATTGAAGCTACTTTCACCGTAAGAGCCCATTTTGGCCCATTTCCACCATTGGAGAAAGAGAAGAAGCAGCTCGAAGCTCGGAGCCACCGACATTGGACCAACGCAACGGACTTCACCAACCTCCACATTGGAGGTAACATCAATAAAGATCATTATTTACTATTTACTGCTTTTGTTTTATGTTATTTACTTTCTACTGTTTTTGCTTCATGAATGTTTAGATTAGCTTTTATTTCCATTTAGCACTTTTAATTCATATATCATTTGAACTGCTACTAAGGAATCCATTGTCCTTAGTAGGTACTCATTCATACAAGCTAGGGCTAAAACCCTAGCTACAGTTTTGGTGACTCCGCTGGCTTTTTTAGTCTTTTTATTTTCGGTTTTTTACTTTCGGCTGTCGCTTTTCGGCCGCCGCCGACCGCGACTTTCATCCTCATAACCGCGGTCTGACCACAGCTGTTAGCCAAAAAACCGCGATCTGAGCGCGACTGTTTCGTCCAAACCCGCGGTCCGACCGCCGCTGTTAGCCAAAAAATCGCGATCTGAACGCGACTGTTTCGTCCAAACCCGCGGTCCGACCGCCGCTGTTAGCCAAAAAATCGCGATCTGAACGCGACTGTTTCGTCCAAACCCGCGGTCCGACCGCCGCTGTCATCCAGAAAACCATGATCTGAGCGCGCCTGTTTCGTTAAAACCCGCGGCCTGATTGCTGCAAATTTTTTGTTGTATTTGACACCAGCCCCTTTGCTGCCATATTTCCTGCAGTCCTACAGCCTTTTCTGCACCATTATTCCTGTTATCTTTTTATAGCATTGTTTTAAAAAAAATTTAGCATTCTTTATTCCAATAATTTGGCATGATAAAAGTTCTTTAATTCAGCATTATTGATATTTACGAAGTCGCCCTGGCACTTCTTTTCTGGGTTTATAAACGTCACCAACACACACTCTGTCATCTAAATCAAGTGAGACCTAAAAAACTCCTTAACTCAACCAACATTTTAACCCCACTTGGGGAACATAAAAGAACTTTTGTAGTTAGGTAGGATCAAGGGGATAGGCTTCCAATAACACCCCTTGGTTATTTACACTTGAGACATAGCTGTTGTCCTTTAGGGAACCAAAATCCCCTAGTATTTTTTGACACGGTCACAACCAGATTATCAGAAAGCCTCTCCCTTAGGAGGGTTGAAGTCATGAGATTGGTTCCGGAGTTCTGAGTGGAATACCGAACTCCATTCAGTAATTGAAGGGCTACCTTTCACAATTCTCGGAATATCCCTGTATAGGGAATATTGCGGTTAAAGGACCAAGCGGCAGATTTACCTTTCTGGACGTGTCATGAACGGGGTATCTTAGTTGCCATTTTTTCTAGGATTTGACTACCCAGTGTCCCTCCCGGTAGGGGGATACTTTAGCCACTTGAATTTCCTCTTCATATTGTCTGACTTGGATTTCATCACCTTGCAGAGGATATGTCTAGTTGAGTCATAATACTACTAGTTAGGTATTTGCATGCTCCCTTACCTCCTTTTGGTTTAGTGAGTCCACCATTTTTCATTTTTCTAGGCAACCTGCTATTTTTTGGTATTCCAACCATTTCTGTTGATACTCCGCCTATTGTAGCACGCAGTTACAGTGGGTGTTTTGAGTTGTTTGTTGGCCTGAGCGCCCCATTTGTTGAGCTCTCCTTCTGCACACTCGGTTGCATTAGAGTTTTTTTGAGCTGTTTTGTAGTTAGTTCAACCCACATAGATTTGACCTCATTTTATCACCATTGCTTCCCTGAGACATTCTCGGCGCCTCCGAGGCGAGCCCCCACAGCATGGATCACTTGATACCACTTATCGTAGATCTCGAGCCTTGCCACTTGACTCCACTCGTCAGTGGCATAGGACTCCGTCACCAGACTCTGACGCCCCATATTTTACATCATACTCGGAGCCTGAATCCGAGAACACCCTTTACACCGTCGCTACTAGCCCCATGGCCGGCGTGAATCCCACTCCCTTAATGGGAGGGACCGTTGGTGGCACATCCACCACGACACCCAGTACCTCACCTACTTTGGGTATGCCCTCTACGGGGGCCCCCTCTACTGTCCCCCTCACAGTACCGATTCCCGCAGCAGGAATACCGGTCCCCACTCCATTAGTGACTCATACCATCTCTGGGGGTGCAGGTCCGTCCTATACCACCATAGTTCCCCCACTTGGGGGCAACCTCCCTCACATGACCCCTCCACTTGGGGGCATCGGCCCCAACTTGATCCAACCCACAACCGTGTCTCACCCTTCGTCGAGCTTGCCATACATGGCTAGCCTCAATATGCTTGACCTAGCCAGATTAACCAACGACCCCATCCGACACAACCCTGCGTGGCCTCACATTCCCACCAAGCTCCCATCTGACCTCCCTAAGTTCGAGGGAAAGGCAGGTGAGGACCCACAGAACCATATCATGTCCTTCCATCTATGGTGTTCCTCCAACTCCATAGTAGACGACTCTATTCGCCTCCGTTTATTACAGCGCACTTTCACTGGCTCTGCTGCCAAGTGGTATATCGAACAACCCCATGGAACCCATGCCACATTTACTTCCCTTGCCTCGACCTACCTGCAGTTCTTCCAGTTACCTGTCCGCTATGACGCAGGCGTTGAGATCCTACTATCATGCAGACAAAACATGACTACCCACATCACAGACCACATTCATGAATGGCGTCGACGCCGCAGTCTATGCAAGATCAAGTTAGACGACCGAATCTTCCTAGACTGGTTCCTCAAATCCCTCCTTCCTATCATTGCTAAGGATGTGGCATCCGAAAGACCCCAGTCTGAAGAAGAGGCTATCCTTAAATCCCAACAGTTCGATCTCATTTACTCCCAGTCGGGTTACCTTTATACTATCATACCTGACGCCCCTCGCGGAGATTCCTCCCAGCACGATGAGCCGGGGGCATCCCACGCTGCCGACGGCATCATTGGCCGTGTCTCTTCGCAGCCTCAAACATTTTCCATAGCCCGTCCTACCCCTGGCCCTGACCCTTCACAGGCTACCTCACAGTCTAGAGCAAACAACCCGTATGCTCCCATGACACATCACCACCATATCCATGGACCCTCATGTGCACCACAGTGTTTCGGTCATATGAATCCCGCTTACTCCCCCCCGGTCGCACCTTATCCCTACTATCACCAGCAGGCTGCACCAGCTCCTGCACCGTCACAAGCCCAGTTCACTTATTACCTGCCACAGGCAGCCCATGCGGCAAACCCACAACCCGCTCCACAGCACTACCAGCAACCCCCTCAGGTTGCTACACCTGCGCAGCCTCCACCTACATATCATCCACCGCATCCTGCTCCAGCCCCTACGCAACCTCAGAATCCACCTGCTGTTCAAGGGCAAGTTTACGCTCAACAAAACCCGCAGCAAAACCAGAACAACCAACGTAACTAGGGCCAACAAAACTGCAGCAGGAGCCAGAATTTGCGAACCAATTTCCCTTGTTCTGTTTGCGGGGTCTATGGCCACTACACACATTTTTGTCCACATATGGAGCGAGTCCGGCAACTTTTGGCTGCGGATGTACACCTCCCAGGGCAGATGGCTCCTCAAGCACCGCCCAACCCGCCACAACCTCAACAGCCACCTTTGGTGCTGCAAAACCCCTTACCAACCCAAGGCGTAGTGAACACTCAACCGTTGGCTCCCCCTCAAGCCAACGCGACAACCCAACACCAAATCACTTACGCTGCTCCTGATCAACCTGTGCTTGACTCAGGTACCCACCACTTGTTGATGATGTCCTGCGATGAGGTCAACCTCCAAACCCAACGGAACCAATATGGCTCCACCTCTGAAGCCATATATACCCTGTCCCATAATACGTGAACTCCTACTAATCAACCGCCCTTGTTTCCTAAACCCCCTTTGGTACCTAGTCACATTGGGGCTACACCCATCCATACCATTCCTTTCCTCTTCCCTCCCTCAGGAGTGGTTAGCACCCCAGTCATGGCTCCCCTCAGCCTTCCTGGGTTAACCTTAGGATTACCCGTTTGGTATCTTTCGCCTCCCGTTCCCCCGCCGACACCAAATGTCGTCCTGCAACCGGTGCAACCCATTGTCACTACTAGTCAACCACCTCTCGGTGTCACTACCCTGTTGTCCTCAACGAACCTCCCCCCTCTTCTTACCAAACCCACTGGGGGCAGAGGCCCCCAACCTTACACTACTGTCCCACCTCCTAAGACAGTAAAAAACCCCACTGTGTTTCGTGCTCCTTCCAAATGCGCGCTGTGCGACGAACTGGGCCATGCGACTCACCTATGTCCTCACTTACCGGCTTTACAGGAATACATGCAAACGCTTGACGACGACCCCACTATCCCGGTTGTCCATCTAGACTCAACCCCTAAGCCTCGCGACAAATCCCTGCGCACTAACCACTCCTGTGCCATATGCGGTGTTTACGGGCATTACACCGTTCACTGTCCCGATCTCCCCGAGTAAAAAGCAGCTCTCTTTGAGATGAACAATCTAGATCTTGAGACGGCACCACTCACCATTGAGGAAATCCACTCCTCGGTCTCTTCCTCTTCCGAAGAGATTAATACCATTTATATGATTTCTTCCGCCCCTACTCCCTCGTCAACCGATTTGACGACACAAACTTTTCGTACTGATAAGGAGATCCTCGAAGCTCTCACTGCCTCGGATTATCCCTGGGATGACATGCCCAGTCTCGACCCTTCCATTAAAGAGCACCACATTAACACATGGCCCGATGCACCCCCCATTCGTCAGAAACAGCGTCCCATTCATCTCTAGCTACAGTTTTGGAATCAGCATGACGAGACCGTCACGATGGTCACCTCGTAGCATTATTTTTTCTACATCATTTTTGCCCATTTTTTCGATACCAATAGTCGCCTCGGTTTGCACGCCACTTCGGCTGCTCTCCATTTTTAACACTTTTTATATCGCCGGATTCATTTTTCCGCGCTCGTGATGATGCTTGAGATCATTTCTCGCTCTCAATTGGCACAATTTCAACATTGTGCTCCGACACCTTGTTGCCTCGGTTTACGCGCCACTTCGGCTGTTCTCCTTTTTTCACACTATTGATATCGCCGGATTCATTTTTTTCAAGCTCGTGATGATGCTTGAGATCATTTCTCGCTCTCACTTGGTACAATTTCAACATTGCGTCCCTACACCTTGCCGCATCGATTTGCGCACCAAAGGTCGTTATCAAGATTATTTCACACTTTTACATGAGCCATCCACTCCTGTCATACTGCAAATGTTTCGTTATTTTGCCACCATTCATTCACCCCGCAAGGAGGCCCACCAGTGTTCCCCCCCCACCCTCAGTCCTGGTCATCATAAATGTTCCTTGATCGAACACTTCCTCCTTGCCTGGCCATTTATTCAGAGTCTTCTTATTTGCTTTCACACTCCTTAAAATTGAAAGCAACCACGAGCATGAACTGTCATGGGCTCGTAAAATCCACATGACAGTACCATTCTACTACTTCAGAGTCTTCTTATTTGCTTTCAGACTCCTTAAAATTGAAAGCAACCACGAGCATGAACTGTCATGGGCTCGTAAAATCCACATGACAGTACCATTCTACTACTTCAGAGTCTTCTTATTTGCTTTCAGACTCCTTAAAATTGAAAGCAACCACGAGCATTAACTGTCATGGGCTCATAAAATCCACACGACAGTACCATTTCATCATTTCAGAGTCTTCTTATTTGCTTTCAGACTCCTTAAAATTGAAAGCAACCACGAGCAT